>JAJPUD010001692.1:270550-367606 GCA_023553655.1 Myrmecobius fasciatus | reverse complement strand
AGGGAGGGAGGGAGGAAGTAAAGAAGGAAGGCAATAAAGAAGGAAAAAAGGAAAGAAGGAAGGAAAGAAGCAAGAAAGGAAGAAAGGGAGATGGAGGGAAGGAGGAAGGGAGGGAGAGAGGGAAGAAAGGAGGGAAAGAGGAAGGAAGGTAGTAAAAAAGGAAGGCAGTTAAAAAGGAAAGAAGGAACAAAGGAGAGGAGGAGAGGCGAGGAAAGGAGAGGAGAGGACAAAGAGGGAGGGAAGGGAAAAAGGGAGGGATGGAGAAAGGAAATTTAAATGCTTTCACAATGTTCTTACAACTAGCTACTGGCAAAGATAAGCCTAGAATACAGAACTTCTGTCTCCTTATTCTTTTTTCCTTGTGATTTTTATTGTAAGGAATCTACTCCTCCTACTCCCAGTACGTTAGAGTTTTTTTAGATATCCCTGTTCTTGGGGATTTCTAGAAAGTATCTTCTGGAAAAGGAAAACGGTCTCATAAGGTTCTGTTTTAGTAACTTTAAAAATCAAATAATAAACATTAAATTTTGTATAGTCCCTTCTCTCCTATTCCATCTATTCTGCAAGTATTTATGTATTTACACACACACACACACACACACACACACACACACATACACACACATAATGTTTGCATTTTGTTTTCCCCATTTAAATTCTGAGCTGGTATTTGTCTTTTCAAATTCAGCTTCAAACACCTACTAGCTATCATCCCTAAAGGAGTCACTTACCCTGTGTCATGAGGGGAAATGAGGAAATGAGGATGATAATAGCACCTCTTCCTCAGGACTGATATGAGGATAAAATAATATTTGTAAAGTACTTTTTAAACCTTAAAACATCATATAAATGCTAATTATCATAATCATTATTATTATTGGAATCCCCAGTGCTTAACACAGTACAAGGCACACAATGAATTGGGTCAATGAACTTTATTTAAAAACAAAACAAAATTAAAAAAAAACCTAGTGTGATGGCTAATTATTCTCAAAACATGTTGACATTTCACTTTGGGTTTATCTCATTAAACAGTAATTATCCTGCTCCCTAACAATTTCATCTTCAGATCTCAAATATGTGAATGTAAAAAATTTAAATGATGTCTGCAAGGGAAGGTCTCTTCTAAGACATATTGTGTCTTTTTAAAAGCTAGGAAAGAAAGAAGAGATGAATCACAATATTAACAGGTTTCCTGTAGTTAACAAGCCAAATAATTGTGGCTCGCATAAAATTGCTCAGAATTATTCTACATTCTACTGGGAAGATCATCAAATACTCAAGAGCAACTCTTAACAAATCAGTGGAATTATTTTTCCTGATTCCCCCTCCCCCAATTCAATCATTTTAATTGAAAGGTTATGACTACTAGCTTTGTACTTTTCAAGTACATGATTTTTTTCCCTACAATCAATTTATGTTGAATTCTAATAGCTATTTCTTTCAATGTTAAATTTTTAGGTGCTTGATAACAGCTAAATGGCTACCTCTATTTGAAACAAAAATCTGTATCTACTACCCTCTTGTGTTAAAAATCTTGAATTTCCATTTATGCCCTGTTTACTTGACATTTCCCCAAAGGACTTGTAAGTCTTATTTTTGTTCTTGGTTACAAAGTTAGTCTAACAAAGTGCAGAATAAACAGCTGTTACAAAATTTAAACATTTGGGTTAATTATTTGACCTTTGTATTGTGTTATCACGCCTAGATTATTCTATGCATTATCGAGTATTTCCACTCCCCAGTTGCTTGTCCCATCCTGTTATTCTCCCCAAATAAGCTGTGAAAAGAGATTTATTCAGCCTCCAAGATCTTAAATATCCAAAGATTGTCTCAAGTCCACTGATAAATGAAGTGAAAAGATATAAAGAATTTTTCTTTTCCTTTTTTTTTTTAAAGAATTTCTTTAGGAATCAGGAGATACTAGAAAGCAGGCACTGCCTTGATTTTAGGTTAGCACAAGCTTACTTCTTTATTCCTTTGACTATTATCTCCCCCAGCTAATTTGAAAGATGATCAGATGTTCAATTTAACAGCAGCCCTAGTGTAAGGGCTTTAATAACTAGTAACTCTCCACCATCATTCCTCAGTCTCTCTTACAGTGAAATGAAAGTGCTTCTAGTGGAAACTAGTCCCAAGTTTATGAAATGCAAAAAGGCAATGAAAAGAGCAGGGGTCTTGAACTAAGTCAGGATACCTAGTTGAAGTCCAATTCCTAGCTGTAACTATGTGACCTGAGCAAATGACTTAAGCTCTCACGACATTTTTGCTCCTCTATAATATGAGGAGGTTGGATCATATGATTTTTAAATTTCCTTTCAAATGTAAGATCTCAGAGCTCAGTTTGGCAGGGTAATCCGGAACTACAATTGGGACTATCACACTGCTCCAACTAGACTTCTAAAAATATGGAAGAGGCGGGGGTTGGGATGGGTTGGAAGAAGGAAAAGAAAAATGAAAAAAAGTCAAAGTACAGAAAGTGCTAAAATAAGTTTGCTTTTCTTCTTTGGGGGAGGAAGAAATGGGGGAGAATGAGCATTTTCAAGGAGAATTCTAGTTATTTTAGTCAAAGCTACTTCTAGACACTCAAATTTAAGCATCTGGTTCAAATGTCCTGTTTTTATGAAGTCTGACAAGGCATATTCCCATAATTGTTCAGAGACAACAGGACTCGAAATGCATAAGCAAGTAGGGTATCGGACCCCAACCAAAAGTTACAAGGCAATGGCATTTATCCCCAGCAGGCAGAGGTTCGGTGGGGTAGAGTGGGGACAGGAGAAGGGGGTTGTAACTGAGCAAGTTTGCTAGGGCTTGTGTAAACTTACAGGACTGTGGTCTGCTGTGGCACCTTAGGGATGTGATCCAGCATCAAGTGCATGCAGCGGATGGTGCTCTTAAAGCAAAGGCAACGGCTAGGGCAGGACAGAGTCGGGAGGACCCAAACAGCCAGCAGAAAGCCGGCGGTCCAGCAGCCTCGTTTGGGCTCCATCACTCCATTCGCGGCAGCGGCAGCAAAGGCGGAGAGGGCTGTTGGGGCTTGGAGCAGCCACGCTTTAGAACTGCTCTCAAGGAAAGCACAATTCCTGTCCAATCAGCGAGGGGGGAGATCACATTACAGAGGCTGCGGGCACAGGGCAGCACTACACTCAGAAGGGTAGATTATTAGTCTTGTCAATGTAAAAGTCCTCAAAAAAAAATCCATTCTTCAGAGTCATATAAATATTAATTTTTTCCAAAGGTGCATTCCATCACATTTTTATGTAGACCCATCCTCGTTGCCCCTAGCTTTCCTTTTGAAGCTCAGCTTGATTAAAATTTTATGGGATCAATGCAGAGCTGATTTTCTTTTTTGTCTGTTTAAGCCACCAAGTCCTAAAGGGTAGGGTCTTAATTAGATGATCTAAGCACAAATATTCCTTCACTACTCCAAAGTTTGATCACTTAATATGCAGTGAAGACAGGATAGAAATTATTTTTAATAGTATGCTTAACTGAGAAAAAGTTCATTTTACAAATAGTCAAATTAGTCATAATGTTTAAATGTTAAGTTTATGTATCTAAAAAAACTAAGAAAGCCAGTACTATCTTGGAAAAAATGGTCTACTCGCCAAATAAGTTTGCAAAAGTAATATATGGAGAGGATAATTTTTTTAGGAAAATTTATTTTTCATGGTCAGCCTCTCATTTCCTATTTACAAATAGAAACTTTTGAATTAATGCTTACATCATTGTGATTTTGATGCATGCCTCAGCCAATCAAGCATTTAGTAAAGACTTACTTTATAACAGGTTCAGTGATGGGATAGAAGATTACAAAGACAAAGAAGAAACAGTTCTTGCCTTATTTCCATACATAGGCATAATTTGTGAATTATACCTAGATTTTTAGCCAAGTAGCAAAATATGAGTAAACTGTTAGACACTAATTATATGATTATTGTGGAAAAGTCCTTTATATTCTCCATTAGCATCAATTTCTTCATCTTTAAAAAGAGGGAAGTAATACTTGAATTATCTATAAACCAGTAGTGGGAAAAGCATTTTACAAATTTGAAACCGTAAATGTGAGTAAATGAAAGATAAACATAAGAAAGCAAATATCTACTTAGGAATCCATTATTTTAAAGAATATTTTAAAGTGTTTTAATCTGAAGAACATTAATTCAAATATACCTCTTTTCTTCAATAGTACATTTTATAAAATGTAAAAACATTATTAAAGATAAACTGATGTATTCAAATTGAGATAATAATGCAAAATAAATGAATACATATATGTCTGGTTAAAAAACAAGTAGAGTACTGTTGACAATCATCTTATAAATTCAAATAATATGCATTTCTAGCTCTTCTATCTACTGTTTGCCAATACTGCCCTCTATTGGCAAAATATTTAAATAGGTGATTTTAATCTAAAAATTTGTGGGAGGGGGGGTTGAAGAACAGGAATGCACACATTTTCAAGGGCAGGTTATTTTGCTGAATTGACAAGAGAAAAAATATAATTTTAAAGTTTAAAAATGTTCATGTTTTATTATATGAATAGATTTTATTACATAAGTTCACACATTAGTAAGGGGAATAGACAGAAAACATGAGGAGCCAATTTCTTCCTGTATACATCAAACAAATAGGAGCTAGTGTCACTGACTTGCACAGATTTTCTGTGACTGGAAAAGATGTATAACTCCTGTGAATGTTAAATTCAAAATTAATACACCGAGTGTTTTGTATTAACATACCAATTAAATGAAGGAAATTCATCCTGTTAAGGAATCTCTTGTCAATGAAGCTTACATATATCAAGTATCTAACATGCTACTATAAAGTTGATACAATTGGATAGAGAAATGGATACATGTAACCTGTGAGACAGAGGGGGATATGGCAGCCAAAAGAAAATACTAACATGCTTTTAAACTTCCCTGAGAGGTATAATATGCAGGACTTAGAGAATTGATAAATCCATTTTATTCTGCCTTGATCAAATTACATCTATAGTACCGTATTCAATACAGATACCCTATTTTAGGAAATATATTGATGCTAGAGAGTATCCAGAGAAGGAAAGGTAACTAGCGTTTCAAGGTCATGTCATATTGATGTAATATAGCTTCTAGGGAAGACAGTAATAATTTCAAGTCCCTGCCTTTAAGGGGCTTCTGTTCTAACAATAAATCAGTGATTCTAAACCTTTTGGCTTTGGAATCTATGATCCTGAGGCCCTCTGATCTAAGAATGCTATTGTTCTATCAATGATTATAAAAGTCCTCTGGCCTAAGAATACAATAATATTTTTTTCCTTAGACTTTAGGGAAGATATATTAGTGACCTTGAGACTACTGTTCTAACAATCTGTCTGTCAATGATTTCAAATCTTTTAGCCTTAGAATAGTCCTACAAACATTACTGTCTGTTGGTCAATGATAACCAAATTTTTGAGACGACTGCTTGGTTCTACCCCTAGCCCACAAAATTAGCATAGCTATAACTTGAAGAATTAGATAAATGTGTCTCCTTGCTTCTGTTTCTTCGCTAAATTCTCTTAGAATTTAGTTTCTTCAATTGGCTGTGTAATTACAATAAACCTTGCCCCTTGACTAGGAAATGAGTTCAAGCCTGCAAATTCTTTTGAGACACCTCATGACACTAGTCTGTGACCCCAATCTTTTGGGGTCTCCTTTCCCAACCTCAACATTTGGTGGCCCATTGCAGAGAAGAGTCTGGCCTCCCCTGGTTTGATTTCCTCCTTGTTAAAGTGAGCCCTCCAATTTTTTTCCCTCCCTCAATCCTATAGCTGGGACATCCCAAGCCACTGAAAGAATGCTTGTTGAAACTTTGCTGAAAATTGCAACTTGCCAAAACTTTGATAGGGGGCTACACAAAAAAGTTAGCTATTAAAATTAAAATAACATCTTGGCAGATTCTCAAAGTTTTGAGAGCCATGATTAAGAAGTTTGGCAATTAATTATTTTAATATTGCAAGAAAAATTCCTGAACCATTGGGGATAATTCTAGGAATTTACCCCATTCTGAAAAAAGAAAAAGAAAAAACAAACTAGGTAAATAGCAACTTTTTGCTAACCCCTACTTGACTCCTATCTTGTTCCAAATCCCCTTCTGCTTCTTTGGGAAAGCATCTCAGAAGATATTAAGAGACTTTCTCAACTCCAATCCCCAGAATCCTGAGTGTATCTCAATTGTAGGGATTGCTAAGAAGATGGATAGAGCCCAAATCCCTCTGTTTGCTAACACTCATCTCAAAACTGTAGGGAAATTCAAATTCTGCCTCACCTGTAAGAATAGGGGAAACAGCAAAACCACAGAGACCCCATACAATCTTGCCCAAACACCTCCCCAATCCAGTTTTGGGGTAGTAGGGGCAATGCCCAATGGTTAGCATTCCCTGAGTCCTGGCACCTAAAACTACCCTCAAAGGAAGAACCTGGAACCAGTCACCCCAACTGTCAGTAAGTTCTGTCCAGGAACTGCACAGGAAGAATTCTGGTACCCCTGGTACCACACAGCATGGCAGAGTGAGGTAAGAAGGTCAGCCAGCCTCTACATTTGGTAAGATCACCATTCTCTATTTCAATTGTGGATATGTATTAGCTATGTAATTTATGGCAAATTATTTTATCTCTGCCCAATATTCTGATTTATAAAGAGAAATAATAGTTGTTGTGAAGACCACTTCAAAACTATGCAAAAGTGCTTAGCATAAAACATGCTATATGAATGTTAACTATTTTATTGGATATAATTGTTTCATATTTGATAATTTTATGGGTTTTTTAAAGATGTAACCAGAAAAATGATTTGTGTGTGTGTGTAAAGTAGTTTAGAAATTTGAGATATGACAGTAAAAGCAATTTTAAAGGAGCTCTAATTAAAGCCCACTAAAGGGACATGTGAGTTGTAATCTGTTTGCACTAATAGTGTTAACAGAAGAGTTTGGGAAATTTAGGAAAACAGAAAAACAGTTTGCTACTACTTTAAAAACTTTAGCTATGGGGCAGCCAAATGGAGGAGTGGATAGACCACCAGCCCTGAAGTCAGGAGGACCTGAGTTCAAATCTGGTCTCAGACACTTAACATTCCCTATCTGTGTGACCCTGGGCAAGTCACTTAACCTCAATTGCCTCAGCAAAAAGCAAAAAACAACAAACAACAACAACAACAAAAACAAAACAAAAAAACCTTTAGCTACAAACAACCTGCTTTTACGTTATCTAGAATCAGACTTCAGGGGGCTCTGTTAGTAAAAACTGGCACCTTAACCCTTTTCCTGGCTCACAAAAGAGAAATGATTTGCATAAATCGGAAAATAACCAAATGGCAATTCAGTTTGTCTAGAAAATTTAATCAAAATCTAGGGAATCTCATTAACTGAAGTTAAATCAACTTTAAAATCTGTAGTATCTCAATTTTAAGAATTGTCTTGTTTATGATAAGTTTGGAAATATGTATACATATATTTGATTTGCCAATATTTTAACATAATTAACATGTAGTGGATATCCTGCCATCTAGGGGAGGGGTGGGGAGTTGGGGGGAAAAATTTGTAACGGAAAGCTATGTAAGGGTTATTGTTGAAGAATTACCCACACATATGTTATGCAAATAAAATAAAATAAAAAAAAATAAAATAAAAGAATTGTCTTGTTTTCTCCCTAAAACAAAAGGGAAACTTATTTAAGAGAATAGAAATTACAGCTAAGACTATTTGACTATTACCTAAGAAAATTCTAAAATTGTTAAGTTATACAAGAGGGATGAGGTGAAAGCCTCAAAGTATGAGGTGTGCAACAACTTTTCCCTCTGCACAGAGTGGAGAATGGTATCAAACAGCACAGTCTATGAAAATATTAATAGTCGGGGTGGACAACAGCAAATTCAGCACTTTCCCTGGAGTCTATGTCAACTCCCCTTAATTTTTAAACTTGCCAGTTTTCTTGAAACCATCAAGGTAAGCAAGATCATAAGCCCTGAGAAATGAACTTTCTAAACAAGGAGTGTGTACTAAGAATTTACAACCTTGTATAATAATTGATCCTTTGCACCAGGATAAGTTCAAACATATAAGACATATTAAAAATCTCATGTGTATAAGTCCTGGTAAACTTTTAAAATAAGGTATAGCCCTAAGTTGCAATTAGTAGAATTTGCTATTAGAAATAAAATCTCTTGGAATTGTTAACTGATATTCTTTTGAGTTTTGAATTTGATTGCTGATCATTGTCAATAACCCAACATTCGAGAGAAATGTCATAAGTTACTCAGAGGAATACCTTCCTGAATATTGCCATAGATGGACATCTTATCTGGGTAAGAATTAGGAGGACAACCTTGGCCTCTGCTTAAGGTGGGATCCTTCTGACTCAGTTTCCCAGTTCTTTTTCTTTGTTTCCCACCTGATCATTCCTGAGTCTGGCTATGAGATGGAATTATTACTGCATGATAGGCTGTCAAATGATCTAAGGATGCTTTATCCTCTCATGTATGTGCTCTCAGACTGAAGCCTGAAGGATCTGTTTTGATGCTATTATAATCATGTCCCTGCTTTTCTTCTCATAGCAAATTTCTATAAATTAGTAGAAGCCATGAACCCAATACAAGTATCCCAGGGGACACAATGGTTTTCTACCTTAGATCTTAAAGATGCTTATTTTTGCATAGCATTGCATAAAGATTCACAATCTCTTTTTGCACTTGAAGGGGAAAATCCAAGGGAATGTAACCCCCACCAACTAACATGGGCAGCCATGTCCATAACATAAGAGATAGGTCAGGGCTTCTGTGACAGCTCCCACACATTTGGACAGGCCCTGGCTATCCAGTATGTAGATATATTGATCTGCAGCCCCATCCGAGAGGCTTCTCTGGCTGCAGCCAATCAAACCCCTAACTTCCAGTCTTCTTCCTCCACCCAGGGCTAAGAAGTTTCTTTGTCTAAAGGCCCACACAGTCTTGACTCTGAAAGCTAAACTTGTCTCTAAGGCTCTAGCCTTAGCTCTACCTAAAGTCTTTTACACTATACATTGATGGAAGGCGGGGTCAGATCTTAAGGTTCTCAACTGGACTAAGGTCTCTGGAATCCTATCCCAGATCCCTGGCTTACTTCTCAAAGAAACTTGGTGTTTTGGGGATGACCCTTCTGCCTTAGAGCTAGCTGCCACAACCCTTCTAAGTGAGAAAGCCTCTAAGCTCACCCTGGGCCAACCATTGGAGGTCTTGACTCCCCACTGGGTTCAGAGCATTTTGGAAACCAAAGGGTATCAGTAGCTTGCTAATCAAATATCAGGCTGTCCTGCCAAACGCCTCCATCTTGACTCTCTGGGTGTGCTGCACTCCTAACCCTGCCACTCTGCTCCCTAACAACACTCAGTTGGGTGACATCATTCATAATTGTGAGGACGCTTTAGATTCTATCTACTCCAGTCAAACTGACTTGAAGGACATTCCTCTTGACAACCCAGATGATGAATGGTTTACAGATGGTTCCAGTTTTCTTGAAAATGGGGAAAGGAAGGCAGGTTATTCTGTGGTGACCCTCAATAGCACCCTAGAGGCTAAGCCACAAAACCCATTGCCCTTATTAGGGCTTTGCAACTGGACTCAAACGAGTCCTTACTAAACTGTACCTGGAGACTTTGAGAGGTTTGGGTGAAGAATCACCAATTAAAAAGGACCATATAAGGTCATTCTGACCACTCTAACTTGAATCAAACTAGAAGGTTTCCCCAGCTGGTCTCGTTTCTAGAATTTTTTTTTTTTTTTTTTTTTTTTTTTTTTGCTGAGGCAATTGAGGGTAAGTGACTTGCCCAGGGTCACACAGCTAGGGAATGTTAAGTGTCTGAGACCAGATTTGAACTCAGGTCTTCAGGGCTGGTGCTCTATCCACTGCACCACTTAGCTGCCCCTCGTTTCTAGAATTTAAAGTGCTACTACTGTTATTTCTCCTTCAGACATTCCTAAATAGTCCTGTGAACCCATAGAGGACCTGAAACTACTCTTCCATTGGACTCCTGAAAACATACTGGATGGAGAAGGGTGAAATTGCCTGTGTCCTTTTCTCCCTCATTCTAGTTTTCTTTTTTTCTTATTTCCCACTTTTTCCAGGTGTACCTTTAACAACACTCTGAGGATGAGAGTTCTGCTCCTAATATTTTCTCTCCAGTTCTTAGTGCCACTCTGTGGGCCCCTACCAGTGGGGAGATTAACTCCTTAGTCTTTAGTCAGGCTAGGAACTCCGTGGGCAGTGGGGGCATTCAAGATTGTTGGTTGGCCCTCAGCATCCTCAAGACAGCCCACATATGAGACCTGATGCATTATTTGCAAAGGCCCATTCCCAAATGTCACCATCTCCATCCTGGATGCCACCCCATTTGCACTAACTACCCACCCAGGGGAATAACTAAATTATCTCCTGTTTTCTTGCCAGAAAGAATTTCTTACCCATATAATAATTATAGGACACCCATTCCAAAAATATTCTGGCAAACTCACACATAATGCTTCTACACCACTTTTCTTGAAGCTTCCTCATAACCTCCTGAGAATTAACATTCCTAGTGGTAGATTTATTTCCTCCAGACTCCAAGATATGAACTTCCAACTATTTTCTCATCCTGAATACCATGAGCTATCTAATTCTGACACTCAGCACCTCTCTGAATGCTGCTGCCGCCATCGCTGCCTCTCCTCCTCAGTCTGGACACCACTAAGCAGGGACAGTTCAGCATCCCTTATTAGTATGAAGCCGTTCCAGAAAATGAGATCTCTGTCCCTTTGTCCCAAATGAACTTGGGGTGGAAATAATGTAATGTAGCCTCTAGGGAGACAGAAATAATTTTAGGGTCCCCTAATAAATTTGTTCTAATAATGTCAGTGATTTTAAATCTTCTGGTTTTGGAATCTGATCTTCAGAATCTTCCTAAGAATCCAAATGGAAGTGATTTAGTTTACTGGCATGACACTGGTATGCTGTACAGGTTTCACAGGTACAACAATGAGGTCAGCACAATAGCTCTGTACATCTTTTGTTTGATATGGAGCCTTTCTTCTCTCCCACACTTTCACTCAAGTCTCGCAACCACTGAGTTAGCTCTTGCAATGCATGTAACAACTTTATAATCTATATGTATATCTCTGGAAAGTAATTGTCAAGCTAAATGAACTTATCCACAATATTCTAAATTTCTCCATTTGTTGTAACTGATGGTTTTATGGATGGATGGTGTGGTGGTGGCTGGAGGAGAACCTCCCTTTTCTTGGAATTACTTATAAGGTCAAAATGAACACAAGTAGCAGAGAAATGATTCATACTGTTACACCTTAGCCTCAGAGGCTATATTGAATGCACAATCATTTGCAAACAAAAAGTCATGCACCATTTCTCCCCCCATTTCAAATCAACAGTGTGGTAGTTGACCTCGATACTGTTTTTATCCTTACTGAAGGCATCCAACAGCATTGCTGAAAACACTATACTATAAAATAAGGAAGTAAGCACGAAATCTTGCTTTGACTCCCATTAGTGGATGGGAAAGCATGAGAACATTATCTAGAACCTGTGTAAGCATCTCATCAAGGAACTTACATATAATACTGGCAGACTTCTACAATCAAATTTTGCCATGATCTTCTACAAACCCTCATGACTAACAATGTTAAAGGCCTTGGTCAGAATATTGTGTACAGAGACCTCTGTTCTGCTCTAGTATTTCTGGAATCTCCAGGCAGCAAATATATCAATCATTCCTTGGTCCTTTCTGAAGCTATACTGGCTCTTGGGTAGATGACCATCTTTCAGGTGAAGGACTGACCTATTAAGGAGGACTTGCTGGAAAGAATTTTACCAGCAGTGACTGAGAGAGACCCTTCCCCCACCCCATGATTGTCATAGGACAACCTATTTCCTTTTCCAAAGGAAATTGAATTATGAAATTCTGGAGGACAAAAGAGCTAGAATTACCTGCCTGGCAAAACTGAACATAATCCTTCAGAGAGAAAGGTGAATATTTAATGAAATAGAAGACCTTGGAACATTCCTAATGAACCAGAGCTGAATAGAAAAAATGATATTTAAACACATAACTAACTCCTAAGAACTTGTCATTATTAGGGAAGATAAAAGTTTACACAGAGGGCATGTCTATGAATTAATTATGTAGGAATAATCCCCCCTCAAAAAAAAGTGATAAGAAAGGGGAAAGGGAAGGGGGAAGGGGGAAGGGAAAAGTAGAATGGGGGCAATTCTCTCATATAAAAAGGTGTACAAGAGCTTTTACACTGGAAGGGGAAATGGGAGTGGGTAAGCAGGTAATGCTTGGACCTCACTTTCATCTGAATTAATTCAAATTCACACACTCAATTGTATATAGAAATGTAACTTATCTAATAAGGAAATAAAAGGGGAAGGAATGGTAAAAGAGAAAAGCAGATTAATGGAGGTAGTGGTTAGAAACAAAATAGACTTGAGGAGGAACAGGATAAAGAGAGAGAGGAAGAAACAAGAGATAATAGGATGGAAGGTAATACATAGTAATCGCAACTGTGAATGAGAATGGTAGAAGTTCACCTATAAAACAGAAGCAGATGGATTGGAAAACATAATCCAACAATATGTTGTTTACAAGAGAAATACTTGAAACAAAAGGCACAGTTAAATAATCTAACATGTTTCAGCGAAACTAAAAAAAACAACAAAACAACAAAAACAAAACGCAGAGGTAACAATCATGATCTTGGACAAAGCAAAAGCAAAAAGACTTAGGAGATAATCAGAGAAATTACACTGCGCCACAGACAATGAAATAATACTTTTTTTTTTTACATTACAGCATTTCTTTGATAAAGATCTCATTTCTCAAATATATGCTGAATATAAAATTGAATAAAATGTATGAAAATAAGTCATTTCCCAACTGATAAGTGATGATTGGATATAAACAGGCAATTTTCAGAAGAAATCAAAGCTACCTAGTCATTTGAAAAGATGATTAGAGGAAGGCAAATTAAATTATCTCAGACATAGCACTTCACATCTCTCAAAAATGACAAATGCTAAAAGGGATAACGGGAAAATAGATACACTTATACACTGCTGGCAGAGTGTGACCATTCTGGAGAACAATTTGGAACTATGCCTTTTGACTCAGAAATACCATTACTAAATCAAAGATATCAAAGAAAAAAGGAAAAAGACATATATGTAATGGCAAAGAACTAAAAATTAAGATGCTCATCAATTGGAAAATAGCTGAACAAGCTGTGACATGATTTGTGATGGAGTAGTATTGTGCTATAAGAAATGACAAGGCAGATGGTTTCAAAAAACATTGCAAGAAATATATAAATTGATATAAAATGGAGAACCTAGAAATCATTGTGCAGAGTTACAGCAGTTATAACGATTATGAAGGATCTGGTTTCTCTGATCAATAAAAACATTATCCACCTCCAGAGGGATAAATGAACTCGAGTATTTCCACATAATTTCCACTTTATTTTTTTATGATTAATATGGAAATGTCTTGCATGAGTTCATATATATAATTGATATTATATAGCTTGTTTTCTCTGTGTGGAAGGAGCTGTGAGGGACAGAGATTTGAACTCAAAAATTTAAGGTTAAAAAAAATAACAAAATATACCAAACAAAAACTCTTGAAATTCCCTGAGCATAATCTATATCCTTTAGACATCTGAAACTCAGTATGCTGAAAACTAAAATTCTTTTTCTCTTTAAATTTCCCACTCTTATTTTCCTTATTACTGTCTCAGACAATACCATCCTCCTATTACCAAGGTTTGACTTTTTCATCTTTGCAACTTCTCTTGAAGATAATCCCTTTTCTCCTCTAATACTGCCACCATTCTGGCTCAGACCCATATCACATCATGCTTAAACTATTCCAACATTCTCCTAGTGGGTCTACCTACCTTAGTCTCCATATTCCTATACATTACTTCATTTTCCTGAAGCAGAGACGTACAGCTCTACACAATAAGGTTTAGTATCCAGGACACAATATAAAATCCTCTAGTGTTCAAAGTCATTCATGACCCACCCTCTTCCCACCTTTCCTTTTTTTTTTTTTTTTTTAAACATTTTGCTCTTTTCATATGCTCTGATGCTGTGAAAGACATTCTTACTGTTTCAGGGTTTCAGAGCATTTTCTCTCATGGTTCATCAGGTATGAAATGTTGTTCCTCATCTCTAGTTTCTGACTTCCAACGTCCAATTAAAATCCCCTTTTCTATTTCCACTTTTTATTTCCCACTTATTCTAAATATAGCTTGTTTATACATATTTGCTTGTCCCCCAATAAACTGAGTTCCTTGAAGGCAGGATTTTTTTGATTTTTTGTTTTTTAACCTAGCACACAGACTTCAGCAATTATATCTTAATATTGCTATGTCCCAAATCCAAAATCCACTTCTCAATCCTGATCTTTTGATGAATTTCTGGTTACTTTTCCACCTTGGGTTTTCCTGAGAGGTTTGGAAGCAGGACCTATTTTAGGCCTATTTCCAGCTTAGCAGTGCTTACTATTTATCACGTGTTTAATGTTTCTACCTAAAAGGATTCTGTGAATCCTAAGATCCCTACAAAGAGTGCATACCAAAACTTCCTTCTAGATCCTCTCAAACACAGTTATCTGGTGCCTATGAATTCAGTTATCATTTCTCTGCAGGACATCTCATAAATCTATAAATCAAGATGTTCAGCCCTCTTCTCTCTCCTAAATTGCATTCTGGGATATTCATACCTTATTTTTACTTATTCATATATGCAAACCTTCCTTCCTATTTTGAGGGAACCATACTTCTAGAAAACCAAATTTGCAACTGTCAACTCTTCACTGATTTATCACTGAGCTACTATGACATCCATCCTTAAATCCTTTTCCACTTATACCACAGCAACCCTGATTCAGGTTCTCACCATCTGGCCTAGACTATTCTAATAAACTCCTACTCTTCACATATCCAGTCTCTTCCCCTATTGTCCAGCCCACTTGTTTAAAAAAAATTTATTTTTTTTTTAATTTGAAAAAAAAAAAAACAGGCTTTTGGTTCCCTACTGCTTTTAGGATAAAATTTAAGAACCTTCCCAATAACTATAGACTACCCTGCAAAACTGGTTACATTTTGCTTCTTACACTCCTCTTCTGGCAAATCAACCTCCTTGCTGTTTCCTACATAAAACATTTTTTCTCTCCCATTTCCTATAAATAGGCTGTTCCCCCTCCTAATGCTTTGGCTCTTAGAAGCTCTCCTTCCTTACAACTTCAGCACCTTCTTCAAAAGCTTCTTCCTATTAAATCCCCTCAAAAGTCACTTCTATATCCTGTATTTGTGAAGTTTTACTTACAAGAGAATGGAAGTTCCTGAAGAAAAAGTGACATCTCATGTTCGTGCTTGTATCTCAATTCCTAGAATAATGCCTGGGCATTTGATACATTAAAATATGGGAGATAATGGGCTTTTCTTTATGAAATGTTTGCATGCTTCATTGAAATCACGATGCATAACAATGGAAATTACACTTATCCTTGAAACCACTATTAGCCCCATGTCACCAAATAGGAATAACATTATTAGGGCATCTAGCATTCTCTAGCACTGTCATTGAGCAACTTCCTTTTCCTAGTTTCCTCTTTTGTAAAATGAAGTTAGACAAGAATTTCATGTGTTATCCAATAACTAAAATTACAAGATTTATTTACACAATCCACCTCTTCTACTTAAAGTATCAGATTAAGAGCTGGATTGAGTTGGCACCCTTTCATTTTACAAATGAAACTAGGAGATTAAGTGGTTTGCCCAAATTTGTAAAAGTGGCTGGGTGGTAAGGCCAGGACTGGGTCAAGGACCTGAAAAATTCAAGTCTAGCACTCTTTTCATCATATCAAAATATCTCTTCAAAAATTCCACTGAATAATCAATTAATTGTTTCCCACAATCATAAATATGAAAAGAATATTAAGCACAAACCACAAAAGTTTTATTTATTACAATCTGTCTCTATTAACAAATGCAAAATTTCATTTTAATATTGTTTTTCTAAGTCTTTATTTAAAGGCAATAATAAATTTGCAAATGTAAAATAAATGCACCTTTAAAAACAAAACCAAAAAAAAGAAAAAAAAACATTTCAACAACAAAGATTAAATACTGAGTAATCTTGCTTATCTATTATCCATCTTATCAAGTATATGATAGAATGAAATGCAATGAAAAAGTCTGTCTTCACATGCATTCTATTAGAAAGCTTTCTTCTTAAAGAGGTGAATCATTAAAATGAACATCTTTGTACTTTTTATATATTGGCTTCAGGCTCCAAAAGAAAGTTAAGGAACAAAATGTAAATTTCCCCACATCAGCTAGAAAATAGTGGGCAACAGGAAGTTAAGATGAAATTTTATCAGAAACAAAATATCCAAATCAAAAGACAAACACTCCTGGTAACTAATATTTCAAAATTGACCCTAATGCTACTGCTTATAAAAATTTTTAAATACAACTGTTTTTTTTAAAAGTACAAGTGTAATATTCCAGTAAATGAAATTTACTAGATTATTTTCCAATAGCAGTTAGTTTATTTTGTTGAAAGACCATGAAAATCTGTATTTCCTAAAAGATACAAAATACAGATCTTTTAGGAAATTACCTTTTAAGTATCACTAAGACACTCTATGTAACAAGTGAAACTAGTGACGTAGGCAGGTGAAACTTAAAATACTCTACATACTTAATTTTAAATTATGTAAAGTAGAGTTAAATTTATATATTTATGTGTTACCACTAATGTTTGAATCTTCATAGGCAGATAATAAACCTGTTATACCATGTTCATACTGGCTAGTTTCCTTGAGAAAATACACTACATATTTTAATTGTGATGATGCTGGTGGTAATAACAGGGCAATGTATTGTGTTTCATTATTTAACAAATATAATTGATATAATACTATTATTTCAGTAGTAATTACTTTACATGCAAGTTTTCTTGCTAAGGAATGACATCCATTGGGCCCAATATACAAGATATTTCTGTTCATAGTGGCTTTTACAAACAATTTACTCAATTTACTAACTAATTTTCACTGATATGCTACAACTAAGATTCAAACATTAGGCAGATTTAAAAATAAAAAAAAAATTTTAAAAAAAAGCAACCCATAAAGCTAAGGTGAAAATATCAATAACTTTTCCAAACAAAAAGAATAAAAGGAAAGGAGTCCAATGAGCACGATAGGTCCCAAATTATCCTATGACTCTTAACCTTAAGCGTGCATTGCATACATGCACACAGACATACACACATGCACGCATAGGCGTATACATACGCACAGGCACAAAAGCAAAAAACAAAAATGGATGTACTAAGAGCTCCGTGAAAATTGTTTATCCTTGAAAGTTGTGTCCAAAAGCATATCCATGCCCACACGGTCCTACCTCATAAAAGAAAAATACTCAGAAGTTTAAGTTCCACTCACTAAAGTGCATCTGCTTAACAAACCTAATAGGCCCTGCTAATACAAAGATCCGATAAAGAGTAGCTAATGTTTCCATTTCCTAGTCTACATTTATATATTAAACATAGGATCAATGATTTTTTTTTTGCCAAGTGTGATAACCATACCATGAACTACAAAAAAACAAAACAAAAAAAAAAACCCTCAATATGAAATTTTAAAATTTCCAAGAACTGGATCTCCTCATTTAGACAAACTAACAGCTACATTAACTCTATATTTGCTTTAATATTACCATGATGTATCTTTAAGTTGTCTCTATGAGAAAAACAGTAATTTCCCTCCCCCTAGACCTTTTGGCAATAGCTATAAATGCAAAAGTAGCAAGGCTGTCTGATTACCAGAGACATAGCATTTTTATTAAAGCCACCTTATTCAGTATCTTTACTCAGTTATTGCACTTAGGTATTACCCATAATTTACCTGTAACAACCCAGCAAGAGTGATTGCAACAAAGTATAGTAAATAGTCTACAAAGAGTTTGCTGTCATTATTAGAAGTAGGTCTTCATATTTTAAAATTTTTCCTAGGAAAAAATGCCAATAATAACCATTCAAACCAGAATACATAAACACATTATTACTTAACCAAATATAAAATTTCATTTATCCTTCACCCAATACAAATGTGTTAGGATTTTTTTTTTACCATGCACAAAATCTTGATTAATTTACACTCTCTCTTGGTTAAAACAGCATTTTTCAAAATTTAAAGAAAAATAGATTTTATAAAAGGGACTTTCATCACTGTTAAATCTAAGTCTTCCTTATTACAAGACAGAAATTAGCTATACTTTTTCAATGTAATTCTGTCTCAGTGAAAAACACAATTGTAACTGTTGATCTATTAATAACAAATGCTACATTTTCAAGAATAAAGGAATTATCAGTAGGCATCCTTTTTACTTTTTATGAGTTATTTATCCCTAAAGTATGTCAAGTATGCTTTTAAAGACTCAGGTAGGGGTAGTCTCATGATTTTCTCTCGTAATAGATTCTGAGGGGGTTCCTCTGGCTTCAAGGCCTCATTGCTGTCTTTCTCTTTCTCTTCTTCTTCTCTGTGGTCTTCTTCCATTTTTTCCTCATCCTCACTGTCTAGAGTCTGAGGGATAAGTTGATTGCCCACAAATACATATGTGTTAATTCTTTGTTTAACTCTCTTCCTTTTTCTCTTGGGAGGAGCCTTCTGAGAAATACCCTTGGCTTGCATCTCATCATTTATGAAGTTTCTAAGTGTGCGCCGAATATAAATCCTAGCCAAGTCTTGTAGATTCCTGACAGCACATGGGGCTAAAGAAAAAGATAAAAGATTAAAATAATTCTAGAAATAATTTTTAAATTTCTTGAAAAAAAACTGTGAAAAAAGTTAATCTCATACTTTAGTGAATACCAATGAAATGATAGATTTTTTTAAGGTACTAAAAAGATGGAAAAAAGTGAAATAGCTATCTATTCCAATTGCAGAGAGGTGATTTTTCCATTAAAAAAATTCTACTTATCTGGACATGGCTCTCTTCAACAATGAAATGTTCAAACCAGTTCCAATTGTTCAATGAAGAAAGCCATATACACCCAGAGAGAGGGATATGAAACGTGAACCACAACATAACATTTTCATGCTCTCTCTATTGATGTTTGCTTGCATTGTGTTTCCTTTCTCTGATTTTTTTTTCTTGTAGATATGATTTTTCTTGCACAACAATGATAAGTGTGGAAATATGTATACATATATTCTATTTGTCAAGTATTTTAACATCATTAACATATAGTGGATTTCCTGCCATCTAGGGAAGAGGTGGGGAGTAGGAGGGGGAAAAAAGCTTTGTAAGGTCAATGTTGAAGAATTACCCATACATATGTTTTGCAAATAAAAAACTTTAATAAAAAATTCTACTTATCGTTACTCTTCCTCCTGAAACTTTCTATCTCACCACCAATTTTCTTAATTCTTTCTTTATTAAAGCAGTTTGCTTATTCTCTTCTCACTCTTCCATGGCTAATAATGTTACTCTCAAATATTCTTGAGGATGACTGAACCAAATTAAAATAGAAACATTTAACAAATAAATAATAATATGGTAAAAACAGGTGTTGACAGGGTTTGGTTTTCTTAAATCAATATTTGCCTGCAGGGAACCTTATGCATGGTTTAGTGTCCCCTTCCTTCCCGAGTTTGACATCACAAACTTATCACAAGAGATAAGAGCTGAAGGCAAACTTTTAAGAACAGCAGCCCCTCCAAAATCCACAGATTCTAGGAATGGAAATAAAAGGGAGAAAGTACCTTTGCAGAAGCACTAAAGCTCTTTGTTACTATGTTACCTTCTAGCCATTTAACAAACTACATATATATTCTTTAAGTCATTGCAGAATGTGTCTGCAATCAAATTTAGGTGTTAATCACAGAAGAATAGCTTAAAGTTCTGCAGCCTTTCCCCCCCACAATATCAGCCTTTGTGATGTCCTTTTTGTGACTTCTTCAATTATGTATACTCTTATATTTAAGGGATAGGTTTTACAAAGTTCATAAAATACTGAGCCACGAACAAATCTTATGGCTTAACTTTGCACAGAGGCAACCTTTTAGCATTAAGATACCTTAAGATAATATCATCATGCTTCTTTGAACATTCACTAAAATGAGGCAAAAAGGTTTAGCTGCTGCAAAATCTGAAATTTCGCAGCACTATATAAGTTTTAATACTTGTTTTTATTCTATTTTAGGATGGGAGTTAGTCTATTATAGATAAAAAATAGTACCAATCTAAGATTGTTCAAAGTTGATTTCTAATTCAATTTCACCTATCACTATATAGCTAAAATTATACCTTATTAAACACACTGAACTGAAGCATAATTTATTATGCTAGAAAAGTTTAAAGTTTTAAAGATAAACAAGATGAAGCAATATTTTTTAAATAAGGTTCTGTTTACAGTAAATTGCTTTTCGATCTCTATTAAAGGAGACAAAGAATTCTCATTTTTATAGTCTATTATATTGAAAGCAGTATTGAAGACAACTAGAGTTTGTGTTAAACACATAAAGAAAAAGTTATCATATTTTGAAAAGTTATTTATTTACTGGAATTTGACAGTTTTAAAAATATTCAGAATATTTTCATGTTATTTTTAGGTTTTTGACATTTTCTGGTTAGTCAAATTGCTGGAATTTTCTCAGGTGAAAAAACTATCTTAGTTTTAGAAAAAGGACATTTAATTTATCTACTGTTCACTGAGTGTCTAATTCTAAATTTCAAGAGACTATTGTTATAATATGACTGATTACACAGAATTATTAATTGGATAGTCACTAATTTCATAATTTTTTTATTAAAAAAAATCAGATCTTCCTGGGAGAACTGCCAAGAGGACATATTTTTGAGCTATTTCTGATTAACTGGTTTTGTTATGCAAAAATTCTTTGTCTTATTTCATAACTACTGCTTATTTTTAACATACAGACATAATAGTAGTACCATCTCAAATTTATGTAATACATAAATGTGGTGATATGATCAAAAACTTGTACTTGAAACAGTTATAATATGTATAGGGAATATTATCTAATTGCAGTAATTATTTTTTTTAAAAACTATTCAATTCTAATTTTTTAAAATACAAAACAAAAATGAGCAGGTAAAACAGGAAGGGATATTGCGTGCTGACAGACTATTTGTGATTTTATTTTTACATAGTGCTATGGGTGTAGTAGGCACTCAAATGCTTTCTTAACTAATATTTACTGTGAACTCCCAAAATTCACTTATGTTTGATTTGCATAATGTTTACAGTTAGGCAACTACAAAAGTCAAATTTTTAATATGCTATTGAGGTGCCAATGAAGTTATGATTTCTTGAGTTCTCTTTCTCATTTCTTTTCATCCACCTATTTTAACTGACATGGCTCCCAATATCAGAAATGTACAACTGATTTATGCTAGGAAAAAGATAAGACAAAAGTAATTTTTAATTTTTTTAATAACAAAAAGTTATACTGTATGCACATACCCAATAATTATAAAAAGAAAGCTAAAAAAAGAAAAGAGGGGATAATGTCATTGAAATAAATATACATAAGGGGGAAAAAAAACATCTTTTACACAACAGTGGCATCAATTCTGCTAATTTGGTATTTTATTATAATATAGTAGTTCCCTAAAAGGTAAAATAGGGTCAACTAATTCTGGTACAGACACAGATTTTTATGAAATTTAGAAAACTCAAGCACTCTTAGAACACAGCCCTACAAAAGTTTCTATATGCAGCAAAAATAACTTCATCATTGCAATACAATCAGCAAAATAATCCATGAGTTTTATATGTAAAGCCTGATCTGAGGGCAAAATTCTAAACTAATGATGTAGAACATAATTAAAAATTCATTACATAAAAATATTTTTAAAATTCAATTAATCCATGTTTCCACACTATTTAATTACATATCATCATCTACTTGGTTGACTTTTAAATACACAAGTTTAGATGCAGCAATTCTTTGGTATTATAGTCTTAAAGACAAAAATACTTACGCAATCCCACTGAATCCGGTTTGCTATTATCATTCCTATTTGGTTGTATTAATGGAGCAAATGAAACAGCAAGGATGTTTTTGCTTTCCCAAGTATTCTGTCCAGTTCGCATAATCTGAGTTAACTAAACAAAAAACAAACAAACAAACAAAAAGTTTCATCTAGGAAAGCAGGCTGTACTGTATACTTTTTATATTCTAATTAGGTTTATAGCATTTCACTTGATCATTTCAAGTAGGTGATCAGAAATTGACAAGCTTTACAAAAGAGTAATCAGATGTAGAATAGTAAAATGTCTCTTTTCTGTTACTTTCAATTTTAGTATTTGTCATAAAAGACATGATTACCATGCGCTGTTTATAACAGACTTAAGATTAATTTAAAATCAAATTAAAATTATATAGTTAAATATAATAGAGAGGCTTAGCTTGAGGCAACATCATTATAGAAATTAAACTCTCAGTTACTGTCAAAAAGATTTGTCTCCACTAAATTCAATTGGTTAAAAACCCAGGATTAATAAAGGCTGTCATTGCTTTGGTCATCACATTGCACTTATATGACCAATAAATTCTGCTACTCAATGGACAGACCAGTAAATAATGTGAAAAGATCAGAAGAAATGCAAAGCTAGTCCTGGAAAATCACTAGGCCTCCATGCTCATGTCAGGTCAAGACATGATTTGCATATTAGGTCACTAACTATATATTCCCATACCAATATAAAATAAATGTTTATTAATGCATGGAGTAATAGCTTAACATTATTTTAAAATCTTTGTTAAATGTATTTCTTTTCATCCACCTACTTTAACTGATATGGCTCCCCATATCAAATGAAAATTAAAATACAATTAACATTGAACACAAGGCAACTTTCAACAGAATTTTTTTCCTGTCCATAATGATATTATATTGACAATTTTTTGGGAATTAAAGTTCATCACATTCACCATACCATATAAATACATATTTATTAACTATAATATACTTTATTAATATAGACAGCCAATAATGCAAAAAAAAAAAAATGTAAACCTCAAAGCAAAAATCAGAATTCAGCAGATCATGGTACTTAAAAGGATAAATTCCTCCATGATTTAAGCTTTTTGGTTTTGCAGCATTTACTTAAAATCAGAGTTAAATCTAGAACCAGACATTATAACTGTTAACTTAGCAATTTTTTTCCCACTAAAAAAATATGTATAATATTTGTAACAAAATCTTAAAAATAGTTATTCTTGGGGGTAGCTAGGTGGCACAGTGGATAGAGCACCAGCCCTGAAGTCAGGAAGACCTGAGTTCAAATCTGACCTCAGACACTTAACGCGTCCTAGCTGTGTGACCTTGGGCAAGTCACTTAACCCCAACTGCCTCAGCAAAAAATAAATAAATAAATGAATGAATCTAAAAATAGAATAACTTTCACTAAAATATCCCTGATCTTTTATACAAAGAAAAAAGCAAATTTCCTTACTAATATTTCAATGTAATCCAAATACAGCATTTCTAAAATATGGAAAAAAGATTTTTTTTGGGGGGGGGAGGCAGTTGTTAAGTAGGGATACTTAGATGATATTTAAAATTATTTTGGGGGCAGCTAGGTGGCGCAGTGGATAGAGCACCAGCCCTGAAGTCAGGAAGACCCAAGTTCAAATCTGATCTCAGACACTTAACATTCCCTAGCTGTGTGACCCTGGGCAAGTCACTTAACCTCAATTGCCTCAGCAAAAAGCAAAAAAATTTTAAAAAATTTAAAAAAAATAAAATAAAATTATTTTGAAAAATTGAATTGAGAAAATTTGACAGTATGTAAAGACCTATTATCTTATCTCCTAAGCCATTATACTGTCTGATTTTTCTCCATCTACCTAAATGTAAAACTGTTACTCTTTTTAATACATCTTTGTAAGTTATATAAAAGTAATGCCAATGAAGCTGGAGACATCCAAAACAGGGACATTTGATTCACACATTTTGTAGCATAAACAATTTTCAAAACTTCATATAATAATATTACATTTTTCAAATAAGTTCCTTTTCAGTTTCCCATTTCTTTATTAAATTCAACTTAATAGGTAAGCATAAATGCCAATCTACTATCAATTAAAAGATCTTATATGAAACTTTAAAAAATTTCACATCCATGCTTTTGACACTATTAAGGTAAAAGACTAGTAAAGTCACCTGATCTTCTATAGGCATGACTAGAATACCTCCCACTTTCAGTAATATTTTCATGTAATTTTCATGGTCTTTCTGGACACCAGCTCCACAATAAATCCGGTCATACTGATGGCTATCAGATGCTATCTCAAGGCAGTTGCCAACCACAAATGCTGGTTCACAAAACTCAAATCTGTGTAGAAAATAAGAGGCATGTGTACATATGCATTTCAAGACAATTCTCTTTTAAGAAAGATTAATCTAGCATTTTTTTAAAAATCTCATTTGTTAAAAAGCAATGTTAATGGAGCAGCCAGATAGTTCAGTGGATAGAGCACCAGCCCTTAAGTCAAATCTGATCTCAGACACTTAACACTTTCTAGCTGTGTGATCCTGGGCAAGTCACTTAACCTCAATTGCCTCAGAAAAAAGGAAAAAGAAAAAAAAAGAAGAAAAAACAATGTTAAGTTTAAAATCTGGGATTCCTTTAGATTATTCTATCCAAATTCACTGTGAATTTTTTGAGTAACTATATCAAAGGAAATCCTACTACAATTCTGGTCTCATTATTCTATTGAAATATTTTGCAATACAATTTAGGAAGACTTTAGAAAGTACTTATCTCATTACTAGTAACAGCTATAATTTTTAACCACATGGGAAGTCATTTCCAATTTGCTTACTGTAATTACAATGTACAAGATAAAACATTACCGGCTCCAAAATTGAGAATATTTCTGTTAAATTCAGATTGTAGAACATTTTAACCACTAGGATACTATATACTGGAGAGAATTAAACCAGCTACCCTGAGAAATCATAGCTTGTTTACCTCTTCCCAAACATAAACCACATAACTAGATCATAATTCACTACCATATAGTTTTGAATAAGAAGTCTCTACTCATTTGGCTATATTCTATTAAACTTAGAAAAATAGCCTGTAGGGGGAAACAGATATCTTTTTTAAAGTTTCCATAAAGAAAAGCAGTTTAATTATAAATATATTTGATTTGTGTTGTCTTATATTGAGTTATTTTACAAAATACACAGCACATATATCCAAAATAATTAAAACCTTGATAAAAGATTATGTGTAAAAGAAAAAAAAAGGCATAATATGGAATCCAATTTTTGTTATCTAAAATTCTTAAGGCGTCTAAAAGTGATTAACACCACTGAAATTAAGAATGATAAAGACAACATTACAAAGCTAAAACATCATTTGGAGGTAAAGTAACTTTGGCAAGCAGTATGAGAAAAAAATGCAACTTCAATAACTTCAAATGCACTTTGTGTACAAAATAAGGAGGTAATAGTTCTACTTACTGTTATTTGTATTCATCAGACCCCATCTAAAATACTGTTTAGTTCTGAGTGTTATATTTTAAGAGATAACAAACTAAAGTGTATTTAGGAGAAACTATGACAATAAAGGAACTTGAACCTATGTGATGTAGCAAAATGAACTGGGGATACAGTTACTCTAAAAATTAGGACTTACACAGAGGGGGGTTACAACAAATTTCAAATATTTTAGATTGTCATATTCTAGGGAACAGAATTGGGATCAATGGATGAGAAGTTATATAAAGAAGCAGACTTATACTTAAAAACTAGAGTTGAGTTTAAGAGTTCAAGCAAAGAGCCTACTATTAATAATGTCTCTTCAAGTGGTAAGATATTGGTTGACAAGATCTAACACTCCTTTCAATCCTTCAAACGTACACTTCTAAGAAAACCTATTCTATCAAAAGGGAATTTTCACACTACTACAGTCAAAATCTTATATAACATGGAAATACTTTAGAACCCTCTCAAGAAAGCAGTTATTTGTGAAAGCTATCTTTTTTAATGTAAAGGACAGGCCAAGAACACCTTTGGACTTGAGATAGATCAATCTGATGAAGTAATGTCTTCTTTGTGTTTGAATATATTCTGCCCCTAAAATGATTAAGTCTCATGTTCTCAGATGATTGAGTGGTTTAATTGGCATAAAAATTTTAAACTAAAAATAACTAATTTGTATTAAGAAGCAACTTGGCAGAATGGATACAGACCATTCTGTCAGATAGACATTAATTCAAGTATAGCCTCTGACACATGTTGATTTTGTGACCCTAGATAACTTCAAATTTATTTTTCAGTATTCTAGAAAAGAGTTAAATTCACAGGCTACAGCTTCCCAGAAAATTGTCTGAACCAGATTAAAATGTAATTGGGAAAATTTTATCAAAATAAATACATAATACAGAGATGTTAAAATTTGCAGTATTCTAAAGTCAGTATTTATGGTCTACATATTTGAATGACATTACTGATGAGTTCTATAATGTAAATTGCAGAGAAAGTACCAACCTTCTCTAGCAGGAATTTTCTCATTTGAAATCCTCCAAATCAATGCAAATACAGTAAATCACAAAGCTAGTTCCTATGCTAGCACCAAAAGATATTTCTAAAATTATAAATTTTTATCACAATTGAACTCTGCAAGAACAAGAAATAAATACTACAGGTATCATAAATGCTTTACAAAACTGAATCTCACAGAATAACTTGCTTACAGTCACAATAAATCGTATATTAAGTGCAGGAAGAAGGATGTGAAGCTTGATCTTTCTAATACTAAGCCTAGGACCTTATCCACTAGACTGCACTACCTGTTTTGTTCTGCCTCAGTTAAGTGTCAGTATCCTTTATGAAGTGAAAAATATATTGAGGAAATTAGCTTCCACTCTGTTCTGCAAAGCCTAAATAATTCACAGCAGTAGTGATAAAAAGGAAATTCAGCTTTTGCTCTCCTACAATTTACTGTGCTGCATTTGCTGCTCCTCCAGCTCCAGATCCACATGCGAAATCCTTGGTTCAGAAATTCAAACTACTTCTAAAAGGCATCTATGATCAAAAAATTTCACCACTTGGTCAGAAAATTTTCTCTTGAACACTGCCACTACAAAACCTGAGTAAGTTCTCTCAATGGTTATGGTTATTTTCCCAGAGACCCAGGGCAGTTCATAGAACTCTTGATTTCTATGCAGTCTATGTGTTTTTCCTCTACCAAACAACTTTTTTTTTTTTTTTATGTGAACACCAATGAGCCACAACATGTGTTAATCACTCCAAGGGGCTAGTCATACCTCTCAAAGTGCCCCAAATTATAAAAGTCATCAAGTCTATGAACAACCTTAAAGTAATCTCATCCCTAACACAAACCTATAATACCATGACATAGTATCACAGTTTATTTTATTAAAATATTAACTTGGAAGACTAGGGATTGTGCCCTTTTTGTATTTTTATCCCCTACTGGTGACAAAGTACCTAGCATAAAGTAGGTGTTTAACATGCAATTTCACTGAATACTTCTTTGTATTAATTGATATGGTGACCAAGAACAAAAAACTAGTCTCCAATGTATAAAGACAATATATCTAAACTCAACTGGACCCTCAGGATAGCAGTACAAACCTTTCACTCTTCCTTAACCGAATTTTTAGCTCATTCAGCCAAGTAGTTGTTCAAACCTTTTTTATTGAGAATAATCACCAGGAATTTCCCCCTTTTCCCTTTTAGCCAAATTCACTATCACATTCTTCTCCTATATCCTCTTTTACTCTAGTATTTGACACTGGAGTCCCATATCACCAAGACCAATTCTTCCACACACATGTATTTCCCTCTCGTGTCCAGCAGATTGCTTCCACTACCATCACTTCCCTCTCTCTAATCTTCAGTCTATGCCTATCTACTGGGTTACTTCCTTGTGACTAAACTTATCCAAGTTTTCTCCATGCTGGTGAATAAAAACTCACTAGATCGTACCACCTTTTACCCTTTCATCCTGTAATCTTTTCTTCACTTTAGCCAAACTTCTTGAAAAAGCTGTCTCCTCTTCATGCCTCTTCTCTAAACCCTCTATAACTTAATTTTCAATTCCATGACTTATTTTTAACTGGTTTCTCCAAAATTACCAAAATTATCTTCTGATTATCAAACCTTTTCTCAAACCTAATCTTCTTGAGCTCTACAGTATCAGCTATTTTTAATCATGACCCCATTTGGGATTTTCGTGGCAGAGATAGATGAGGTTTGCCATTTCCTTCTCAAGATCATTTTACAGATAAGAAAACAAGAGTCAAACAATAACCTCTGACTTGTCTGGGGTCACACAGATACTACGTATCTAAGGCCACATTTGAACAAAGGAAGAAAACTTTCCGACTCCAGAAACTATTCAGTATGCTAACCTAGCTGCCAAGTATTTAAAAAATGACCAAATTCTGCACCTGGATACATTTTCCTCTCTAGGTTTTCATAACATTACTTTCCTGCTTTTCCTATAATCTCTTTAACTAATTCTCTTTAGTCTGTGGAATTTTGCCTTGGATCCTCTTCTGGTACTACATACTCAGTGACTGTCACTTCCCATGAATTTTAATTATTCTTTTTATATTGATAATATCCAGATCTATACATCTATTACTAGTTTCTTTCCTGAACTTCAATCCCACATCTGCAACTGCCTACTTAACATTTCAAATTCAATGTTGAAATTGAAATTTCACATTCAGCAAATCCAAAAGAATTAATCATTTTCATAAAACCAATATCCCTTTCAGAATTTCCTATTTCTCATAGCTTCCAATCCACTAAATATTCCAGATTTTTTCTCTACTGAAAATGTTATCTGTATTATTTCATCCATTCAAGATTTACCCATCATCCAAGCTGAGATCTTTTTAGATGTTGTCCTCCAACATTTTTGCTAGTCCTCTAAATTGACTTATCTACACATTTAATATACATTCCACTCATAACTTTATCTAAATATTTAAAAACAATGATTGTAACTTTTGACCTACAATCTCACTGTTCATGGGAACTTTTGGAAAAGAAACATGCTATATCTTGAAAATCAAGGTCACAGGGAATTGAAATGGCTATGGTCACACGATGTATATGTCAGGGTTGGAACTTGAATTTAAAGTCTTCCTGACTATGAAGACCAGTTTTCTACTTACTAGATACAAAAGTAATACAAAAAATAGTGAAAGACATATATTGAAATTCGAATTTATAAAGTAAAAATTGTTGAATAGCATAGGCCCCAAGTCTAATCCCTCACAACATCTGCCAGAACCCTTTCTGATTATTCAGTATTGTTTTGATATCTTAAATATATTTTGCAATATTTCAAAATAAAAATCTTTAAGTAATTCATGATTTATTGCCAATATACAGATGTTTCACATTTTGTTATAAGAAATTTAAATGAAAAAAATGCAATTCACTTTTTAAACACTTACTAACCATCATTAACCAAGTACATTTTGCAAATGTTTAGAAAATCTCCTTATCAAAATTTAGATGTAAACATGCCTAAACCCTTAGTTGCTAGACCAAAAGATTATATAAAGCAAAAAAATAAAATAAAATAAAATAAAAATCACAGTAATTCTCCCCTCCTTCCCCCCCAGGAGATAGTCTTAACTAGCTTTGTTAAAAGTAGTAGGCAGTAGGTGAGTAGGCATTTTTTTTTTTCTGGTCATTTAAAACATAACTAAAGAATCCAACACAATTCTGCACAAGTTTCTATTTTTTTAAACAAAAATAGCAAAAGCATCATGGCACTGTGAATAGAAAGTAAACCTGAAAGTCCAGAAGACCTAGGTTTATATTATTATTCTAATAACTGTTAACATTAACATATCACTCAACCTATCTGTGCCCTAGGCAACTCTAAATCTGTATATTATAATTAAATTAGGTAATAACATTCTTTGTTCCAAACCCCTTTTGACAAAAATGTAAGCCAAGAACTGAAGAACTGGAAAGATTTAAAATTATATTATTTACATCTATATATAGCATTGAGTGACCATAGTTTCTTTTGAAACACAAAGGAAATCTCATATTCTTAACATAATAATCTCAAATGGTAATTTGACCTGGTCAGACTTCACATCAAAACCATTAAATCAGGTTTGATTTGGGGAGAAAATTAAATTCTTATATATGTCACTGATCACTTAGTAAAAGTTTACTTTGTTCTAATCCAACAAGAATCCAATGGCTTCTATAGATACTGACTTCGATAGATATTGTCTACAGAAACCTGTATCAGCAGTGCAAAGTGATGTGATTTCAGACAGATTTGACTCTACCTAGGTGAGACTTTCTTATTAATCCTTAGGTGATGAGAAAGCTATATCTCACTTTGGATTTTGAATTTTACATAAATAACTCCATTCATAAGCTAACAGTTCTAGCTTGAACAGACTTCAGAGGCCATTTTACTCAACTGTTTAACTTTTATACTTAAGGAAACTGAGATTAAAGCAAAACCACAAAATTGGCACTGTCTTGAATTCATTCCATTAAAATGTAAACTCCCAGACTTTGCACCCCCAGATTGTGGCACTTTATATCCCAAATACAATGTCTTGAACATAGTATGCCCTTAATAGATGTTGCTGAAAGGAATGAAATTGAATTTATTTCTGATCTTGACTATATTATATGTATAACCCTATAATTTAAAGTAATGCTAAATTCTTTTGTTGGACTTTAACACTTTATTTTTCTAGTCATAATAGAAGGAAGCATTTTTTAAATTACCAATTACTACTTTTCTCAAAATAGTGTGACTTGTATATTTGATACTGAAAGATTATTCCTGTCATTGAAAATAGTTGGCATTCTCTTAATAGAAACATTCTTCACATTTAAATTTTCAGAATTCTCATTATCTAAATTTATCAGTTACCATTCCCAAATTATGTATTTGAAGAAATATTTACAGTATTTGCATTGGTCCTATAGATATCCATGTGTTATCACCACAGACATCTTAACCATCAAATATTTTCTCCCAAATTCTGCCATTTTTGCTATTTCATAGATTAACCTTGTAAAGAAATTCTTCTTAAAGTCTAACAAATCTCTCCTGCTTCAAAATTTAAGCTTCTCTCAGCTTGTTTAGTTCTTCAGAACATGAACAAGACCTATAATAACTCTAAATAAAATCCTTAACATATTTTACAAGCTTAAGACTCCTTAGCCTTCTCTTCCATAAGCAACCATAAATGTTTAAACATGCTAATTTATTAAGCTAAATTAAATCATCTTCTCTTAAAATCTTCTCAAAATTAGTATTTTTTAGGAAGGACTATAACCACATCCTCTGTAAAATGAATGTAATGCCCGCTTTCAAAATGTAACTAAATCCAGAGATTTTCTGTTACACATAATAATCCTTTTAATAAAACAATGTATTATTGTATCCTATTTAACGTAACAGTAGTACACTCATACTTTTTTTTTTCTTTTTCTATCTTGAATACCATTTTTTCCCTTTCAGTATCTATTGCCAGTCAGCTCTAAAAATTTCATGATGTATGTGTGGGTCTTACCAGATTGTTCAAGTTTCTTTCAGTCCTATAATTATTTCACACCATCTCTCAACATGCCATTTGGTAAGATTGCAGAAAGTAATTGTTTTACTTTTTGAGTGTCCACTGACTACATGAAACTGTATATACACTATTCTATTTTCCAGTGATTAGTTTAGTTTCTAAGCTTTATATGTGTGTATACACACACACACACAGACAGCCATACACACATGGTGTAGCTGTGTAAGTGTAAAGTGTAGTCATTAACAAAAAGGGCTTATTTTAACAGCACATATAGAGGGGGGAAAAAACAACACTGTATCTTTCATAGTATACTTATTCATATCTTCATTCAATAATGAATTATTGTGCTAAAACTAAAAAGTACTTTTTCCTTTCACTGGCCCCTGAAAACAACAGTAACAGCTACTGCATAGTACTTGAGTACTCAAATATCTTCACTCACTCAATAAGAGCTAGTGCTAGCTATGTTTAGTATTCTCTAGATATTTTTGAACTGAGTTGAGCCATAATTAATTTAATCAGCCATAATGTTTGTGGACATGATAGGACATTTTCCATCAATTATGATGTTAAAATCAATTTATCATCATAAACAGAAATGTTTTATAGCATTGGTATCAGATTAGTAATATGAAGGTCAATGGAATATCAACTACACTTACATAACTTCTAGGCATTTGTGAAGTTATACAGTTAAAACAATTTAAACTGAAAACATAAGTGATTTGGACAGGAGTTTTTCTAGGGAAATCACTGAACTGTTTTCATAAATTAGTAAGCACGAGCATGTGGCTTGGGAAATCTTGTTTGAGAATTTACAATTTGGAGAATATTCTGACAAAAATTAGATTGAGGGTGACTTTGGAAGTTTGTGATGAGAATTTTTCGAGGAAGCTTAATTAGCAATATATCCAAATCATATCTAGATAGACACATACTTAAAACACACATACCATATATTAGATATATCAATCATATGTGTGTATATATGCATATGCATATAATATATATTACTAAGAGGCCTTGACAAACTATTTTAAGTAGACCATATTACCTAGGAAAAGAAAGAAAAAGAGGAGGAGAAAGAGGGAGGGAGGGAATGATTGATAAAGGCAGCTAATTGGCTCAGTGGATAGAGCACTGGACTTGGAATCAGGAAGACTTATGTTCATGAGTTCAAATCCAGGCTCAGTCATTTAGTAAGCTGTGTGATCTGGGATAAGTCACTTAAATGTGCTTGCCTATGTTTCCTTATCTATAAAATGAGCTGAAGAAAATGGCAAACTCCTCCAGTATCTTTACCAAGAAAGCCCTAAATGTGGTAGTAAAGAGTTAAGCATGATTGAAACAATTAAAAGGGTATTACTCTATAATATTATAATTTTAATTATGACGTTTTTTCAGAAATTTGAGGGGTTTTAGTCTCAATGTCAACTGAAATAATTCTAACTTAAAAGAAAAAATGACCCCTAGTCTTTGGAGAAAAGTTTGACAAATAAATTTTTTCCCCTTATGTTATCTAACATGCTGCTGAAATCAAAGTATCATTAAAATCAGAAAGCTGTAAGCCATTCTATATAAAAATAGTTCAGCAATATTTTGCATTAACCCTGAGTTCCATTGTTTATGGTGATCTACTTGGCAATACGAGTGGAAAAAAAAATTATATATAATTAAGTAACAAAAATGTTTTTCAAGGTCCAGTTCTCAATATATTTCCATTTGTCTTCTTTCCCATACCTGAAAATGTATGCTTCCTGGCTTTTGTAAAGGATCAGCCCAGGTATCATCTCCTCCATATATTTCCTGATTTCTCTCAATTCTTAGCGTTCTTTCTCTCCTGACATTACCTGGTATTTATTTCTCTATATAAATTTTGTAACCTCACAGAAGAATGCACTTCCTTGAAGGTAGGACAGATTTTTTTTTTTTGGGGGGGGAGGCTTCATATCTCCAAGTGAACATGCATAGTGCTTTTTAAAGACTAGGCATTCAATAAATGTTTCAAATTGAAAATTAATTCAACATTTTCTTTAGTAAAAATATAAAATTTAGTTAAGAATTTCAGGAAAAACATTTGTCTAAAAAGAACACTAGGATCTTGATCACTTACCTTTGCTGTGGTTTTCAATGTGAGGTGAATGTTGTAATATCTTGATCTTGAGATGGAGAGGTGATTTCTTTCACAGCTGGGAACCTTGCCAACTTGCCCATAAAATTCTTTTGATAAGCTGCTAGGAGATCAGGGTGACCTAGCCTTGCCCTGCAGATTCCCTCTTAGATGGACATTCTAGGTCTAGGAGCTGACCAAGAGTAGAAAAAACAACATTCCCCTTCAATATGCTGTTGAAGTGGGGTCTGGAATTTTGCACATCTATTTTACAATGTGCCACAGAAATACGTCATTCTGGGATACATTTATTTTTTTAAAGTCCTTCAACTAATTTATTAAATTATTTTTTCTTAAAACATGTTATCAAAATATATTTGGAGGGAATAAACTACTTCTGATAAATGTTCAAAATTTTAAAAATTGAAGGAGATATAAGCAGATAAAACAAATTCTTTAATGTTCAAAATCATTCATACCACACCACCTTCTTAGAAATTTGCACCAAGAGGTAATACACAGAGAAATATAAATTTGGGGTGGGAAGGGAGGGGAGAATGTGGAGGGAGAAATCAACCCTATCTCCTAAGGGACTATCACTTTCCACTTAAGTACAACTAAGTGTTCACTTTCACCTAGGGGTTATATGTAATTCGAAAACAAAAAAATGAAAACTTACAAGCCTTTCAGACAAGTCCATCCCCTTCTCCCCCACCCCCCAAGAATCTGACTCTCCCTTCTCTAATCCTGTCATTTAGACGATTACATTCACTATTAATTAGTTTTTTGGAGATTTCTACATATACTGAAATGTTTCTAACTAAAACTAAAAAGTTTTGTTTTAAAGATTATTGTCAAATACTGAATGCTTTTTAGAATCAAGCTTTCAACATTTCATTTTACATTTCACAGAAATCTAAATATTGCTGATTCACTTGCATTTACTAGAAATTGCTCAAAAGCACCTGGTTTTACAATTTCTCTACATTTATTCTATTTAAAAAATAAACTCCTTTTGCATAGTCATATGGATTTGGTAGATTCCAGAATAGATAAAAACAAAAAATATAATAAAAAATATATTTAAGAACTTAGTACGGAAGAAAAGCCTTGGAGCCAAAGACCTGAATTTGTGTCTTGCTTCTCTGTCCTCTATTATCTAGGTGTGTGAACAGAAACAAAATGAGGTTTCTGTCAATGATCTAAGTAATTCCTTGAGACTATTTAATGAATTTAGTTGTGATTTTCAGAGTAATCTCGAAATCAGAAGACAAAAGAAATCTCAATAATACAAAACGAGATTTTCAATCCAAAAAGCAAATGATAAATTCAGTAATCCAGTTTTCCTTTAAATTTATTAAATTCACTTCCCCAAAAGCAAAACCTTTGTACATTTTTGCACAAAGTGGACTAGATGGGAAAGGTGAAATAAAAGTAAAGCTATCTAGGTTTCTACCCACATCTATACTTCCCTTTCTCCACTGCAAATAAAAACTGTACTTTAGTTATAATTGAACTTTAAAGATGAAGAGATCCCTTAGATTCCTTAGAACTTAGACTAAACTCAGGTTTCCTGACTCCAATCAGCTCAAGTTTTCCTTGTTTGAAATAGAATATAGTTTAAATTTTTATACAATAATTCTTCTGAATACTAAGGATGTTTTTCTCATGAGCAGCTTTTTAAAGTGATGTTTTTAAACATGTACTAATCAACTCCTTAAGAGCCTTCAATGTAAAACATACTTAGATAGATACTGATAAAATTCAAGCCCTCAAGGCACTGTGCTAGACACAGGGGGCAAAGACAAATTAAACAAGCCTTGCCCTTAGGATCTTACATTCTACTGCAAGGAAACTGTATACACAAAGAAATAAAAAGTACATACAACAGATTAATTTTAAGGAGAGAGCATTAACATTAGTATGGTTCAGGAAAAGCACCTGAAATGTGCTTTGAAGATAGATAGGGATTCTGTGAGGCATAGGAAGACTAAGTACATTCCAGACATGTAGGACAACCTAAGTATCTAAAGGCATTGTGACAGGAGCATAGAATATATTCCAATGCTAACAGTGGGCAGCTTAGTCTAATTGCAAAGAATAGATGGAGAATATTATGAGCCAGAGAATTAGGTAGAAATGATGTGGTGTAAAGTTTCAGATGCCATACAAAGAACTTCTACTTTCCTGTATCAACAACACAAATTTTATCTAGGTAGAAAAAAATGTCCATAAGACAACTGTATCTTATTTCAAATAATTGTCTAATAAAAGAGGTAATTCTTAATTGCTGCTCCTACTACTGTCCTCTGGGGTCAGTCAGAACAAACCTACACAAGATTTCTGAATACCTATTATATCACCTTAATCTTCCATCTTCAAGCCCTACTTGTTTCAATTTATGGCATGAAATCATCATCTTGGTTATGCCATCCTGGATTGGGGCTCTAGTATTTTTATCCATGTTCCTCTTAAAACCCGGCACCCAAAATTAGGACAGAATACAATGGGATTAAAATGACTACCTCTTTCATTATTGACATAATGGACTTTTCTGCAACATATATCTAGACTTTTTTGTCAGTCTAATGAAACCTATAGAGACCTTCCTCAGAATATTATTAAATCTATAAAATACATAGATTTTAAAAAAGGAAATTTATTCTAAATATTATACACATTTATTTGCATGTATTACCTATATATAATTAAACCAAGTTCACATACCCTAGACTTAGAAAGCCTTTATCTATATTTTCTAATCATTATAATCTAAAATATTAAGTTTTCAAATTGCTAACAGATTAAACTTGTAGACTATTAAAACTCCCAGATATTTTCTCACATTTTGTTGATTATCCATACTTCCTCTTTCACATTCAGCATTTATACAGTTAATTTTTATTAACGCATGTATAAAGTTTTATTTAAATAAATTAAAATTGAGGGGTTCTGTTCAGTCAACAAGCATTTATTAAGCATCTGGTTATGTGTCGGAGATTAGATTTACAAAGCTAAAAAGTAAAAAGTACCTACCCTCAAAGAAGCTTATAGTTTATTAAGGAAATATATATACAAAATACACAAATTAAGTAGCCAGAAGGATCCAAAAAAAGCGCCTCATCTGATGTTCAACTCTCCATTTTCTCCTGGCTCCTCATTAACAAAGAACATTAGGTGTTTTTTCCATTCTTGAGCTCTTTTATCACCAATCAAGTAAAATATGTATGCTACTACCTATATAGGTATTGTAGAGGTTTAGGTCATCTAAATCTGAAATAACTTCAGGAAAGTCTGATTTACAGTAATATAAAAGACAAAAGTATAGAGCATTTATATTAAGTTTCCTCTCCCTGAGCTTTTGAAAAAAGCCAGAAGAAGAAATATTATTTTTGCAACTTATTCCTATAAGGCAGGACAGGCAAGTAGTATTATCACTAACATTAGTTCTACTTTATAGATTACTAAACTTGGGAGTTGTCAAAGTATTATGTGATTTATTTAAAATTACATGGTAATAGCTAGGAATAGATTGGGTTTCCCAACCCCCAAGAACTTTTCCAGTATAGCAAGAGCGAATATGTTGTTACACAGGTACTCTTCATCCATCCACTGGGTATGAAAGGGAAAGGATGAACATTATTTACCTGGGCCTGCCCTCCTCTCATCCCCCCCCCCCACTTCATCCCTACAAAAAGTCATAAAATATGAAATTCTATCCCAAAACAGCCTTGAAAACATCCCAATATAATTAGTTTTCTACAGTTAAATAGCCTTAATCTTACCTTATTTTACCATCTAAGTTTACCTAATCTATATGTCATAATTGTTATTATTAACAAGGAACAGAACATTTCCTATACCTACTAAATGAATATTTTCATTAAGCTTCAAAAGCACTATGTAAATTTATTTTAGGTTAACTTAACTCTTCCATAGTTAATTTAAAGATACAACTGAATTCATTGTTTCAAAATGTTACATCAGAATTATACTACAAAATCTGATATCTATCAAATTTTTAAAAATCTGTTAAGATAAATAATCAAAAACTTCAAGATTGTTTAGCCAAATATATTTTCTATTTACTTCATTTTAACTAACTTATAAAATACATAAAACTCAAAAGTGAAAGTAAGGTGACAATTCACTGAGTCAAACATGAATTGCTAATTTAAAAAAAATCAAAGGAAAAATATAGCATTTTTTTTAAAAAAGCAACAAATTAAAAGATAATAAACCTAACAAAACCTATACAATTGTTATTTTAGTAATCAAGAAACAAGGTTAGTTATTACTACTTGACAGAATGAAGTCTAAATTATATAAAAACTTGCAGTTAGTTAACACCATACTGTTATATCCCAACTCCTATTCTGCTTTTCATTAAGATGGTTTGTTAAGCCCTCTTAGAATTGGGAAAGTATTCAAATATGATATGATTTTTAAAAAAGATCTTATATACTGTATTGTCTGGATAAATAAAACAGAACTTTGTGTGTACTATCCAAATCGAAAACAAAGAGATAATATTTTTGTAAAGCATTTTTATAGAAATTGTTTTTAAAAAAGACAAGTGAAAAATTCTGACATATTATTTTCAAAGTAATATTACCAACTTACCTTAGTTAATATCACACCTCCCAAAAGCAGATATAAAGGTTTACAGCATAGGACAGGGATTTTTTTTTTCTTTAAAATAAACTTCTTGTGAGGGCAGCTAGGTGGCCCAGTGGATAGAGCACCAGGCCTTAAGTCAGAAAACTCTGAGTTCAAATCTGCCCTCAGACACTTAACACTTCCTAGCTGTGTGATTCTGGGCAAGTCACTTAACCCAAATTGCCTCAGCAAGAAAAAGGAAAATAAAATAAAATAAAAAATAAAATAAAATAAACTCCTTAGTCATTAAGAAAGCTTAGTTGCTTGCAAATATTCTTACAATTCCTTAAGTAGATCAATTCTTGGAAAATAATTCAAAATGTGAAGTATATTTTAAATATTATTTTAATATACATAAATGTCACTAGAAACTTTTAGCAAATTATGGCTCAGAATTCATAGAATCAGAAAACAGTAGACTGGGAATTCCTAAACTGTTGCACAAATAACCATCTCAGCTCAGCAGGTAAAAAAAAAATGCCCCATTCCTCTTCAGAGAATTCCCTTTCTTAGGTACTAAAAACCTGGATTGCCTAAACAGGGAAAAAAGATGAAAGGGAAGAAATGCTCCTTCTTTTATACATATCCACACATATGTATATGTATGCACATTTTCTTTTTTCTTCCCTCTTTTACTCCCTTTATCTCAACAGTCAGTTCTAGTCAGCTACATAAAAAGGGAAAAGAGGTAAAAATCTCATCATGTAGCATTACTATAGATGCTGCCTTTTCTCTCAGAAAAGGAAAGGCGAGTGGTGATCAAACCTATCTTTCATCCCTCTTCCCCACCTATTCCTAGAACCTTTTACTTTTTTTCACCTTTCTTAGGTGAAATCTTGAATCTACACTCCTGCTCTGATGGGGTAGTCACCCGAAGGAACTGAGTGAGAAATGAATTCTGAATGCATTTCCTCACAAAAACATTATTTTAGGAGGTAATTTGATTTTAATATATTTTACATTATACTTCACATTCTGATTGTTAATTATTGTACAACACAACACTTTCTATGAGAAAATATGTTGTCTTCCCAATGAGCAAAAAACTAAAGAATTTTTGAATAATAACTTGCTCACAAGTTAGGAGGTCTTATAAAAATGCTTAAGATGATGTAACACTTAACTTCTCATTACCTATTCTTTGGAAACCAACAAATTATGTCACCTCTTTTCCAAAAGTAAGCAGCTAATACATGGGTGATAGCCTAGTATAAACTTTAAGGAAAGAGTTATCAAGTGATACATATGACTAGAATAGAATCCTGGGCTTCCAATTCCAAATCACATATTCAATCAAGATAATGATATGATCCTTAATGAATGTGACCCCAAGATACCTTACTGTTTTAATGGTAGTATTACTTATGTGAAATGGAAAATTTAAGCTTTAAATAGAAGTTTATTTAAATATGGTAGATTTACAATACTAAAGTTTTCACAACTGAGTAAATTTTTTTTTACCAATTAAGTCAAAATATTTTCTCATTAATACACAGTATATTTAAACTTGTTTTCAAAGCACCTCAGAAAAAATTTTAGCAACATTTAAAACTTACACATATAAATGCCAAACTATTTTAATGGATAAATCAGTGTAAAATAGTTGTTTGTGGTTTCCAAATAAAAATTGCAGATTTCAATACTCACTTATCAAAGCTATCACTATTTTTGATGAAGCTCTCGAGTTTTTCCTTGGCATATTCCACCACATCTGAATGAAGCTCAATTCCATGATTTATTCCAAAAGGACCTGCAATCGTAGCAGCAGCATTTTTATGAAAATAATAATGATGATGTACTCTTTTATAGTCCCTTTTTACTATCTATGCTCATTTATGTATCTCAAGAGCCTTCTGAACAGGACTTCAAATATGTTGATATCTAGAGCTCCATTAAATGAGCATTATTTTCTGCTATTAGATAAAGCTTTGTTTCAAGGCCTATATCATATTTATCTTTTTATTTCTAGAACCTAATAGTGGTTTGCACATGATAAGATCTTATTAGTAGAATGAATCTCATATCTTACAAATAGGAGAAAAAAAGGCAGTATAGTATACATCCCAGTTCATTTTGATAACTGTAAAGCCATCTTCATTCATTCTTAACAAAGTTAAAATCTAAAAGGATCTGTTCCTAAAGCTAAGATATGAGAACTTTTCACTTTTGACATTAGTTCTAATTTGTCTATGATATCTATGGACTTTAGTCCTATACTGATACAGATTACAAAAAATTTGCCCTAATTTTCTAAACTACAAGTAAATAACAGCAAGGAGTTTCAATTTCTAATTATCCTCTTCTGTGAACTACACCCTGACTATTTCAGCTTACTAATCTTTCCAACATCTGAATTCTCAATTTATTTTGTACCATGAATGAGGTACTGACATTATATTGAAGTTATTTGTACACGGCACTTACTAGAGTATAAAGTCCGACTGAATTTAAAAAAAACAAAAACAAAAAACCCAGAAGGTACATAGACAACGAAATAGTATTTTATACAACTTTTTTTCCTACCAAATGAGATCATATAGATCTTTAGTAAATACTTACAAAATGGTTTTTTGTTGTTTTTATTCTCTTTGCAGAGAATTTAATCTTTTCACTGCTGTTCAATGTGCACATATAAGTACAGCTTAAGTAATTAAGAAACAAGAATGTGGGAAAGCGGCTTCTGGTTAAATGCATACTTTTATATGTATATCCTTTTGTCTTTACACCAAGTCATGTCTGGTGTTTGTTTGTTTGTTTTTTTGTTTTTTTTAAATAAAGAATAATTCATTTTTATTCCCAGAATTATGGAGAATTCTTTTAATTTGTGAAGCCTTTTATTTTTGACATTGCATGTCCTCAAAAAGTGAATTTTTAACTTACACATCTCACACATCCCACGTTATTTCTAAACATTCTGCACCTAAAGCAAGTAGGACATAAAACTAAGAGAAAATTCTTGTAATTTGTATCAATTGGAACTTTGAATTGTTACTGAAAAGGACTACAGGGAAGAGGATAAAATTTCTTCTATTTCCATTTAGCCCGGAGAATGGACAGCTGGGTAACTCAGTATAGAGAATGCCAGGCCTGTACTCAGGAAGACTTTTAAGTTTAAATACAATCTCAGACTAGCTGTATGACCCTGGAGTCACTTAACTTGTTTGCCTTAACCTCCTTGAGAAGAAAACAGCAAACTACTCTAATATCCTTACTCTTCCCCCCCTCCAAAAACAAAACAAAACAAAACAAAACAAAACAAAAACAAAAAAACATGGATAGTATTGATACACTATGGTCCATGGGGGTCAAAGAGATGGGTATGACTGAATGCCTGAACAATAACACCACCACGAGCTATGCAAATATCAAGAGAATTAAAAATAATATCTAATGGTGAAAAAACAAAAATCTATTACAAACTATTAGAAAATTTGATAAACTGATAGAATATGTAAGTCCTCAAGAACAATACTATTTAGTCTAATTTAACTTTTAATGTACAATTATAGCAAGTGTATTATATATGGCAATTTTAGTTGGGAATAAATGAATTATAAATAACAAACTTGCAAGCGGCTTAAATACAACAGAAGGAAATAAATAATTGTCTTAGTTTTTGTTGTTGTCTAGACCTGACACTTCATGACCCTGTGGACCACAGTATGTCAATGCTGTCTATGAAGTTAGTCTCCCAGTCTGGATTTGAACTCAAGTCTTCCTGACTCTAGGCCCAGAGGTTAAATCCACTCAGCCAATCAAAAACTGCCTCCAAATGAAAAACTGAAGACATTGTCAGGATGTAGATTGAAAAACATAGGAAAAACAGAAAGAGTGAGGAATTTTAAATTAACTTTGTTTAAAGAAAAAAGCATGTTTCTAGGTTTCTACATGTTCAAAAGACTTTAACAATATAGAAATTTGAAGTTCACTGTTGATGTTTTGTTGATGTTGGTGTTTTCAAGCAGACTATGAAGTATCCAAGTTCAAATAAATAGGAATTATATTTAAACGTAATTCAATGGTAATTCTTTAATAAATAAATATATATATATATACTTTTACTCCTTATGATCACTAAGATATCAAAGCTTCTTTATCTCTAATCCTATTTATGCAACCTTGCTTAGACTGAATTCCAAAATTACCCATAGAAAACAAACCACTTTTACTATGTCAATTTTTCTCTACCAATTTTTCTTTTTCTGGTTCTGATGTAGTTTCTAAGTGTTTTGTTTTAATTCTTTTGGAATTTCCTGCTGCCTGATTTGCTGAATTTTTATCTGGTATGTAGTAACATCAAGACTATCCATCTAGTGTGATATAAGGTCACTATTCCTTTTTACTGTAACTAAGTTATTGTTAAAGCAAAGTTTTCTGTTAAAAAACAAAAAAATAGGACATGCAGGAGACACTGTTCTATTTCAATTTAGAGCTGGATTTGGAGCTGTGACATGTAAGATGTCACAAAATTTAGCAAAAAAATTTGAGACTTTTGACAATGTAATTATCTTTATTTAGATCCCATCTTGAATCAGAATACTAAAGAGCAAAATTCAGCCAAATGTCCAATATTTACAATTATTAAAATTAAAAAATTGTCCTCATTTAAAAAAAAGTTGTTAATATTTCATTAAATGAGGCTTTATGATAACTCGGTTAAAATTAATTTTTGAAATAAGTAACCTAACATATTGAGAATCTAAATTCAACTAAATTGAGAACTTCTATATTTTTCCAAGTATGTTAAAATATATCAATGATTGTATATTTTTATTTATGTACAAACATTAAAATATTGCCAGCATATTTTAAGACTTCCTAAAATGGAATTCTTATGAAAAATGAGATAAAAATCACAATATCATAGAGAGAGCAAGCTGGAAAAGTTAAGAGGCCAACTAATTTAACTCCTTCACACTTCACTCCTGGAAATGAACACTACCATTCAAAAATTAAAATTACCAATTAAAAACTGTTTTCATGATATTGAAGATTTTTAGATTACATATATCCCAAAACAGATATGCCATGAAGATGGCTAGATAGATCATGGCACATTATAACACGGCCTCACATCTGTATAAGCTTCTAAATATATATGTTAAAGAAATTGTAGTTTATAAAAGTCAGAGCTTAAAGAATCTTAGAGATAATCTGGACCGACCACATTTATTTTACAAATGAGAAACATGAAATCCTCAGAGAGTGACTTGATCAACATTTACTAAATATTTAATATTTATAAGACACTCTGCTGTTCTCCAGAGATACAAAGAAAGGCAAAAAGCCTATTATATCCATGCCCGCCAGAACTCACATTCTAGTAAGGGAAGTTAACACTGCCAAAAATTTTAAAGTTCCACATGAAGGGAGGGAGGGAGGGGAACAAGTGGAAGATAATCTCAATAGGGAGGGTATGTGGGAAAGGAGAGAACAGATGCAGGAAAGGTTTCCAACAGAAGGTGAGATTGAATTAAGTCATGAAGGAAACCAGAGAAGCCTTGGTTGAGAGAAAGCATTTGTTCTAATATATGAGGGAGAGTTAGCAAAAGGGTATGAAGTAGGGACCCTTAAGTATCATGTATAGTACACCTTAGATTGCATAATATATGGGAGACAATGAAGTAAAAAAAAAAAAAAAGAATAGAAAGTAAGGAAGGGGTTGAGTTGTGAGAAATCTTTGATCTCAAAGGTTAATAAAGCATCAATGGAATTTAATGAGTATCAAGATGACACTGTCAAACCATGGACTGAAACAGTGAAAGACTGAGAAAAGGAGACCAACTCAAAGACAAAAATATTGTCCAAATATATAATAAAAATAATTGGAGAGAAGAGTTTGTAAAGGAGAAATGTTTGTAAAAACAGAAACTACAACATGACAATAGACATAAATGGACTGAGTGTGAAAGGATTAAAATATCCATGAGTAAAAGTGTGAGCCTGGTTTCCCTTCTTTGGATATATCCTAATCTGTTTAAGTGCCCTAATTAAAATATGGCATTCATTTTGGACCAACAAGGTATCACTTCCTGCATCTCTTACAATTATTACCTTATTTGGATACTATGTCATGAATACAGTTGACTCAAACCTAAATATTTTCCCACAATTTTATAGATTTTTTAATGAATTTTATGTTAGAACAGAAAAAATATATTTATCATTGAGTTAAAGATCTATAGAAGTTTTTAAAAAATTATTCTGGTTGGAGTATTTCTCAAGCAGAAAGAAAAGTAAGGTACTTTGCCCTATGAACATAAAAAGAAACATAACTAAAGGCCCCCATTTCCAGATCGACCATTTGTGAAGATGTGTTCTGATGGTTCAATCTATTATCCCACTTGCCATTCTAATACAGAGTAATGATTCAATGCCCACTGACATGTCTCAATAAGCTCCATATATAAAATAAATGATGTTAGATTGTTTGATAGGATAACTCTTAGTTGCCAATGGCTTTCTTAATAATGACTTAATAAGTCCCATCTTAAGTTATAAAGGTGCCCTCAAATGAAAGGGATTTGCCAAACAATGATAATAGTTCTTGAACTCAGACCACAGAATTTTGTTGAAATTGTTTTTGATTAGTTTTTGAGACTAAATCCACAGTAGATACCATAAGGTAGTATCATACTGAAATTAGTGCAGCTGACCTCATCTGACTGGTTAATTGAGCCCGTGTGGCTGAAAAAACAGCTAATTATCCTTAAATCAAAATGGCTCCATATAAATTAAGGGTCAGAGGACATAGGTTTGAAATCAAGATTATCTAACATTTACTTATTTGTATGACTTTGGGGAAAGTCATTAAACCTCTGGAACTCAGTTTTCTCATTTTTTAAAAAAGATTTGTAGCAGATCAAAGAACAAAATGGCCTAATGGCAATGCTCTGGAGTGCACCCCTAACTAGATTAGAATGTAATTGGGAAATTTTAACAAAATAGGTTAAGATACTCCTAATATGTAGGTTTTCTAAGTTCTATGATCACACTATGATCACACAGAATTCCTTATATACATTTTAGTGAATTCTTGTTTCTATTTGAGTTTGATATCACTGGACTAGAGGACCTCTAAAGTTCTTTCCAGCTCTAAATCTAAATCTGAACTCTAGATGGTGCAAGAAAGTACTGCACCTGAAGTAGGTTCAAATCTAGCAACAGATACCAGCTGTATGGGTCTCTGAACAAATTGTTTAACTTGTACCTCAGCTGCATCTGTGAAACAGGGACAATCTATGGTACCTATCTACCCCAATGTACTATATGTGAAGATCAACTGAGACATGTAAAATGGTTTGCAAATCTTAAAGGACTATAAAATGAGAGATCATTATCATCATTATTAAAATTTTCCTCACAGCAAACACCTGATATGAATCCTTGTAAGATGCTATGAAAATGAAATGAAGTTTTTTGTAAACCACAAAATCATTGGAGACTCACAGGGCAAAAAACAAAAAAACAAAAAAACCTCTGTGACAAAGGAAAGCTGTATGCATAGGCAAAAACCTCTGCCAAATCAAAGGGAAGCACATCAATTCTCAACTGCATAGGAAAACAACTTATTTGCTATTTATAAATGATTCCCATTAGATATTATCCTTACACTGACCTTAACTAGCTCCTTTTTTTAAATTGTCTTACATCAGCGACACAAAGAATGAATTAGCATTTAAGAAATGAAAAAAAACGTACAATTCAGAGCCATGTTCAAATGTTATTAAGATACATACACAAATACATTTATCTAGGAAGCTTATCAAGAATATCCCCATAACATTTATATAGCAATTTAAGAGTTATAACTTTATATCCAATTTTTTCTCAAAACCAGAAAAGTCAACAAAAGAGAAATAAATCCTTAGTAAACTGATCTTTTACAATACATTACTCCGTGGTTATTGAAATAATTTCTTAATAAATCCTTAAATCTTTTAAAAATATTAATCTTTAAGGTCACTGAAATAATTTAATAAAACTTTACATTGTATTATGGTAGAAAGGTATTTCTCACATTTTCATACTCATATACCATATATTTTATTTTCCCATAACCCTTCTCTACCACCATTTTATCTATGTCTCTCCAGTAACAAAAGGGAAATATTTCCATGATAGTGAGAAAGTCAGGAAAGACACTGTTGTCTCCATTTTGTTCCTCAAATTTCTCAAATCAGTAGGAAGGATTCCCCCCAAAGAAGATTATAATATAATCCTGATTTGCCTGGGTTCCAGCTATACTTCCTAGGTTTTAATATAAATTTCAGATTAGAGGCAGAAGGTTTCTACCTAGCAAAAGGTATCTGCTTGGTTTAAATAGCCTCTTGGCTAGAAGCAAGAGTGAGATGGAAGATAATTTTGTATTTTAACCTGAAAAAGTTATACACATATCACTGAATGTATATAATATACATACAATATTGTACATAATATACAATATAAACCATATACATGCTTTAAGATAATCCAAGCTTTTTAGGAGAATTACTTATATTGAAAATTTCTCAAAAAATGAAATTACCTAAAATTAAGCCCACCATTGTACTCAAATATCCGGTTCCACTTCCCAGGTTAAGAAAAGACAATCCTGGCTGAAGTTTCAAGGCCTCCATTACTTCGGAATAAATGCAAGGTGCTGATAAATGAATGTTTCCATGCTTCCAAGCTAAGTCTTTATAAGCACTGTCCCTGTAGCCTTCCAAATAGTAATCCCCTCGATCGATTGCTCTGAATGCTTGCTCCACTCTTTCAGTTCGAATGTAGTGAGCTTCTTTTAAGTTGTCAATTAAATCATCATTATCTTCACCAGCACTCACAGCTCCTCCCATGATGATTTTCACATTAAATTAATAATTTGAAAAACATTAACAGAATATATCCAAAGAGCTAATATAGAGGGACTTGACTGGTTTCTCGTTCAACAAAGCATTAAATCTCAAAAAAAGAGTTAATCCTGGAAAACAAAAATGAGCAGGTTTAATTTTACAGGAAAAACTTGAAATTTCATTTTCAATTATGACCATTTAAAAATAGGAATATTTTCCAATTTAAATTAAGTCCCACTTTTACAATAAATTTCAACTCCATGTAATAGGTTAGAATAACTATAATTGATCCCTGCAGCCAGAGCTCCTAGTATAATTTTTCTGATTTACCATTTGTATCACCTCATTTTCCAGATTACATTTCTCCTATACTATTAAATTTTATTAGCACAAGTCCCTCCCCCATTCCTTCTCTTCCATTATTTATTATTATGCAATTCCTTTTTTTTTGCTGCCATTCATAAAGACAGCTCATTCCAATCCTTATATTTTTCTCATGTTTGTTCTCACCAGGACTGTCATTTTTCCCCTCCAATTGTTACCCCATTCTCTCCTTCAAAGAATCAATCCAAGATCTGGGGAAAAAAAGCATACCGGAATTTAAAGCCCACTTACTCCTTTATTTAAATTAACATGTGAGCATTATTTACAGTAAGTTTGCTTTCTTACATTTTTTTAAAGTAAACCACAATGTTCTCAGAATAAGGAGTATCTTCTATTTGCTTTGAATACCGTAGCATTTATTACATCATCATACATATAATCTGCATTTTTGAATGCTCACTAACTGGATTAAATGATAGGTACAGGGGCATCGAGGTGGCATTGTGGATAGAGCACCAGCCCTGAAGTCAGGAGGGATCTGAGTTCAAATCTGATCTCAGACACTTAACACTCCCTATCTTGTGACCCTGGGCAATTCACTTAACCCCAATTGTCTCAGAGGAAAAAAATGATAAGACACAAACAACCAGTAAAATTAAGAGAATATTTCCAAAAGGGAAAATTTCCACTTTAAATTAAAAAGCTATGGTTTCCATTTGGGAAAACTAGAGCCCAGTAGATGGGAATGCTATGCCTGGAATAATGAAAGTCATCTTTCTGAATTCAAATCTGGCCTTAAGACCCTAGCAAATCACTTAACCCTGTTTTTTTGTCTCAGTTTTCTCATGTGTAAAATGAGCTAGAAAAGGAAATGGGAAAATACTGAATACTTTTGCTAAGAAAACCCCAAATGGGGTCACAAAGAGTCAGACATGACGATGCCTGAAACCAGTGAACAATATAACCTCTTTTATGTTTTACCCTCTAGCTACCCACAATGTCAAAGGATGTTATCTTTAATCATGTATAGCCAATGTGAGTTTAACATTAACATCCCACTTTATTGAATATCCTTAACTATCCAAGTCATAACACAAATTTGTTTTTATGAGCTGCCTTTGTTAGAATACCACTATGTCCAGGAGAGCAGGGTCAGCTGTGCCAAAGCTAGTCAATTCTCCATTCTTCTGGAATCTGCTTTTAATTTGGCTACTGAGCACCCCACCAACTGCCTGCAAGGCCCAGGCTGTTTACTGCATTATCATATTTTACAATTTCATACTTTTCCAGGTCTTGGAAATCATCCTCTACTCTACAATGTTAGGTGACTTTTATGGATTTCATATCATGTTAGAAAACATTTACCACACCTCTAAACCCTCAAAACTTCCCTCTTAGGAAAAGACTAAGATATCACTCTCTTATGTTTCATTACAGGAAGTTTTCTGGTGCTGGTAGAAACCACTTGGTTAGAGAGATTTTGAAAAAGATTCTTATTAAGGGTCAGATAAGACGATTTGAGGATTCTTCCAACACTCAAACTCTGATACTGTCCTTAACTGATATTCAATTAGTCAACCAAGTCCTAACTCCATCTATGACATTTTACCTACAGGCCTTATGGAGCTCTGCTCTATTAATACTGGCACTGTAGTACAAACCTTCATAACCATCTACATGGACTCCATTTTTATTCAATCAGTCTTTCATAGTACTGCCACAATAATCTCACACACTACAACTCACTTGAAAAAAAAAAAAACAAAACTTAATGGTTTCCTAATTACCACATGCTCCATTAAAAGTGAAACTGAAATTTGTAAAGATTTCTGACGTGGAACTGAAGGACAATGTTCCAAACAGTATATATATCTAGTATGAATGCAAAAAGGTACTAGGTGTTACTAACAGTAACTGGTCTAGTTTAGCTATAAATAATACAGTTTGAATTGGAAGTGATTTCAGAAGTCATTTCAGGAAATCAAGACAATTAAGCCCTATCTTTCCCAATTATATGCCAATAAATTTGACAATTTAAATGAAATGGTTACAAAAATTATCCAGATTAACATAGGAAATAAAATACTTAATCCAATCTTAGAAAAAGAAATTTAACAAGTCATTAATAAGCTTCCTAAGAAAAAAATCCTCAGCAACAGATTATCACAAAACCAACAGAAAGTATGTTTCATCTCAATAGATGCAGAAAAAGATTTTTCACAAAAGACAACATCCATTCTTATTATTAACACTAGAGAGCATAGGAATAAATAGAACTTACCTTAAAATGGTATGTAATATTTATCTAAAATCATCAGCAAGAATTATCTGCAAGAGGGGCAGCTAGGTGGTACAGTGGATAGAGCACCAGCCCTGAAGTAAGGAGGACCTGAGTTCAAATCTGGTATCAAGATACTTAACATTCCCTAGCTGTGTGACTATAGGCAAGTCACTTAATCCCAATTGTCTCAGGAAAAAAAAATAATTATCTACAATAGAAATAAACTATATGTCTTCCCAATACAGTCTGGGGGAAAGCAAAGATGCCATTATCACCTTTAATATTTAATATTAAAATACTAGAAATGTTAGCTACAATAATAATAAAATTAAAAGAATTAAGAATGGGCAATGAAGCAACACTGAAGATTTATCCTTATCTAAAAAAACTATTTGAAATTAACAAACTTAACAAAGTTGCAGGATACAAAATAAAATCACATAAATCATTAATTTTCCTCTACATTACTAACAAAGTCTAGCAGCAAAAAATAAAACAAAATAAAATATATAAAAATTGCACTGGATGAAGGAAGGGGAAAGACTGATTTGGGTAAATTTGGTACTGGCTAAGAATGGTGGATCTGTGGGATAGATTAGGTACAAATTACATTATAGTAAATAATCATAGTAATCTAGTATATGATAAAACCCCAAATCCAAGCTTTTGTAAAAATTGGCAAATAGTTTAAAGCAAAAACTAGGTAGAGACCATTATCTCACATCATATACCAAAATAAGGTCAAAATCATGTACCCATGATTTACACATAAAGAAAGGGTGATACCCATAAGCAATCAGTAGAGCGACAGTTTATCTGTCATATCTATGGACAGGGAAAGAATTTATGACCAAACAGGAGAAGAATCAATCTTGGGCATAGTTTGTTTAATATAGCTGCTTACATGATGCCTTTTTCTCATTAGACAGTTCACAACTTGAGCACTTTCTTTTTGTTGCTGTTGTTTTAATCCCCAGCATTTAACAGTATATAGCACAAAATGGTTGTTCTTCAGGTATTTTTCAGTCATATCTAACTCTTCTTGACTTCATGGGGGTTTTCTTGGTAAAGATACTAGTGTGGTTTGCCATTTTCTTTTCCAGATCATTTTACAGATGATGAACTGAAACAATCACAGTCATTTGCTCAGGGTTATATAGTTAGAGGCCAGATTGAACTCATTTAATGTTTACTAACAAAAATGGAAGATAGAGGACAATGTGTGAGGAAAACTGCCTGGTGATAATTCAGCAAAGTATTCAGTGATTTACTCATAAGAGGAACTATAAAGCAAAAGCCTTTACTGTCTTGGAAACAAAGGTAATATAAAAATAAAAGTGTTAGTTTCCTGGTTGTAAAAATTGGATCAAGTATGATAACTGATACTTAGTAGCTCAGTGACCATGGGTAAGTAATTTAGGATCAAGTTCTAGTCTTTTAACGCAAAATAAATGATTCAAAGAAAAATAAACACTGAATTTAAATTTAAGACTTGCTAAAATTAAAAAACTACCAGATGTTAATTAGGCATGACAGAAATTTAAAAGTCCAAATTCAATTCAATAAGTATATATACTAAATTCCTTCCACATGGGACAGACTTTATGATAAAGGGCAAAAAATGGCTATTACAACATATTTGACAATGCTCTTTTATTTTTTTTATTCTGCAATTTTATTGCTATATTATGTCACCTTTTTAAATATGTATCTCTTCCCCTTATCCTTATCTTGTAACAAAAACTTCACTTCAGCAAAACTTATCTACAATCTCAACTGAATCTAACAGCATAAATGATGCTGTGTACCCAAAGTCCTCCAACTTTGTTAAATGTGCATTTTCTCATTCATTCTTAAAGGATTAGTTTGTTGATCAAAGTGAAATACTTTTTGATTAATATAATAAATGTTCTCACATCAATAAAACAACTACACTAAATTAGAAGTTGTTACATTTAAAAGTATATATGCTCAGGGCAGCTAGATGACGCAGTGGATAGAGCACCAGCCTTGAAGTCAGGAAGACCTGAGTTAAAATCTGGTCTCAGACACTTAACACTTCTTAGCTGTGTGACCCTGGGCAAGTCACTTAATCCCAATTGCCTCAGAAAAAAAAAAGGTACATATGCTCATTTCATTATTTTAAAATTAATTCACTTCAGAAAAAAATCTAATCTGAATCTAAAGAAAAAGGATTAGATTAGTATTAGATTCTGACTTACTTTCTTTGTAACCTTGGAAAAGTCACTTATTTCATCTACAAAATGCCGATGCATTTCTAAGGTCTCTTTGCTTTAAATTCTATGATACACTATGATTTGGCTTTATAACTTTCAAAATATTCTCTAGGAGTGCTTTACTTAAGAACAAAATTTCTCAAAATGGAATAAAAAAAATTGACTTTACAATGAGAAATGAACTTTCAATAATGCTTACATGAATCATTTATATGAATCAAACAAATGTAAAACCAAGTTTAAAAAGTAGTCAATAAGCAATTATAGTGCTAACCAATTTGAGGACACGTAACTCAATCACGTAACTCAACACTTTTTTTCAACTTACTAGACTTATACTTTAATCAGAAACTAATCATGTTAATTTTGACAAAAAACAATCCAAATGAAGCATCATAATTAATGATAAAAACAAAATTCAAAGTTTAGCCAACACTGTCAAGGATGAAATAAATGTCAATTGTTCAATTATTAAGATCAGTCACACTTGAATCTTAATAACGTTTTGGGGGGTTTCCTTGGCTCCACTAGAGACATTTCTCTCTCCAGCTCATTTTACAGGAGACTGGTGCAGAGGTGTCTTGCCCAAGGTCACACAGCTAAGTGTCTGAAACTAGATTGCATCACCTTGCTGCCCTTCCAAGTTGGCAAAATTATCAACATATTTTCTAGTTTCTAGGCAGTTTTTAAATTTTTAAACAATTGTAAATACTTTTTACAGCCACCAAGTTTATATATTTAGCCATACATCTGAATTTTTGATTATCTGAATCATAATCTGCAAAACAGAAGTCTAAAATTTTATGCTGACATTTGAAACCTCATTTTAGAGCTATCAACTTAATCCAGATTACAACAGAGTAATAAGCATAGCATTATTACCACACTAACCACTAAAAAATACTATCAAAACCCTACTTCTTAAAGGGGCCTGTCTTTTCTGCCCATCTTTATAGATCAACTTACCCTCTTGGCTCTTTCCATGGGTGAAAACTGCAAAATCCAATGACTAGAAAAACACTTGCTGAGAAGTACCAGTAACTCACTAGAATATATAAAGGCTATATGCCCAAACCTTCACTTACCAGTATTTGGCCTTTTCCAAAAACCAAATAAATACTAACAGACAGGTCTAGATAGGAAGGTTAAATAAGATAGGCAAGCTAGTTGCTGCTGGGTTCAAATCTGGCTCCCACCACTCACTGTGTAATCAGATAAGTCAAAATGAGGAAATCAGAAAAAAATTAATTCTAAGTTTCTATGTTCTTTCCCCAAGACTACACAAAATTAGAAAGAATTCAGGACATGTGAATGGGATACCTTAATAAGGCCAAGAGTAAATGAGGATGTAGGAGTAACAAAGTCAAAAATAGTAAGGATGTGACGAGGCTTTAGGGAGCTTCAATACCTCTATCTACATGAACACTTGAAGAAAATTATGTGTCTGGGCAGCTCACATTAACAAATAAGAAATCTAAAAATATTTGGTAACAGATAACTGTTCAAGGCCTTTTGGACACCAATTACTCACTGAAGCTTTTGTTTGTTCCCCCCCCCTTTATGCACCTATTTTAAGCTTTTACTATAGAAAACATAGCTTATGGACTTAACAATGTTTCAGTTATAAAACTGTGCCCCAAATACTGCCACCTCATAATGTTTCTTTGAAGTGGTATTTTTTCATTAACACATATACACCCCTTTAGTAGGGATATGCAAAAACCCTTAAAGAGGTTTATATAGAAAAATCTGTTACAAACTAAGGCCAGACTATCAACTTAAATGAAAAATGTTCATTCATTTAACCTTTTATCTTCTATAATCTTGTTCTATTAATAACATTTTCTTCTCAGCATACCTATTTGTAGCTCAAGTTAAAAATGAAATTGCTAGCATGACCATAGTTTTAAAGTTGGAAGAAACTTTAGATGTCCATGTGGTCAACTCCTTCATTTTACAAATAAGGGAACTGAGTTTCAGAGTGGCTAAATTACTCTAATCATCCAACAAGCATTTATTAAGCACCTAATAGATACTATTGGGGATATGTTTGAGATACAAAGACTATCCCAGAAGCTATTCAAATAGAGGAAATCTATGAGACAAAAAAGCAGTACAACATAATAGATCACTTAAATTTACAGAGCAGGGGAGTTTTAGTCAGGATTATTGGACAGGTAAAAGGTATTAGTAGCCATGTGGAAGATGGAAGCTGCCAAAATAATCCCAAGGAGAGGTAAAGGCCTCAATTTTGATTAGGTCTCTGGGACAGAAGAGATGAGAAAGTAGAAAATAAGAACATCTAGCAACTGATTTGACAACAACTAGCATTTATACAGTGCATTAAGAATTTGAAAATATACAAAATTTAGATAAGGAAAGGCCCTGTTTTCACTGGAGAGAGCTTTATTATCTAGTAAGAGGAACAAATTCATGAAATAGTTCAAAAGCAAAACTAAAAATACTCAAAGTGAAAGGATACATGTTAACCTTTATGCCAGTAATTCATTTACATTTCTAAACTAAGCAGCTAGGTGGCACAGTGGATACAGTGATAGGAGTGGAGTCAAGAAGATTAACTCACATCTCTCCTTGTCACAGCTGCTCCTGAGTAACTGGACAGGTTACTTGGCTCTACCAATCAGTCAATAAACATTTATAAAATATTTCCCTCATCTACAATGAGAACAGCTCCTATATTCCATGGCTATTATAATGATCAAATGAAATAGTAATTGTTAAAACATTATGTCCAATGCCTAGCACACGCTAAACACTACATATTTATGACTATTAATAAATCAAACAAATCAAAAATGAAAAAATAGTTCAGACAGGTTTCTCCTGACTTCAACTCCTGTAACTCCTCTTTCAATTACATTACACTGCTTCAAAATAATGTTTATTCAATTGAAAACAAACATGGTCGCCAAGTTTCTAGGCATAATATGGCCAACTGAATTACAAATGTTTGTCAGAGCCATTGTCTAATTTTATTCAAAATAATATAATGCTTCAGTTACACAATAAAAATATTCTAGTCAACATTAAAAAGCTTCTAGTCTTCCAATTCAACAGAATGCTGAAATTTTTTTTTTTTTTGAAACACTCATCTTAGGGATCTCCCATGTATACACATAGAGGGGAAAGTCAAATCTTTTTTCCTTGAAGCAAAAGTGTAGCATTATGATCTGACAGTAAGCCTGAAAAATTTGAAGCTCCTCTACATCTTGAGCATCAGAAATCTTTCAGCATACTTGAATACAAGTATAGTGTTCCTTGTGAAAGATCATCCTTACCGGCCTGTCTTCATTTACAAATTGGTAGTCTAAAACTTGGACCCAATATATTTTTCTCATAGAAATAATGTTACAGGATATAAAAGGGTTTAAAGCTGGAAGGAATCTTAGAGATAAAGTCAGAGCTAAAAAGAATTGAAAGGGACCATCTAATATAGCATGCTCATTTTAAAGATGAGGAAACCTTCGTTCTAATATGAAGGTTGAAATCATAAAGACTGAAAGAATGAATAAACAAGAGAATCCCAACATAAAGAGCTATTATTGGGGACAGGGAAGTTCAAGAGGAACTCAAAACAGAATGACTATAAAGTATGAGAGAGGAAAAACTGCCTAGGACACAAATTGAATTTGAATGTATAGATTAAAAAAAATTTTTTTTAAATAAATGGATCACTTGAGGAAAAATCTGAAAAAGAATGAGAGCAATGTTAGAAACTAGAAAGGGAATTAATGGCAAAACAAAGAGTACAAAACCTTGCCCCAGCAAAAAACTCCCTGAAAATTAGAATTGGGAAGAAGAGCAGGAAGGAGAAAGAAGGTATATCAAGAGCAAAAACTGACCTGGGAAACAATCACTGAACTATCTCAATACATAATCAAAATCAGAACCTATACATAATATTTCAATAGTAAATAAAACTTCCCATCTCTTACAACCAAAAGGCAAAGCAGAAATAGAAAAAGTCTAGTCACTTTTTAACACAAATCCCAAAATGAAAACTCACAGGAATATTGCTGACAAACACAAATGTTTCCAAAACAAAACAAAACAAAAAATACTAAACGCAGCCAGAAAGAATTCCAACATAGGAAGGATCACACAATTAGCACAGCCACCACTATACAATACTATAAGATGCTCTAACTTAGAAAATTATATTCCAAAAGGCAAAGGACACAAATATTAAAAAACCAATTCCTGTCCCTAGGAAGGTTATATATTATTGATAGAGACAACACATACATAAAAGAGCATATGCAAAATAGAAGGGATGGGAATAGGTGCTAGAGGTTGATACTTGAACTAAATCCAGAGAAAGAAGGCTATCATAGAAGCAGAGATGAGGCATGGGGGAAAGTCAATGCTAACGCATGGAATTGTAAGATCTGAGTGTCATCTATGAGTAACAGAAAAACCATTCGGTTATGGTAGGAATTTAAGAGTATAGAAAAATGCTGAAATAAAATAAAACTGATAAGATAGGTTGGGGCCAAATTATGAAGAACTCTAAAGGTTGTATATTTTTCCCTAAAGGAGCCATTGGAATTTAGGGAGTAGTTCAGTGATATGATCAGACCAGCAGTTTAAGAAAATCATTCAAAGCAGGTCTGGTAAGGAAATAAGATGAACCCATTTGTAAAATATGCAGCCACCTCAAATGCAAATGGATTTTTGAAGCAATCGGAATCATTAAAAATGTAGCTCAGGAAATATACTAGAACTATAGATATAGATTTATACCAATTACATAGTATGTGACTGTTGCAATTATAAGAATGAATAAGCTAACAGGAGAACACAGGGAATAGGGCTAGACTTCTAAAGAATACCTCCAGGTTAGCAAGAAAGGAGTTAGTAAACATTATTAGAAATGAGGCCTTTATCAAAAATACTGGTTATAAAAAGTGTTTCCCAGTTTCCTGCTTCCCTTCTAATCTTCATTGAACTGGTTTGGTTTGTGCAAAAACTTTAATGGAACCAAAATTATACATTTTGCATTTCATAAGGGTCTATCTCCTGTGTTTTCATTTTCCCTTCTTCACAGATCTGACACGTAAACAATTCCTTTCTCTCCTAATTTGTTTGCGGTATCACCCTTTGTCTAAATAAGGTACCCATTTTGACCTTATCTTGATATATACATGTGGATGCCTACTTTCTGTCATAATGTTTTTTTTTTTTTTCTTCCAGTTTTCCTAGCAGTTTCTGTCACACAGTGAGTTCTTAACTCACAAGCAGGGACTTAGCACTTCTCAGAAATTCAATGACCTAAAAGATAATTCCAAGAGAGTCATGATGGAAAATACTATGCAAATCCAGAGAAACAACAGTTTGAATGCTGATTAAAACCCTTTTCTCCCTCTTTCTTGTAGTTTTTTCCTTTTGTTTCCAGTCTTCTTTAACAACACGACTAATGTGAAAATATATGACTGGACACGAATAACTTGTATCAAACTGCTTTGTTGTGTTGGGGAGGGGAGAGAAAAAATTTGTAACTCAAATTCTTGTAAGTGAATGCTAAAAACTATCTTTACATGCATTTTGGGGAAAAAATACTATTAAGTGGGAGAAAGAATTCTTAGAAAGGTAAGAGGAAAATTAGATGAGTATTGTTACATACAAACCAAGGGAAAAGAAACTTTCAACCACCATAAAACTATTAAGATTGAGTAAGGCTTTTAAGTACCTAAAGTTTTATAGTTAAATTTTTTTAAAAAGAGTCTGCTGAATGTGGCTATGGACTAATAACATTAACAGGCAAATTACATTATTATTATATTCTGGTCTGTTAGCAAATTTTGTCATGCTGTATGTACAACAGCCTTAAGATTTGCCCTAGGTCTCTTGCTCTATGATCTTCATAGCAAAGCTCAGAGATCCTACTGTAATTGCCCCAGTTGGGCTTCATCTTAAATCACTATTAATCTCTCCACAGGTTTCCCTCTTCTACCTTTGGTCTCTGATTCTATACTTCTTGTCTTCCAATGACGAAAATGTAAACTTATTTTGACAAATAGGAGGAAGTCTCTCTCTGTGATTGTCTTCTAGTTCCTATTCTTTGGAAATAATTAAAATGAATAGAACATTAAGTCTATGGTATTAAACCCCCAACTTCAACTGAAAATTAAGACATGTAAAATTTATATATATATATATATGTGCTAAGCAAAAAAAAATGTAAGTATCAAACTCAAGAAGTACAAAACAGAATTGAGTTTCTTTCCCTTTATGTTCCGCACCCCCCTCATCTACTCTTTTAAATTTCCCTATTTCTGTCAAAAGATATCAAAGATAATATAGGCCAGCTTACAACAATGTTGTTATCCTTAACTCCCATAATTCTCCCCCATCCCACATATACCAAAAGGAGCTTTTACCTGAATATTTAAAGTGCTTCTTCTAATCAGGCTGCTGGCCCAAAGAGATCAAATTCCCAATTAGATCTCCAATCTCTCCTACCCACAGCTGTAATATTATGAAAACACAGGCCTCACCATATCACTCAATAAACTTCAACAACTCCCTATTAAGTTTGAATCAAATACAATTTCTCTTTTTGCCCATAAAGCCCTTTACAACATAGGGCCAACTTACCTTACTAGGCTTATTAGACATTACTTCGCTTTATAACCTAGCCAAACTGGCTAAATATTTCTCTCAACACAATTTCATGTTTCTTTGCAAATTGTTGTCTTTGCAAAGACTTATCTATCCCATATGCAAGGAATATATGTCCTTAACTCATAGAATCACCATTTCCTTCAAAGTGGCACTCCAAAATTTTTACTTTCTTGACCCATCATAGCTGCTAATAACAAATGCCTCCTTCAAAATCACCTGTATTTTGTACATAAAACAAACAGGTTGTCAACCCCATAAAATGTAAGCTTCTTGAGGACAAGGAATTTTTGACTTTTCATTCCCACTAAGAATAATATCTGGCAGGCACTTGATATATACTTAATTGATTGTTTGATTTATCAATTGTACCTGCATACTAGAGAAACAACCGGACAATCAGCCTCAGAATCAAAGACCTAGATTCAAATCCTACATTAAATACACACTTAAGTTACCAAGGGTAAGTCACAACTTCTCAATATCCCCAGGGCAACTCTTCAAGATTATAAATTATAGATAAACTGCTGATCTTCATCAGTAGAGGGAGTTTGCTTACTGAAAGTTCTCCAGCTGGATGCATTCACGAAAATTCTAGAACAAAAAAGCACAAGTAAAATTTTCAATTAATGCCAGAGATTATTAAAATAAATCAGAACAAGACAGTTGTTATTATCTCTTTAAAGAGCAGATCACTTAACCTTTTTAGCTTTTAGTTTCTGAATCTCTAAAATGAAAAAAGTTGAATTAAATTGATTCTGAAATTCCTTCCATAATAATTCAAAATTTTAAAAGTCTACAAAGTAACCATATGCAAGACAGCACTTACTATGTCTAAAACTGGAAAAATACAAAAACAAAAACCACTGAAATCAAATCTTTTCAATTATCTCAACTCTTAAGTCTCCATTTTTTCATTCTCCAGGGCAGAAACAATGATAATTTTTACATCTTCTCTATTCTACATTGCATCCAATTCCCAGGCCTTTTCCTTCAAAATGTTTCTAAATTTCTTTCATCTTTATTTTCAGAGACCCTTTTCATTCAAACATTAAAGACCTCCATAAAAGGATTATTGATGTTTCCTATCTAGCTAGTCTTTCTCTATTTTTCAATCATATTGATATGCAAGACTCATGATAAAATCAAAAGTTCTGGAATACAAGATTGTCTGCTGACAATTATATTCTTTGTTTTTCAAGTTTTGAAGAATTTTGAAAGAATACCAAAACAAGTCATTAAATCAGTGTCACAATTCTTTAAATCACAATGCCCACTAATTAAAATCCTACCTTTGTCCTAGATGCCTACGGTTCCCTTTAAACATCTATGGAGCTTAAATAAAGGTCATATTAACATGTCCTCCAAGCACAAATTGTACTTGGCACACTACATAAAATGTTCAACAAAAAATGTTAATACCATTATAAAGTCTCAATCAATGCAATTTCCAAAAACATTTCTTCTGAGTAATGTTAGATGTAATCAGTTGGTTTTCTTAAGTTTACTATAGAAAAGTGAATTACATTTTTCCAAACACAAAGTTTAGACTTAAACGTTTTTAATCGTTTGCTTTTTTTTTCCTTTGCAATATAGTATGCTTCTAAAGTTAAAATTCTTTCTCACCTTCCCCTCAGTACCAAATCTGAATTTAAGGAATGAAAATTCATTTTAACATTAGTAGAAATTAAAACTACTTTAAAAATAAAACTTTATGTATAGATTTTTTATGATCATAAACTGAGCTCTGCCAAATACTTCTAAAATTTCTGCTCTATTTCCTTAATATTAAGGAAAAGTTTGTGTTAGTTTCTTATTCGGTAGACTTTACAAGGCAATTTAAAAATATTATTTTGGTAAATGGTTAATATCTAATACAAAGATGTATCATTTCCTCACAAGTGTTTTAGATAGTTTTGTTGTGCCTATTTTTTTTTACTTACCTTTAATAATAGGAGTAGGGGGATGTCTGAAAATATCAACACTTAGCATACCTTTCACTCTACTCCAGTATTTGAGCAAGCACCTTTTTTACTCCATTGCTTAATCTTTACATCTTCTCCACTTTTTCTCACGCCCCCAGGCCAACCCCGTTCAGCACATTTTCTACTTTTTCACTTTAAGTAATCTTGCATTACTCCTAAATAGCCTTCATATAGCAGTGGGAGAAGAGAGAGGAAGGGTCGCCGCTAGAGCGCTTCAATCCTCCAGACCCCTTGGCCAGGTCTGTACACCCCGCCCCATTTCTTAAGGGATGCCGTGGGTGCATGAAGTGCAGCGTTCTCAAGCTGACTCAGATGCTTGTTTACTTGCAGCAAAAGCAGCAGCAGCTGTAGTAGCAGCAGCAGGGCATCTACAGGTCGTGAGCTCCCAGTGAGTGGCGCACCAAAAATGCAGCCGCAGTAGGGGGAAGGGGAGGAAGAGGAGTCAGACTCATCCCCTCCCTCATCCCTACACATCGCCCTCCCACATCATCCCACCAGTTTCCCCACAAATTATTCCCGGTCACGCATGGCAGGGGCTCGGCCCCGGGTGCCCTGGTCCTCAAACCGCAGCGAGCAAACTCGCCATTCTTGCTTATTTTGGAAGGAGGAGGGAGGGTAGAAGAAGGGTATATTGGAGTCTTACCTGCCCCTGGAGTCTCCAGCTTGCCCCAAAAGGGTAGTGCAGCCGCTCCAAAACATCGGCCCAACCCACCGCGTCGGCGGCAGGGCCCCTCGTGACGTCGACACCACAACAACAACAACGACCGCCACCACAGCCGCCTCAAGCGGCCTCCAACACTGGGGGAGGGGGAGGAGGTCGGTCTAGGACTCTAGGATCTCTGGCTCGAAGGCTTGCCTCCTCACAGCCGACCCCGGGCGCGGAGCATGCGCACGAGATCTGAGAGCCCGGGGGCATCGGCCAGACTGTGACGCCAGTGATCAACAAGTAGCCGAAACGCCCCCCAGACTTCTCCACCTTTCTTCCCCCTCCCTTCAACAGTTTTAGCCTCCCAGTCCCAAATAACGCGAGGTCTGTGTTGGGGCTGGAGGGTGTGGGGTGGCTGTCTTTAGCAGATCCCGCGAGAGCAGGACCCCGCCCCCATATCCCTACCACTGCCCCGGCCCGGGAGAGCACAGCTGTGACGAAGCGGGAGAAGGAGGGGGAGTGGGGGGAGAGGCGGGGAGGGGAGGGAGGAAGGCGAGGTGAGGCCGGAGGCTCCTCTTCCTACTTCGTGCACTGAAGCAGCCAGAAATCCCGGAGCAAGAAAGAATTAGGAGGCTGGGCTCAGGCCGGGCTGCAAGGCTGGGACGGAAGTCAGCACTGATTCCCGGCAGAGCCACTCTCCCCAGTCTAAAAAGTTTTTGCTTTGCCTTTCTGCTCTAGAACCCTCGAGGTCCTTCTGAGGAATACAATCGTGCTAGACTGGGTGTCTGCTGTCTACCAGGCACACAGGACAACCCAAAGATACCCCCATTCTCTGGGGTGGGACGCTGCCCACCTGGTAACTGGGAACCTGCTCCCCCATTTGGTCGGCCGGTATTCGCAAAACTGCAATTTTGCCATGTACGTTTTTGTGAAGTTTCATGTCAGTTTTACAGAGTCCTCACTTAGCTCCCCCGAAAGCGATTTAGCTTTCAGCACCACAGTTGAAGTTTCTTAAGATAGATGCACAGGATGGTTGACCTTTGTGTGTCATGTTACAGTGATGCTTCTTAAGCTTTTTTTTATCTTGGACCCCCTTGGCTTTCTAGTGAAGTCATATCAAAATGTATAAAATGTATATTACAACGAAAACCATTAAATTGGGCAGAGGCAGCTGGATCAGTTTATTGAGGACTCGAATGTGGTCGGAGTCAGAAGAAAGGCATGTTCAAATTTGTTAACTTGTGACCCTCAGCAGTTCACTTAATCTTTTGTCTGCTTCAATTTCCTTCATCTGTAAAATGGGAATGCAAATACCAGCACCTACCCCCTACTGCAGTGAGACTTCACAAACCTAAAAAGTGCTATATAATAATTTAAAAGTTATCTGTGTTGTCATATATACATATATGTATATGTTAAGTTCATGGGCTGACACCAAGTTAAAATTCCTAATAAAAATTTTAATGCCTCTATTCTCACCATTATCGTTCTTGATCTTTGCTGCCTTTGACACTGTAAATCATCCAATGCTCCTGGATATTCTAGGGTTTCCAGACAGACACTCCGGTTTCTTGAGTCCTCCCTCAGGCTCTTTCTGGATTTTACCCAGATATGCCCCAAGGCTCCTCCCTAGGTCCTCTTCTGCCTCAGTATCTCCTTTAATGATTTTATCAGCTTTCTTAGGTACTACTCATCTCCATTTTGGGAGACCCTAATCTCTCCAGGAGTTCCTTTTCCTACTTTACTATCAATATGCTTTTTGAACATCTCAAACTCTATAAGTCCCAAACTGAACCCATTGTATTCACACACACACACACACACTACCCCCTTCTCAGCATTCCTATTATTAAATAAGGCACCCACAATAATCCAAATTAACCACTACTTATCGATGTTCTCTGTCTAGATTTTTTGTCGTTTTTGTTTTTTGAAGAGGATGACAGTGACAGCTCAATTCTGTTAGATTTAAGTGAGGCAAAGTTTCAGAAAAGTCATAAATATCACCCTTTCTTCCAGAGTCATTAATATCTAGTGGGAAGACTTGCAGTGGCCCAGGATGTAGCAGATGCCCTTGGCATATTTAATGTGTAAGCTCTAAGAACTTAAGTCATCTTCATGGCAAAAATAGTTCTGTTCCAAAACTGTTCACATGGTTGGGAAAGACACTTCCCCTCTTCTCCAATTTATCCATAAGTTTGAGGCTTCTTTGTTACCAGGGTAAGAGTTAGGTGACAGGTGAGCACCAAAAATGGATGGACAGTCCTGAAAAGGGCCTAGCAAGCCTTCACATCTGAGGTGCTGGTCCTCCCTGAACATCCCATTATCCTCCTCATTAGCATTCACCCTGTATATCAAATCTTTTGTTAAATTTTGGTTTTTTTTCTAACTTCATTCACCTCTGTACAGGTTTTTATCACCTTCCCCCTAGACTATTGCAATAATTTTCTAATTTGAATCCCTGCTGCAAGTTTTTCTCTACTCTAATCCATTCTCCACTCAGCTGTCAATTATTTTTCTAAAGTACATGTCAGACCCTATCAACCATCTCTACTCCATGAATTCCAGTGGCTCCCTAATAACTCTAGGATCAAATGTATACTCTTATTACAATTAAAGCCCTTCACAATCCATTCCCTACCTACTTTTCCAGTCTTACCACATTTTACTCCCCTTTAGATACCTACAATCTAGCTACTCTGGGTCTCCTTATGCCTTTTTTTTTTTTTTTAAACTGATTCTCTCCCTCTTAACTCTGCCTGCCTTGGTTTCCTTCCAGACATTTCAAATACCAGCTTCTGAAGAAGGGCTTTTCCCAGCACTTTTGTATCCATCCCCTTCCCTCTGAGAGTCCTTCCTACTTACATAAGTTGTTCCAAAACTCATAGTATAGTTTTCAGCTATTAAAGCCTAAAACTGCAGTAAAACAAATGAGACACCCTTATATATAACCTATATACATAGTTATGTAATGCTCAGGGAGAGACTGAGGCAGTATCACACATTGGAAATTAGGTAATACTTTATTGATGTTAATTGAAAGTTCAGAATCCATAGCTATGGATCAGGACTGCTGGGACTCATGTCTTAAAGCACACAGTCCAGGCCAGAGACTTAGACTGACAGAGAAGTCAGCCGACTGAATAATACAAAGTATTCAGTGACCCATTAAGGAATGTCATGCATTATATAGGTTCTATAGCTCAGGGAGAAAGAACAGCTGAGAAATATCAGGGGTTCAAAAGAAACTATCAATTCAATTCTGACAGGTAGGGAGTGAGGGAAAGAAGAGTACTAAGGCTATAAATTCAGGTAGGGAGTGAAGTGTGCTGGAGAAACTGAGACAGTAAGTCTGGGTCATAATGATAAGAGGTATGTTGAGGCTGGTCATCTGGAGGTTTTGCGATTCCTTTAGAATGTGAGCCCAATTATTTCTGATGGTCAGAAGGAGGGAGGTTGTTATTCTGGGACAGAACAATTAAGGGAAGTTTGGAGATGGGAGCTGTAGCGTTAAGGGAAACAGGGCAATTTAGGGAAACTGATATGTGGGAACTATGGCTCGGGCATGAGAACAGAGCAATTGAGGGAAACTGATACTGCAACTGAGGGAACCTGAGACAGCAACTGAGGGAAACTGAGACAGGGAAAACTGTGACACAACAGTTACATGTTTTCTCTATGCAGACCTATGCTGGAGTCAGCTCAAATTGAAGCAAGCTTATAGTTAAAATTGTGTGAGCATTTTGTCCCTCAGATATTAGCAAAGGCTACAAATCTGGGCTTGATTTATTATTTTGTGAAATGACCAGACTTAAGAAAAATGGAGATTAAATTTATAAAATGGTTACAGGTTCATGGGGAGGTAGGGGGATAGAGTAAAGAACCAGTTTTTAAGCATACTGATGGTGAGTTCCTTTTAAGCTAAGACCATGTTTTTACTTTATTTTTATATTCCAACATATAGCACAGCTTCTGGTACATAGTAAGTACATAATGAATGTTTGTTAACACTTGGTTCCAGTCCTAGATTGGATATATTAGCAATGTGTTCCTGCACAAATCACTTTCCTTCACTAGTGTAGAATGTGGATAATGACATCTCAGCCATTTTCATAGTGGTTTGCTGTGAGAAAAATACTTAGTGTGTAAAGGTTAAACAACAGGGGAAATGAATTATTGCTACTGTCTAAGAAAGCCTGTACTGATTACATTTGTCTTTATAAGCATGTTTTAATATTGTTGATTTTGGAGGACTGGTCCTGTGATTGATTTCATTGGTGTAGGTACTTCCCTGTGAATAATTTCATTTACCAATGCAAATTTATACTTTCTCTGCAACTTAATTAAGGGCCTAAACTTTAGCTCCTAAAACCAATTAAATCTCAGGATGATTTCATTAAAAACAATTAGGCTAGTGTGAATAGAGAGTATTAAGAAAAACTGGCACAGCCTTTGGGGGAGGTATCCTAGTACATATTGCTTCTACTACAACAGCCAATCAATAGGGAAGTTATCAAGTACCCTTGGTATAACAGACTAGAAATGCAAAGATGAAAAGATAGTCCCTACTCTTAAGAACTTTACTTTTTTTTTTTTGAGGAAAATTATATTTGCATAAATATCAACAAATAAATACAAAATAATTTGGTTTTGGTAATTTAGAGTCAGCAGGATGGTACAGTGAATAAAATGTGGGAAGACCTAACTTCAAACCTTGCTTCAAACACTTTTTAACTATGTGACTCTGGGCAAATTTCTTAACTTTTATCTACCTTATTTTCTTCATCTATAAAATAGGAATGATAGTGGTAACTACCCTCCAGGGTTGTTGCAAAGAAAAAACAAAGTAACGTTTGTAAATACTTACATCTTAAAACATTCTATGTAGACATTCATACATATATATATGTAATAGCTATTACTATTATTATTGAGTAGGAATGAGGAAGAGTCATTAACATCTGGGTTATCTGGAAAGGTTTTATGCAGACAATGGAAGTTGAGCTGAGTTTGGAAGGAAAGTACAGAATATAAGAGATGGTGCTAAGGAGGAAGAGCATTCCTATCATGAGGGACAGCAACAACAAAGACAGGAGATAGAACTGTTTTAAGTGAAAAATAGTTATCCAACTAAGTTAAGATGGACCAGAGAGCATAGAAAGGAGAGCAATATATAATAGATTGGAAAGATAGTTTGGCAACAAGTTGTAAAAGGCCTCAAATGCCAGAGGAGTTTATATTTAACTCTAGAAATAGTAGGGAAGCAGTGATATTTTATTGAGTAAGGGAGTGATGTAATCAGAACTGTGCTTTGGCAGGAAAATAAAGGATACATTGGTAAGTGAAGAGGTTTAAGGCAGGGAGATCAGTTAAGAGACTATTGCAATAGTTCAGGTAAGGTGTCTGTGTGAATGGAAAGGATAATTAGATGTGTAAATAAAATTAACTAGATTTGAAAAATTGATTATCTCTAGATAAGAGTGATGAGGAAGAATGAAGACTCCAGTATGAACCCCATCAGGTTAGGAGTCTGAGTGACTAGAAAGATAGTAATGCCCTTCTGAGAAATAGGGACATAGTTCCAGTAGTCTTGTGATGAAGAAAGCCATCTGCACCCAGAGAAAGGACAGTGAGAACTGAATGTGAACTACAACATAATATTTTCACTTTTTTGTCATTGTTTGCTTGCATTTTGTTTTCTTTCTCATTTTTTTCCTTTTTGATCTGATTTTTCTTATGCAGCATGATAATTTATGGAAATATCATGCTATACAAGAAAAATCAGATATTTGTGGAAATATATATAGAAGAACTGCATACGTCTAACATATATTGGATCACTTGCCACCTAGGGGAGGGAGTGGAAGGAAGGGAGGGAAAAAAATAAAACACAAGGTTTTGTAAGGGTGAATGTTGAAAATTATCCATGTATATATTTTGAAAATAAAAATCTTTAAATAGAGGGAGAGAAATAGGGACATTTGAAAGAGAGGTAGGTTTAGAGGAAAAGAAAACATGGACTTTCTGAGTTTAAAATGTCTCCAGTTTGAAAAGTCCAATAGTCAATTCATGATATAGGACTAGAGCTCCTAAGAGTGACTAGGATTGGTTATATATAGATCTAAGATTCAGGTACCTAGAATTAGGCCTAGAGTGGTACTACTGTTTCTTTTACCATTGTATAAATGAAAATGTTATGATCATAGAACTTAGGCAACTTGACCCAATAGCACACAACTAGTAAGTGTTCAGACTTGGGATTCAAATACAGATCTTCTTCTATGTCTAGTACGTTTTTCACTGTGTCTTCTCCCCTTGTTTCAGCCTCTCTTCTCCATTGCATGCTTCAGGAAATCTCATCACTACCAGGAGAGATCTTCGCCCTCTTCTCTCCCTCTTCCCATCCTTTCAGGTTGTCTCAGAACCCATTCAAATGGCCCTGTGTCTTATAAAGGGGAGCACTGAATGACCCTCCAGTGGGACAATTTGAATGCATGGAGGCCATAGAAGTCATGAACTGTTTCTTCCCAAGAGGCCAGACTTTCTATTTGTCTTGCCTCTGCCTCCTAAGGTGTTCTAGGCCTTACTTTGTATCCTAACTCTATGCCCCACAGTTCCCCAGCCATCTGATCTCCATATGTTATACCTTAAGGACCCCTGTACTTTGCCATTTACCCCATATACACACATATCTGTAAAGCTTCTGGACACTTTCATCTGCCCTGCAGTTGAACTTTCTTTTATGTGTGATCTCCCCTAATTAGAACATGAGTTCCTTGGAGACTGTCTCACCTTTTCCTATTTGTATAGGAATATACACATACATATGTATAATAGCTATTAGTATTATTATTATTGAGTAGGAATGAGGAAGAGGCATCAACATCTGGGTTATCTGGAAAGGTTTTATGCAGACAATGGAAGTTGAGCTGAGTTTGGAAGGAAAGTAAGGAATATAAGAGATGATGGTAAGGATGAAAAGCATTCCTGTCATGAGGGACAGATTTTTATACAGTGGTTGGCAAATAGTTCTTAATAAATGCCTTTTCATTCATTCAGTATTGATTTGGGGCAGCAGTTTATAAACTATAGCACATTTATGTTGAAATCATGAATTAGCTGCGTAGATACTAAATCAAGATTGCTACCAAGTTGATTTAGCATTTCTAGACTCAACATCAGCAAATCATTATTTTGTGTTATGTAGAGGATAAATATCTATCCACAGAAAGTCTGCCTTTGGAATCTTTGAATTTTTTGAATTCTCATTCTACCCCATTTATCCCCAGTTTGGGGATCTGAGGTTTGGACTTCTGGTTCTTTAGCTACAACACTGGCTTTCTGCCTAATTCAAATATCACCTGTTAATATCCTGTTACTATATAGTCTCATGAAGTCAGTTACTTGTTTTCCAAGAATATCTCATTAGGTAAATAATTAATAGATTTTGCTAACCAAAAATTAGAAAAATTGAAAAGAAACAACAATCTCAATTTCTCCTCTTTCTTATCTTGTCTTGATTTTCCTTGTATGAATTCTGTAATTCTTAACTGTGTAATAATATGTTTCTTAGAATTCTAAGTTCTTTCATTTGTCTAAGAAGAAAATTTGGTGCCTGGAAGAAGGAATAAATCTCTTTTCCTTAATAACCTAACACTTCAAACCAAAATACTATTAGTATTTTTACTAAAAAGAAAAAGTTTAGTTATTTAGACCCCATAATGGTAGTGCCTTTGCACAAATAAATAGCAAGCTACAACTATTGCCCCAGAATTCCACTTCTCATCCCCAGGAATTTGGATGGTCTTACGCATTTGGTTGGAATTGCTGATACCTCTACCCTGAAAAATTATGTAGTCACCATTTTTAGCAGTTATCAGAATTTGTATGTATTTAATTTTCTTAAATAGTGTCGCTCTCTACATTCTAGTTGCCCTAGCATGAAGCATAGTGGCTTTCATTCAATAGGAGCTTAATATTTTCTGAAATTTCTTCAAACTGTTTTAAGCAACTCTGTGGGCTTATTTAGAGAGTACAAAATCAACCACACAAAAAAAAATAACCGCATGTTTATGTCTGGTTGCTAAAGAGATTCCAGAGATATGTCCTTTGCAATTGTGCAGTTCTTATTAGCTCCTTACATTTTGACAAGTTGTTGCAACAAATCTTCTAGTCCCTGCAACAACAGTTCTACTTCTTGCAATAACCCAACTCTTCAAAGTAACCTGTTAGCAAATTATTGTAAAGCAGTAAAAGATCTAAATATAACTGTTTGGGTGTTTACAGGGCAGATTACCATCTGGGCCTAGACTTTATTCATGTTACTTATACTGGGCCTCCACTGAAAAATATGAGCTCAGAACATAAGCACTTTATTCCAATATGTGTATGTGTGTGTTTGTGCGTATATATATGTGTATGAAATTATTGGTCATCTGATAATCCTTTCTCAGTAACACTTTCACAGATTTTATTGAACTTTGAATATTGAGATATTTTAAAAATGAGGTTTTCAGGTCAACATTAATGTGGCCTCTAGCCAGAGCAGCACATGCTAAGTTTGGGAGAGAAAATAAAGAGCCTTAGAGGTCTTATTATTTAATTGAACTCTCATGCAATTCCAATTGCAAGAGGGAAACCCAGAACTAAAGGCAAAAACCCTACTAAATGTATACACTGAAGCGGTGCCTTTTTAAAAAAGCCTACAATATTTTGGGCATGATTGTATGAACATAGGCTACACCAAAAAGATACCTCTTCATTAGTTTCCATGTCTGGGATATTTTGCCCCACAATTTTATTTTACTATGGGGGAAAAAAAACACTTTAATCAAAAATTTCCCTATGCAGTTGATGTTGTATGATGAGACAAGCCTTTGGAAGTATGATTTAGGATAAGAAAAACCCCTTAGCTTTAGATGTTGAATGAAACATTATCAAAAAGTATATATTTTTATGGTGGTGCTATAACAGTATTTGATGAACTATACTATTCCTGGTGAGATCTGTAACTAAGAATATTTCTACCTGGGGCAAAAATAATTGCACAGGAATGAAAGGTTGTAACCCAATCCTTTCCAAAAGTATTTGTAGAATATTTTAATTCTAAGTCACCATGGCAGGAAGTATACTAAACCAAGCCTCCTACAAAAACGCTTAACACAATGGAAGCAAAGGCCCATTGCCTTGTGCCAGTTACGAATCTATTGCTCTGAATCTGTGAAAAAGGTATTATCACCTATCACTATCATCCATCAGTTCATCCTTTCTTTGGTATCATACTACATTAATTCAAACATTTATAATTCCTCAAAGCAGTTTGGCATCTTTGTATTTCTTAATATTCTTCCAAAGTCGTAGCGAAAGCAAAAAAAATTATCCTGTGATGAACACTGACTGCATCATTGGAAAGAGCCAGTGCCAGAGCCAGAGGAATTGAGTTAAAAACCTATTTTTGTGTGACCAAGAGCAAATCTTTTAACTACCACAAGTTTTAGTTTTCTCATCTGTAAAAATGAGAGAATTGGACTAGATCACCTCTGAACTTCTATCCCTGGTTTATATACTATAATCTTTTTTTTTTCCAGAAGGGTATCCAAAAAACAGAAACAGAACAACTAGTAAGCCCAATCAAGCACAGTTCTTAATACTAAGAGTTTTACTAGTTTTTGTGATTTATCAGGAATATTCTAGATTGATACATTGAAATTTAAATGAGGTCAGTTTATCTTTTATTGTGAATTTGTGAAGTACTTCAGCTCCCTTTATCTCATTCATAATAATCCTCATCTCCAGCCAAGATTTTCCAGGCAACCAGTTCTAAACTCTAAAGCACCCTTTAAATAGAACCTCCTGTGACCAAACTCAGAAGATAAACCACCCTCAATTCTTAGATATCCTTCTCTTGACCCTGGAAATTTTCTGCCTCACCTGTTAGAGTGGGTTTAGTCCCTAACCACCCTTCCTCTTTTTGCTAGATAATTATATCTAAACAATAACAATCAAATCAACTCTGTCAAGGTAGGTAGATGGTCTATTCACCATCACCCTGGGACTTCTGAGGAAGAATTCATCATCACTACCCTCCCCCACCTCTACCCCACCCCCCCAATTTTTTTTTGTTTGTTTTTCTCAGGCAATTGGGGTTAAGTGACTTGCCCAAGAGTTAAGTGTCTGAGGCTGGATTTGAACTCAGGTTCTCCTAACTTCAGGGCCAGCACTCTATCCACTGTACCATCTAGTTGCCCCTCCCCGGACTCTATAGGACTATAGCATGTCAATAGTGTTCATGGGCTTTTCTTAACAAAAATATTGGAGTGTTTGGCCATTTCTTCAGGGGATTAAGGCAAATAGGGGCACTATATTAGGTGATGGAGTACAGATATACACATAGAGTTTACATTCCAGCAGAGGAGGCAAATACACATATATACAACTCAAACGTGAAGCTAATAAATACAAATATGTATGTAGTTTGGAAGGGAGGGCTAGGACTTCTTCACTTTAGCATTTATAGTGCCTCAATGCTTAGGATAGAAAATAGCAATAATTAATTGCTTTTTTATGATATCATTTCATCCCAGAATGAAATCAGTAAAGTTCTGAGCAGTACTGGTTGCCTGGGAGTATCAAGAGTCAGAACATCGAGGTGGTAGATTGGATTGAATGCCAGGCCTAGCATCAGGAAGACCTGAGTTTAAATCTGGCCTCAGATATTTTCTGGGTATGGGACCCTGCTGCCTCAGTTTCTTTATCTGTAAAATGAGCTGGAGAAGGAAATGGCAAGCCACTACATGAAGGTTACTACATCTCACAACTAGAGCCCTTATTAAGATTCTTAGTGGCAGTGACAGGTAGGCAGGAATGTCCTTATTAGGATATTTTGTCCATTGAATATTTTGTACACTGGCAGTAAAATCTCTCCACATCCAAACTTCTCTTTCCAGTGGTGTTCCTGACTTCCCAGTCTTAACTCTGATGCCTTCCCTTTGCTGATTATTTCCTACTTATCCTGTATAGAACTTGTCTGTATAATACAAGTTGTTTGCATGTTTGCTCCCCCATTAGATAGCTAGCTCCTCCAGGGCATTGACTTTTGCCTTTCTTTGTATCTTATTCCCAATTCTTAGCACAGTGCTTGGTACATAGTAGGCACTTAATATATATTCACTGATCGTCTGAAACTCAATTTGAGGAAATGTCAGGGCCATCCTTAATTCTCTTCAGGATCAACTCTTCACTTTCTGGAACTTTTCCACTTCTGCTTGAGCTGCCTCCTAATTCATTCTATAGAAAGCACTTAGTTAAGTGTAGGTGGATAGATTGCTGGGCCTGGAGCCAAGAAGAGTTAAAATCCAACTTCCAACACTAGCTTCTGTGTGACCGTAGGCAAGGAGAGACTTAAGGGACATCAAGCTCCTTTCTCTTCCAGCTCTACTCTAAGTATCAGAGCTTTTCTTTCTGTCCCCATGAGAAAATCTTTCCTCTTTTCAGCTCCTCTTTAGTGTTATTTTCCCCCTTTAAAATGTAAGCTCCATGAAAATAGAGCCTGTCTTTTTTGTTTTGTTTTGTTGTATTCTGATTCTTTGTTATATAAGCTTTCTACTTTCCAGGGTTTTCATAAAATGGTAATGTAATCTGATTTCTAGATGATTCTCATAAGTTTGTTTAGTGTTATGTGGAATTACTGAGTGAAGATACTTTCATGGGAATATAACCTTAAACTTAGTCACTTTAATTGTGACTTGAGACTTTATAATAACAAATAGAGCTATAGCTAAAAGTTGTAGATGTTTGTTCCCTCCAATTTCCTACCACCTCTTGATTAGTATTTCAGTACTTCTTTTAAAGGTGATGATGACTTTGAATTCTGTTATCCAAGGATATCAGCTTGTATAGCAGTTCTTTAGGGAAACAAATTAAGTTTTTATTACTTTTGACTTGATTTCTTTTTTTTCTGGGTTAGATTTCTGCAATTAGAATGTAAGCCCAATTAGAATGTAAGAGAATGGTTCTCTTCAACAATGAGATGTTTCAAACCAGTTCCAGTTGTTCAGTGATAAGAAAGCCATATACACCCAGGGAGAGGTCTATGGGATCAGATGGTGGACCACAACATAGCATTTTCATGCCCTCTATTGATGTTTGCTTGCATTATGTTTTCCTTCTCAGATTTTTTTTTCTTATAGATCAGATTTTTCTTGTACAGCAAGATAATTATATAAATATGTATACACATATTCAATTTGTCAAGTATTTTAACATAATTATATTAGATTTCCTGCCATCTAGGGGATGCCTTCCCTTTGTTGATTATTTCCTATTTATCCTGTATAGAACTCAAGTTCTAATTACTCCCAACACATGGTAAACCAAATTTCAAAACATTTAAAACTGGAGGATCAGACCTAAGACTCATGATAACATTAATCTGCCAGAGTAATGACACCTTATAAAGCCTAGTCTGAATACCAGTCTCCTCTCTCTTTATCACTTCACAGCAACAATGAGTAATTTTATAGCACCTTCTATCTGAGGAATCTGCCATGCTCTTTCCACATTGTATCAGTTATTGCTAGGTGACAATAGTGAACTGAAATTTCCCCTTCCAGCTCCATAGAGCATATTTTTGAACTCATTATTTTGGATGAATTAAAGTATTTATATTATTTTAATTGTCTTTTTTTTTGCTAAGTTTTATTTACAAATTTTCAGATAACCTATTATAGTTTCAAATGGATCCATTTCCAAGAATTGGGCTATGATCACAGAGCAAAAGGCAACACATGGGTACTAAACAGGGATGGAAGTTCAGAGGTGATATAGTCCAATTCTCTCATTTTATGATGAGAAAACTAAAAATTTTGGTAGTTAAAGAGATTTGTCTTGGGTCACACAAAAATAAGTTTTTTAACTCAATTCCTCTGGCTTTAGCACTGGCTCTTTCCACTGTCCTCCAATGCAGTCAGTGTTCATCACAGGATAATTTTTGAAGTTCATAGTAAAGTGAATAAAGTACTGGACCTGGAGTCAGGAAGACTTGAGTGCAAATCCAACTCTAGCTGTATAGTGGCTGCATGCAAGTCACTTAATTTCTCTGGGTCTCTGTTCCTTATCCACCAAGTTAAATAGTTGGACTAAATAACTTCTGAAATCAGAACTAGAAACACAAAAAATGATGTGGCAGACCTTTTTGTAGTGACAAGAAACTGGAAACTGAATAGATGCCTATTAGTTGGAGAATGGCTGAATAAGTTATGGAATATGAAAGTTATGGAATAATATTGTTCTATAAGAAACGATCAGCAGGATGATTTCAGAGAGGCCTGGAGAGACTTACATGAACTGAGGCTGAGTGAAATGAGCAGAACCAGGAGATTATTGTACACAGCAACACCAAGATTATATGATGATCAATTCTGATGGAAGTGGCTATTTTCAACAATGATTCAGGCCAATTCCAATGATCTTGTGATGAAGAGAGCCATCTAAACCCAGAGAGAGGACTGTGGGAACTGAGTGTGGATCACAACATAACATTTTCACTCTTTTTTTGTTGTTTGTTTGCATTTTATTTTCTTTCCCATTTTTTTCCTGTTTAATTTTTCTTATGTAGCAAGATTATTGTATAAATATATATGCATATATTGGATTTAATATATATTTTTACCATTTTTAACATATATTGGATTACTTATCATCTAGGGGAGAGGAGGGGGAAGGAAAGGAAAAATTGGAACACAAGGTTTTGCAAGGGTTAATGTTGAAAAATTATCCATGCATATGGTTTACTTTTATTTTTATTTTTTATTTTTGCTGAGGCAATTGGGGCCAAGTAAGTTTCCCAGAATGTGTTAATTGTCTGAGGCCAGATTTGAACTCAGGTCCTTCTGACTTCAGGGTTGGTGATCTATCCACTGTGCCACTTAGCTGTCCCCATACATATGTTTTGAAAATAAAAATGCTTTAATAAAAAAAGAACTAGAAGCACAGAGGTCTGATTTCCAGTTCTATCCCCTTAACTAGCTGAGTGCAATTGAACCAGGTCATACTTACTTTGGGTCTCATAATCAAATTAAATTGATGTGATCTATAATGTGGGGTTTGGCACCAAAGTTGGGGTTCCGTCATGTGAAGAATTCACAATGGCCATTCTCTTTGGCATAAGGTAGATTTATTTGAGGGAATAGGCTACAGACAAAATGAAGGGATACAATAGATATGAGGAATGGTAAATATGAATGGGAGAGCATAAGAAAGACAAGTTCCTTACAATTACCCAGTAAAAAGGGGCCATCCCCATGAGGTTGGGGCATGCCCTTAGCTGGCAGGCTAAATCCTGAGAGGGACTTAGCACCTTAAAAGATTTAGCTTTAAGAAGAAGTGGGGTTGAGAAGCATAGTGGAGTTAGGAGAGACACCACGGGGCATGGGAGAGGAGAAAGAAAAACACCATGAGCAGAATTCCATAGCAGACTGACCCAAAGGAAGGTAGAAAATCATGGGATGGCCCACAAGTAGATTTTATAGGGAAAATGTAACCTCCTGGATTTAACTGGGATTTCTTCAAGTAAGTCTCACGAGTTTGTAATAACTTGGATTTCAGACTGGAGCACCTCTCTAAGGGGTGAATGGGATCATGGAGCTAAACTGATCACTATCAGATCAATTCTTTTTTTTTAATTAAAGTTTTTTTTTAATTTTCAAAACATATGCATAATTTTTAAGTTCACCCTTGCAAAACCTTGGGTTCCAAAATTTTTCCCCTCCCTTCCTCCCCACCCCTTCCCAAGATGGCAAGTAATCCAATATATGTTAAATATGTGCAATTCTTCTGTACCTATTTCCATAATTACCATGCTGCACAAGAAAAATCAGATCAAAAAGGAAAAAAATGAGAAAGGAAACAAAATGCAAGCAAACAACAACAAAAAAGTGAAACTACTATGTTGTGATTCACACTCAGTTCAGGGATCAATTCTTTAGTTTCTCTTGGTCCAAAACTCCGTTCAGGACCTCCCCAAAATGTCAAGTTTAAAGGGGTGATTCAAGTCCTTTTCAACTCTGAAGATTCTGATTCTATTCTCTTTGCCCCTTCCCCCATTTTATAAATGAAGTACATATCTATGGAATCCTCTCATTTGTATATATTAATAATAACTAGAAATATTCTTAAAATGTACTTTTCAAATAATGATGATCATATCACAAACTCTCCCCCTACACTTGCTCCTGACAAATTCTTAGAGGGAAACTTGTTGTGCCTGTCTCAGTCTCCCTCAGTTACTGTCTCAGTTTCCCTCAGTTACAGTATCAGTCTCCCTTAATTGCTGTTTCAGTCTCCCTTAATTGCTCTATCCCAGAATAGCAATCCCCACTTCCTGACCTTCAGAAATAATTGGACTCACATTCCAATGGAATCATAAAACTTAATCATAAAACATAAAAAATCATAAAACTTCCTGATCCATAGCTATGGATTCTGAACTCTCAATTAACATCAATAAAGCATTACCTAATTTCCATGTATGATACTGCCTCAGTTTCTCCCTGAGCATTACAAACTGAAGGTATGATTAAATTGTGGCATCTTTGTTTGGAAAAGTATTTAATTTTCAATTCAAATACCATATTTATAAAGTGGGGTAGATAAGGAAAGGAATTGAAATAAGTACAATAAACTAATTTTCAAATATGCAATACAAAGGGAAACAAAGAAAGTAAAATGCATCATAATAATATTCTGAAGTTCCATTTAACTGCAATCCTATGGTTGGTATAATATGTTTTGCCAAGTATTCTCACATAAAAATACCATAATTTGAATCATATAGATAAAGAATGGAAAATATTAAAAGAAACAAAAAAAGGCTGAAAGGAAAGGGAAGTAAATGTTTGAAAAGAAAATTGACTTGGATCATTTCAAGCTAAAGACAGAATATGAAAACAATATAGCTACAATATAGCAAAAAAAATACTGACACATAAATAACATGAGAAAAATATAAAAGTTTGCAGCTTTGTAAAGCACAGTAAGAAGCTGGTTTAAGTTTTATATTACTTCAGAAGGAATCTTAGCTCCAGAAACTAATCCAAACATGAATCTAAATCCAGGTCCAAGAAAAGATGGTTGGATTTCCCTTCTCCTCAATATTAATGAACTTTGTTAAAATTGGCAGTCCTCCTTTTTTGTTTATCTGATGCCAGAAAATATCTAATATAGCAGAGATCATTAGAAATTGAGGAGGAAGGGTAAACACTAATAATTCCCGTGATGGCAATAAAATATCCTCAACCTCATTTGAAAACTTTTTACAATCTTTAAGATTTTGCTCTTTATTTTTATTTATTTATTTTTTGCTAAGGCAATTGGGGTTAAGTGACTTGCCCAGGGTCACACAGCTGTTACGTGTCTGAGACCAAATTTGAACTCAGGTACTCCTGACTTCAGGGCTGGTGCTCTATCCACTGCGCCACCTAGCTGCCCCCTTGCTCTTTATTTTTTAATATTAAACCTATACCTTATACCTAGAAGCCTGCCAAATAATTTGTGGGGCAAAAAGGTAGAATCCTCTTTTATTTTTAAGTGTTTGTTTTTTTAACTGAGCCAAAAATGAAAATATTTAAGTTCCAGAAAGTAGTAAGATTTGCAAATTTAGAATGGAGACAAATGCAAATATGTAGTGAAGGGGTTTTGCTTGTTTGGCAAACTTTGGGTGTGGGGACTGAATTTGAAGTATTAGATGAAGGGCCAAATTTCAGGGATTGGAAAAAGTATAGGTGTGTTAGAGTGCTATTATCTTGGACTGTGCTGATAATACTATTTAAAGTAGATTCTTAGACTAAAGTAATTGAGTTATGTCATTACAGTTTAATTATAATTATGAATTTGTATTTTCATTATAAGATTAAATAAACAATCAGTAAAATTCTCAATTTATAGAACAGGTTCATTCTATAGTCTTTATTGTATTTCAGGCATATACAATTTTAGAGGACTGGAACATATATATATATATATATATATATATATATATATATATTTTTTTTTTTTAAGGAAAAGAAATACAAGCTAATTAATCAAAACAATAGATACAAGGTATTTTGCAAAACAAAATTTATAATTTGAGTTAGGGAACAGAGCCCAGAGTAAAAATCACCAACTTGCATATAAATAGAATGGGTGCTATTTATTTATTACTGACACCACCAACCATTTGGTCAATTTACAATTTCATGAATATGCAATTAAAAATAAAAGCAAATGGTACAAAATAAACACTTTGTAACTTCTCACTTTAAGTGAGGAAGCAGCTTCCTTTGTGTAAAATGCCTTCAAAGCCCTAAAGGCAGCTCCACAAAGGGGTGAGAAAAAACTTAAGTGAGAAAGAGTGGTACTTAAGAATCATGATTACACAAGCTTCCTTTTCAAATATATCAGCCCTGGGAAAGTGAGAAAATGGGGCCTGAAGGCCTAGTCACATCTTTTATAGTAATATATTTCCATGTGAACAAAGGAGCAGCTCTAGAGGTATATTAACCTTATAGTTTAAGCATTATTTTAATCACTTATCTGGGTTCACTTTTATATCAACAGAAATAGGATTCATTGAAGTTCCTTTTTTTATGATCTGGGGAGGAATGATCAATTTAATGTTAATTACATATCTAATCAATTAAATATTTAGGGTCACTTTGAGTACTGAATTTGAGAGACAGGCTAAACCATATTTTTTACAAAAACTTCGATATTAGGTATTGAAGTAAAGCCTGAAGGCATGGGGGAGGGGAATGGAAATCTATTGGCTTTGGAAACAGAGGACACCTTTTTTGCCCTTATGATCTGTGACAAATCAATTAAATTTTCTGGATCTTAGTTTTCTCATATAGAAAATGGAAATGGAGTAGGTGTAGCTCTGAATCTCAGATGCTTTTCAGTTCTAAATCTATTATGTATGCAGATCTCATAGTCTTCTTAAGAAGAGCTCTTAAGACTTGTTTCCGCTAATTCTTCCAGAATTTTATACTTTAAAAAAGACCCTTTTCCCAAAGTGCTTCCCAACTCCCTCATTTCCTTGCTGCTTAGAGTCCCTATTTTCCTTTGAAGCAAGGCTTCAAAGCCTGTCTTGTTGTTGCACTGACTGCTAGGGCCTTATTTTCTGATCAATACAATGTATTTACATGTATTTACTATTATATGTATATGCTATCTTTTTTGATAGAATGTAAACTCCTAGAGGATACAGGAACTGTTTCCTCATAGAATGACAGATTTGGAACTAAAATAGATCTCAGAGTTTAGCCAATTTAACAATGTTTGTTGCTAAATTTTATACTGTTCCCCAGTTTGTTTATGGAATATTAAAGGCTAGGGGAAAAGAGGGAGTGGGGGAGAGAGACAGAGACACAGAGAGAGAACACATGAAAATGGGGAAATGCATCCTTGAGAAGGAAGTGAGCTGAGGTCCCTTATTCAGGGCAGGAATTCACTAGTGAATGGAGGAAGGGCTACCATAAAGGCAAAGGAAACAAGCATTAAGTGTCCACTGTGCTGTTTTGTTTTTGTTTTTTGTTTTTATTAGTTTGATCCTTAAAACAATACTAGAAGATATGTGCTATTATTGTCCTCATTTTCCAGCTGAGGAAACTAAGGCAGACAAAAACTAAGTGACTTAGCCAGGATCATACAGCTAATAAGTTATCAGAGTCAGGATTTGAGGTCAGGTCTTCCTAAATCCAAACCATGGACTTTACTACTCCACAAAGGTACCAGTAAAGCACTATATAGATATGAATATAATGTGAATTATATTCACATTTATACAAGTGCTTTAAAATTTACGTTAGCTCCCCATAGGTAGTAGGTAAAAGTAATGTAAAAAAAGTCATCTGAGATTCAGGTAGGCAAAGATGACTTCCCCTTGATCATATGGCTGATTAGGAAGAAATGCCATGATTGGTATTCAGTCAGCTGAACTAAAGGCTAGTCCTTTTTTTTTTTTTTTAAACTACAATTGTGCTTCTTCTTTAGCTATTTTTTTGAGACTCCTTGAGGACCACCATTCTTTTGTTTGTATTTGTATGACTTTTTAAATTCCCAAAGCTAAATTTCATTTCATACTATTCAGTTTTTGGAATTGAAAGATTTTGGAAGGTTTGACCTAATCATGCAAATTTCAGGAGACCTTCATAATACTGCTACATATTGTAGTTAATTGTTATCACTTAGAGCGACTTATTTTTGAAGCTGGCTAATGATACTATTTTTTTCCTATTAACTTTACAAGTAGTTACATTTTTCTTGGCTTTCCCCCCATTCTGAGTTTGTATACTGTTTTGAACATTTATAACTGAATAATATACTCATTACTAATAAGAACGGTTTATGTTTTAAAAAGACTTCCAATTTATAATTTAACAAAGATTCTTCATGATCCCATTGAGGTTTTCTTGGCAAACATTGGGGTGGTTTGCTGTTTCCTTCTCCAATTTATTTTACAGATGAGGAAACTGAGGTAAACAGGGTTAAGCACCTTGCCTGGGGTCACTCTGCTATTTGGTATGCAAATCAGAATTTGAACTTAGGTCTTCCTGACTCTAGACTTAGTACTTTATCCACTTTGCTGTCTACCTTTCTCCAAGCTTGTGGTCACCATAAAATTAAGACATTATGACAAAGCCCGTTTTCTTCACAAATTCCTAAATACCAACCACAAAGCTTATTTTAAAAAAATTCCTATTTACATTGAACACCAAATCAAATACTGGCCATTATAAAAGTATCTTGAAATAAGTCTTAATATTAATGTGATATATATTAACTTCATGGCATATAAGGTCAACTAAAATTATACTGTATGTAATTATGCTTAAGTCAACTTGAATCTTGTCTTAGTAATTAATTCATCTTATAAATGAAGCTAGATATAGCATTTAAATTTTAAAATAAAGGAAGGACTTGGTCAGTATGCATGTCTTTCTGGATCACATGCTAAGTGCTAATAGTGAATTCATGCAGTCAAGTGAAAAGTAGTATTTGAGGATTCTTCCTGCTCTAAGTAGGGTGCATACTCTGAAACACAGTATTTATCAAGTACTGGCTAAAGCCAACTGGTTTGAAAGGACAGTTAGGAAAAAAAAATCTGCCAAATGGAATAGATTTGCTAAAAATAACCTTTTAATATGGGTTGTGACAACAAATCGGTTATTAGTTCAAAGGACTTTTCATTTCCTAAAATGAAGCTTTGGCTTAAATAGTCATATGTTGTTCGGGTATAAGATGCTAATATTTAAAAACAAAAACAACCAAAAAAAATTATTAACAGCTCTGGGTCATTCCAAGGACAGGTTTCCAGAGAGTGACAGATATTTTGAACATATTCAAGCTTTAATAGCTTAAAATTATGCTAAGACATTTGGAACACTTTACTAAAAGACATATACATATACACACATATATGCATGTGTGTATATATATGCATATATACACACATATATGCATGTGTGTATATATATGTATGTATATATACACATATATGCATGTGTTCACACACACACATCTCCCCCTAAATAATAAACTATTCTGGGAAAGGAGTAATCATGCTTAACTTGAGGGCCATGATCAAAAAATCAGAATAAAAATATGAAGGACTGAAGTACTTTGCTTCCATGATACATGATATTAAGTTTGGCCCTTAGGAAATTGTGAAGTCAATAAAGTTTGTCTCTGAAGACAAACATTTCCTTTCTTACCTCCTGCCATTCTCTTCCTCCCCCTACCTAGTCAATCAATCAATCAATAAAATAACAAAAGTACTCTTTTATCTCTCAGACTTTAGAAGTTTCTTATGCCCCTTCCCTTTAATCCAAACTTACATGTATTCTTTTGCCCCAGTTTTTAGCTGTTTTACTGAAAAGCTTGTTTAATCCACTAATTTAGTAAAGATATTTAGTAGATGAAGATATCTTGAGCATATCCTAAACTCCTAAGGGGTATTTAAATTTTAACAGAAGCAATCCTAATTAAGGTCTAAATGTTGAAGTTTTAGTCCTAAAGAAGAGCTTCCCAGCAATGCTCAAATTATGCCCCATATATACTGACTAGATATATAAAACTTTGGCCAGACATATGTTTTAACTTGACTTATCCACTGGGCTTGGAGTAGGAATAAAAATCTTCTTCAGCTCACTTCTCTGGTTCTTTAATTTCATCACACAACTACATCTGCTTAATGTATTATGCTGCCAGCCTTCTTTTTTACACAAGCCCTTTATCTAGATCTCTTCGGGTAAAGAATGCAAGAAGTCCATGAGCATTTATTAAGTGCCTACCAAGTGGGAGGCTTTGCATTAAGCTTTGCCAAACTTAGCTGACTGAATAGGGACTTACTTTTGAATGGAAGAAAGACTGGCACCTTGATTTCATTTGGGAAACTATGTAGTGTTTCTGATGATCCCAAACTGAAACAAGTGCCCATTTTTTTAAGCTTATTTTCAAAACATATGCACGGATAATTTTTCAACATTGACTCTTGCATAGCCTTGTGTTTCAGATTTTCCCCTCCTTCCCCCCACCCCCTCCCCTAGATAGCAATCCAATATATGTTAAACATGTTAAAATATATGTTAAATCCAATATGTATAAACCTATTTATACAAGTCTCTTACAAAAAATCAGATCAAAAAGGAAAGAAAATGAGTAAGAAAACAAAATGCAAGTGAACAACATCAGAAAGAGTGAGAATGTTATGTTGTGATTCACATTCAGTTCCCACCGTCCTCTCTCTGGATATAGATGGTTCTCTTCATCATAAGTAAATTGGAACTGGCATCAGTCATCTCATTGTTGGAAAGAGTCACATTCATCAGAATTAATACTTGTTTAATATTTTTTTTTTGCTTTTTGCTGAGGCAATTGGGGTTAAGTGACTTGCCCAGGGTCACACAGCTAGAGAATGTTAAGTGTCTGAGACCAAATTTGAACTCAGGTCCTCCTGACTTCAGGGCTGGTGCTCTATCCACTGCGCCACCTAGCTGCCCCTATCCTTGTTTAATATTGATGTTGTGTACAATGATTTCCTGGTTCTGCTCATTTCACTTTGCATCAGTTCATGTAAATCTCTCCAGGGCTGTCTAATATCATTCTGCTGATTGTTTCTTATAGAACAATAATATTCCATAACATTCATATACCATAACTTATTCATCCATTCTCCACCTGATGGACATCCACTCAGTTTCCAGTTTCTTGCCACTACAAAAAAGGCTGCCACAAACATTTTGCAGATGTGCAGATGCAGATCTCCTTTAAGATCTCTTTGGGATACAAGCCCAGAAACACTGCTGGATCAAAGGGTATGCACAGTTTGATAACTTTTTGAGCACAGCTCCAAATTGCTCTCCAGAATGTGCCCATCTTAACATCATTATTCTTCTGGTGATGCTTTGTGATTACAAAGCATAGAATATCGCAATCTTTGCATTCTTTTTAGAATTAGGTAGCTGACAAAGTAGGTTGTATTGAACATGAAATCAAGAAGCTCTGATTTTGCCTTCTGCCTCAGACACATGTTACATGATCCTGCAAATCTTTTAATCTCTTCACCTTTATTCAGTTTTTTTCAGACATGTTGTGACCACATTTGAGAGGTGTTTTTGTTTGTTTGTTTGTTTTTTGGCAAAAATACTGGAAGGATTTGCCACTTGCTTTAGCTCTGAATCTATTATCCTATGATTTTATATCATATGCTACAATAATTTTAGAACGTGAACGTGGTCTGCATTGAAAAGGTCATGTAAAAAAAAAAACTTAGAAGAGAGCAGAGATCAGATACTTTCGCTACCAAAGGGCCTTGATGATTAGCAGCTATTTCCATCAACAAAAATTCAAAACAGCTGGAATAAGAACATTTTCTTATAACAATTGCGTGAAATCATAATAAAATGGTTGCATGAAATATCTCTGATAAGTATCTGATAATCAAGATTTAAATTAAGAAAAATAATCAAAGAATGTGAACAAATATCTCAAAAGAAGAATTGTAAACTTAATAGTTTACAATCATATGAAAAATTGCTCTAAATCAATGGTATCAAACTCAAATAGGAACAGATGCTTACAAACTGCATAATGTTACTTTGTGGTTATCTAAATCAGTATATGCAGCAGGGATTCATTTCTGTTTGAGTATGACACCACAGCTATAGAAGATGGGATTTTAGTTGAGATTTGAAGGAACCAGAGAAGCCAGAATGAAGAGGCCAGGGTAGCAATTCCTTGTTCGTCATAAACATGTGACAAATTCACAATGGCCATTCTCTTTGGCAAAAACCAGGTTTATTTAGGGCAATAGGTTGCAGACAAAAACAAAAGGCAAAGTAGGCACCAGGAATGGCAAATATAAAATAAAGTTGGGAGAGCATATAGTAAGCAAGGAAGAAGACAAGCTCCCGAGGGGAATTCACAATTAGCCAGGGAGAAAGGAAATACTCAGTGAGGTGGGAATAAGCCATTGATTGGCAGGTTAACTAAGGAAAGTTAGTTAGGTAAGGAGAAAGGAGCTATTAGAAAGAAGGCACTATGAAGGAGAAAAAGAGAGCGCCTCATAGTGGGCTTAGTTCTACAAAGAATTTAGCAAAGATCTTCATCATAAGCCATTCTTATATAGGGGAAATCTAATATTGGGGGTTTCCCAGATGTAAAGGCTCAAGCTCAAGAGGAAAGGATCAAGGAGCCAAATGGAATGTACCTGGCAGACCAGGTTTCAGACTTGTCTAAAGATATGTTAATCAATTTCCCAAAGGTTGTTTAAAGATACCCAGAGCTTGGGGGATGAACAGTGTGGGTTGATAAAAAACACATAATCTGATTTAGGAAGGTATCTTGTTCATATGCTTATGATGAAATAGTTGTTTCTGTTCTGAAACTGAAGCAATTAATTCCCATCAGCTGAAAATCTATGGCTATTTTAATAACTTTTTTGGCAATGGAAACTTTATAATTACTCCAAGAACAATAAATTCAATGATAGTTGAAAAAGAAGAAATGAATAAATTTCAATGAGAATTTTGGATTAAAACACACAAATATCTAAACAGTTGTAAAAACAGACCAATAAATGAAGTTGTAGAAGCTATACATATAAACAGACACACACACATACCTTTGAATATAGATGGAAAGGACCTCAGAGAGCATCTGTTTCAACTTCTACATTTTTGGGTAAGAAATATGCCCAGAGAAGGGAAAAGCTTTATACAAAGTCATCTGTATCAGACTGTAAAATCAAAAATCATATTGATGTGAACTCTAAACCGGTTTATTCTTGGGATTTGCTAAAAGGAGTCTAGCCTGTTCCTATTATCAGCCCCATTTTGGGAACTCAGTTTTCCCAGATTATCTAGTTAACAGCTTTACCACAGTCTCAATATTGCATTACACATCCTTGTCACTCCCTAGATTCCCCCTTCATTTCCTCCCTCCTCTCTCTGAGCTATAAAATGTCCTGTGCTCTGCCCCAAAGTAAGTTGCTTAATCATCTGATTCTTCTTTGCTTAGTCATGGTTGATTAAATTCATGAACTATTTCATATGATGAATGGCAAACCTTCATAATCTGTGATGGATGTCTATGTTATAGTTGTTCCATGTCACTATCAACTAGGTTCTCCCAAATTGATTTCATAAATCTATTTCATATTATCATTTTAAATGATGCCTTTATTTTCACTTCATTATGAGGATAGATTTTTTTTAAATCTAGGCTTGTTTATCAGAAAAAATAGAATAGCATTTTTAAAAAAAGGTAATGTTAAAGAAATGCCTAGGAACACTGGGAGCTTAAGTGACTAACCTAGTTCTTCCACCAGAAAATAAACTACTTAAAAAAAGAGCTTGTTTCTTTCTTTGAATTTGTATCCCTGAATATTGTAGGGTTAGTTGAGGCAGATTTTCTTGACTCTAATGCCAGTTCTCTAGCCACTATACCATGTTGCCTCTATTATGCACAAAGGTTCTTTTTTCTGTTTGCTTTTAAGTGAGCACTGCCCTCCCCCCCCAAAAAAAGTATTTATTTAGTACCTAGTATGTGCCAGATACTGTGCTAAGCCCTTTAAAATTATCTCATTTGATCTTCACAACAACTCTTCAAAACATATATCGTTATTGTCCTCATTTTATAATTGAGGAAATTGTGGCAGAATTTAAGTGACTTGCCCAAGGTCATACAGCTGATATATTGGGCTGGATTTGAACTCAGGTCTTTTTGACTCTAGGTCCAGTGCTCAATCCACTGAGCCACCCAGCATCCCTGGTAATTTTAGTAGATATAGAAAATGGATTTTCTCAAGGAAATAAAATATCAAAATATTAAAAATAATCAAATTTTACAATTTACTCAAACAATTTTATTTCATTTAAAAAGTTTTATTTGAATAATAATGGGCAATATACCTGAAAAGAATTAGAATCCTTAAACACATTATGACTAATCCTTCAAAAGTGGTAATATACATTGAGATATATATTAATTGTATTAGTAAAGGGGCATTTATTCATTGTACCGAGGAGTGAACCCTTTATTAATACTTAACCATTTTGGGGCAGTGCTCTGAGAATCTTACCATGTGATGCAAGGAGTTTACCCTTTCATATAGACTATTCCTAAAATACAGTGCAAGAAAAGAAGCAACTATGCATTCCTCTTCTTGCTAGGGAATAAGAACAAAGAGAAACCAGGTCACTTTGCTTAGACTTTGTTCCCTTGTGCCTTGTGAAAGCACTCATAAATCAGAACATTAGTTGTTTTGATACTCATGGTTGGTGGGGAGAAAGATTGTAGAAAGAGTTCATTGACTGGGCTAACTCTTTCATGGTTTATGCACAGTATTGTTGGTAATAATTTCTAAAGTTGAATTTTAAAGAGTAGGAATGAATGGGATTCTGCTTTGCTCCTCCCCCTTAAAAATGTGCAAAGCTTTAGCCAAAGAAAGGGAATAAATGGATCTGTTCAGATTCATCAACTTAGGACCAAAGAAATGAGTCTATACTATAACAATGCCACATGATTTTTCTTTCATTAAAAATGAACATCTGGGTTAAATTATAGTGGTCCCTTTAAACAACCCTCATAAAATGACTTTGGTAAATCACTTCGAACCTCAGTTTCTTCATATGAAAAATGGAGGGGTCAGACTTGTCTTTTCTAGTTCCAAAACTCTAGGTTGTGATGTTAAATGAGTAATATGATAAATGGAAAAAAATTATCTCTATAACCTTTGTTATTTTATTGCTTTAATATTAGAAGTCAATAATAAGCTCTGAAGTACAATAATGGGTCTGTGAGAGCTCATCAATATGGGTTCCTTCCAAGCATGCAACTAATCTGTTCCTGCCAATCCTGTGCACTCATTGTGTCCACTTGCAAATCTGTCACAGGAGATCCACTCAACATGCCATTCTCTTGACATTGAAAGGATACCAGTATAGCATGTGATCGGGCCAATTTTCCTTCACTTTTTTATTTTTTATTTCAGCCTTTTATTTTCAAAACATATGCATGGATAATTTTTCAACATTGATCCTTGCAAAACCTTGTGTTTTTAAATTTTTCCTTCCCTTCCCCCCATGTCATCCCCTAGATAGCAAGTAATCAAATATATGTTAAACATGTTAAATATATATATATATATATATATATGTTAAATCCATTTTATGGATACATATTAATACAATTATCATGCTGCACAAGAAAAATCAGATCAAAAAGGAAAAAAATGAGGAAGAAAACAAAATGCAAGCAAACAACAACAAAAAGAGTGAGAATGCTATGTTGTGATCGACACTCAGTTCCTACAGTCCTCTCTCTGGGTGTAGATGGCTCTCTTCATCACAAGATCATTGGAAATGGCCTGAATCACCTCATTGTTGAAGAGTCACATCCATCAAAGTTGATTTTCATATAATCTTGTTGTTGACATGTATAATGATCTCCTGGTTCTGCTCTTTTTCACTTAGCATCAGTTCATACAAGTCTCTTCAGGCCTCTTTGAAATCATCTTGCTGCTCATTTCTTATAGAACAATAATATTCCATAACATTTATATACTATAACTTATTGAGCCATCCAACTGATGGCCATCCACTCAGTTTCCACTTTCTTGCCACTATAAAAAAGACTGCCACAAACATTTTTGCACATATGGGACCCTTTCTCTCCTTTATGATCTCTTTGTTTCCCTCACTTTTTTATGTGATTCTCCCATCTTTTGGACATTGTTAGAATTATAATAAATAGAAAATAGAAATTCACTAATTATACTTCAGTTTCTAGTCAGTCTGCTTGGATAAACAATATTCTTTAAGACCTATGTTAATATATTATGACAGATTTGCTAAAAGAAGGAAGAAATGTAGCATTGTACCAATTTTGGAATACAAAGTCATGACTAATAAGATGGGGGAAAGTAATTGAATACAATATTTTCCATGTCATACATAATACTATTAATTTTTAAAGATCTAGTACAGCTATGTCACTTATTTATTTCTTCCTCTATTGTTCTGTTCATAAACTATAGGCTTGATTTACATGGGTAAAGCTTAACACAATTATTTTTACCCTTTGCCATATGAGCTGAGTATATATTTAAATAGGAATAGCAGCCAGTTTGCATGACTTTTTACAAATATATCCTTAGCATAGACATAACTTGAAATTTCTTTAGGAAAAAAAAGATGCTTAACTTTAGCACAAAATCTTTAATTGTTCTCTTATTTTGAATGTTTTCTGTGTAAAACATCAGGATATAATGTGAACCATCCACCCATTGTTTGCTCAAATTACCATTAAAAGGGGGAAAAAGTAAAACTCAGGCATTTTACTTGTTATCTTAGAATTTAATAATGTATAATTAGATTCATTTATTAATCTATTGTTGTTTTTTCTCTTCAAAGAGGATCATAACATCAGGGAATAATGTCATAAATAAGTTTGTCAGATTTAAGTGGGCTGTGATCTATTAAATTTAACAAAGAATAGCTTCATTTGTAAAATTAACATCTACTCAATGATTTTATTAATTGTGAGACTGCTATAATATATTACATTATAGAATTACAATTGCAGAATCTCAGAGTTCTACCACAAGTCTATTGGAATTACCTTGAATCACCTTATTGTTGAAAAAAGCCAAGTTCATCACAGTTGATTATCAGATAATCTTGTTGTTGCTGTGTACAATGTTCTTTTGGTTCTACTCACTTATCATCAGTTCATGTAAGTCTTTCCTGGCTTTTCTGAAATTAGCCTCCTCATCATTTCTTATAAAACATTACATTCATGCACCATAACTTATTCAGTCATTCCCCAACTGATGGGCATGCACTCAGTTTCCAGCTCCTTGCCACTACAAAAAGGGCTGCTGCAAATATTTTTTGCACATATGGGTTCTTTTCCCCTTTTTATGATCTCTTTGAGGTATAGAGACACAACTGGATCAAAAGGTATGCACAATTTCATAGCCCTTTGGGCATAGTTCCATATCACTCTCTAGAATTGCTGGATCAGTCCACAACTCCACTACCGATGTATTAGTGTCCCAGCTTTCCCACATCCGCTCCAACATTTATCATTATCTTTTCCTTAACTCTTAGCCAATCTGAGAGATGTGAGGTGGTACCTCAGCATTGTCTTAATTTGCATTTCTCTAATCAACAGAGATTTAGAGCATTTTTTCTTATGACTAGAAATGACTAATTCCTTCATCTGAAAATTGTCTATTCATATCCTTTGACCATTTATTTAATTGGGGAAGGGCTATAACATTTTTTAAATACCTTTTAAATGCTAGCTAGAAATATGCCCAGAAATGGTCACAATGCTGGTTTGATCAAAATAGACCACATTGACACTATTGCTTTGCTCATTTTCTCTCCAGCTTTTGATGCAGATTGGGCTTTTAGTAGCTTTTTGACTTTCAAATAATGACTAAATTAGTATGGGAAAGTCTGATTGACCTCATTTGCATATAAAGGTATCAGAAAAAGGCTACATTAGTATCTGAGCTTATGAACTTGCTTTTTTGTTGTTTTGTAGTTTTCAGTCATGTTGAGTCTTGGAATCTTCTGATCTCATTTGGGTTTTCTTGTAAAATACTGGGGCGTTTTGTCATTTCCTTCTCCAGCTCATTTTACAGATGAAGAAACTGAAGTAGACAGAATAAAGTTACTTGCCTAGGGTCATACATTGCAAAGTGTTTGTGGTCAGTTTAATTTTCACTTGGATTAAAAAGTAAGCTAAGCATGTATGATGAATATGGAAATATGTTTAGAAGAATTGCATATGTTTAACCTATAATGGATTGCTTGCTGTTTAGGGAAGGGAGGAGAAATGGGAGAGAGGGATAAATATTTGGAACACAAGGATTTGCAAAGGTGAATGTTGAAAATTATCTTTATATGTATGGAAAAATAAAAAAGCTATTATTTTAAAAAAAATCAGCTGCATGAATACTGTCTGGAGAAAGCCAGGTTAGAAAACAGTTCAAGAAAAAGACCTGAAGGTTTGTAGACTGAAAGCTTAGAATAAATGAACATCATTATTTAAAAGCTAAAAACTCAAGAGTTTACAAAGAAGATTATTTCTGACTTTAGGACTGGCACTTTTTCCAGTGTACTACGTAGCTGCTTCATAACCTGATTCCCTGGGCTTGATTAATACTTATTCTTTTTAAATTCCATACCTCTGCTTGGGAGAATGAGAAACAGAGGTTTGAAAAACCAGAGAATACTGAATACCCCAAGCTGTTTAGTAGTTATTGAACAGCTATTGAAATGAGGAGAGCCATTGAAAATTTATAAAAAAGTTCACAGAATACAAAAGGAAATTCAGATGGAAACACAGAGAAGCATAGAAGCTTTGAAAGTAACATGTTTAAGATTTAATGTTTCATATATCGTCTACTTTTTGTCTTCACATCTGGAAAAATTCTTTTTTTGATGTTAAGTTCAAAATTATAGGTATCTATGTAGTTACATGTGTGCTACATGTGTGCATAGATAAATGTATGTATATATGCAAATGTGTAATATGAGGGGGATAGAGGGGAAAAAAGGATATATCAATGTCTGTCCTATTGTTCCAATCCCCATTCTTGTAACCTCCCAACAAAAACAACATTATTTGACCACTACTCCCCATATGATTATTGTAAGCTCTTTAAGAGCAAGATAGCCTCACTTTTGCATCGGTATTCCCAGTTAGTATTTGTAGTAAAAGCTTAATAAATTCTTTTTCCTTAATTCCATTTACTCATTTACTCTATAAACCTCTTGGTTGTCTTTTTAAAAATAACTTCATTTAACTTTTTAACATTTCCTGGCTACACATATCCTCAATGATAGCTTTTATGCCACTTTTCATGCCCTATATCTTTCTATTTCACTTTGGTTTACTCATGGTGTTGATACTTCTGAGATCCTAGTATTTCAAATATTCAGAATTATACAGTATCACCAAATAATCTTGATCTTAAAGAGATGAACTAAAATTCATCAGTCAATCAAGTAATATCTATCAAGCACCTGCTTTATGCCATGCTCTATGCTAAATATTGGAATACAGAAAAAAAAAAGCAAAAATAACATAATCTAGTGGAGGAGACAACAATTATTCCAGCAGTTTGGAATTACAAATGTTAGCCTCCTAGGTGGCCTTTTATTGAATTCTGAGTCTCTGTCTTTCTCAGTTTCTCTCTTATACACACATACACGCATACATTTATAGACTAACAATGTTTCATATGCATTTTTCATGCTTAGCATCTCACTTTTGCATTATTCTGCATTTTATTAAAGAATCTTAATAGAAAGAACTATCAGGACTTAGAGTATATTAGTGCTGAATCAATAAGGACCTTGTAAGTTTCTCATGAGAACCTGAACTTAGCCTCACACACTAGATCAAAGTGGCAAGCATGACCATAGAGTGACCTTCCCTATTTCTTTTCTTCTGCTTACTTGGGCATCACACCTGTGAGGTGCTTCTACAGATAAGGTCAGTTATTGTTCTCCAAAAATATTGACTCTGGAAGGTTCCCTTAAGCCCATTCGCATCACTGTATGCATCCTCTTTCTCCCATTATTATATACATCCCAAACCCATTCCCATCATTAAGTGCATCCGGTTATTACTTTAGGCTGTAAGAAATACATTTTTTTTTTTGTATAGCAACTGCCCGATGACCTGTGTTCTTTTTGTTTCTGTATCACCTGCTTGCTTTTCTATATAAATGCTGTTCCCCCATCACTCTGAACCGAATGATTTTTGAACATGAGTTCCCATTTGGCAAGCTAGCCTAAACTTTCCACAATTAAAAGATTAAAAACCAATCTCTATCTTGCCTCAGTTTCTCTGGCATTACATTAATGTGATGTGTTCTGTGAATGAATCTTTTTTTGAAAATGCTTTAGAATGGTTCTATAATGCTGCTGAAAACCTTAGGAAAATGTCTCCTTGTTTTATACCTCACTTGACATTAATACTCAACATGCTATTGAAAAATTTTAATTACATAGTTATTTGTAGCACAGACTGTTGCATAATTTTAATATGCGTATAGATGTTACTATGTTTGAGGAAATCCTTTGAGGCTGCAGTTCCTCTTACTAAGTTAAGTGCTTTTTAAAAAAACAATAAACAGAATGGAATCACATTGTACACACTTCTCAGCCATTTGAATGATTCTGTAGAGGTGGCCTATTGTAAAAATAAAGCCTATCTTATGTACTTACCACAAATATCCTCAAGTGAAATGAGGGTATTTGTCTTTTAGGGATGAGGATAAATGCTGAGATAAGGCCCTGTGCAATTCCTTCAACTCCAAATCTTAGGAAGAAAATGTTTCTAAGTTCTTTCTCTATTAAACCTGTTTTGTAGGAACTATATCCTTATTTTCAGAAATTAGAAAAGAGCATTCTGTAGGTTTGAGCATACTAAATTCCTATATTTGGCATTATGATCTATGATATTTACAGTATAATTGCAAGAAGACTTGCACACACATAAATTCACATAGATTTATGCTTTTTCTTATTTCTTATATGTCTGGTAACACTTTTATCCCCACTATATTCTTGAAATGTGTAAAAGGTCTTTCTAGTCTAGAGGAGTTACAGATTTATAGATAAATGACCTAATTACAAAGTCATGTGAGAAGTTGTGTAAAAAACTTATAAGGCCCCTTGTGGACTGAGACAGCCACCCTTTCCCTCTCTCCATTAATTGGAATGCTCAAAAGCTCCAAAGCAACAGTTAACAGATCTCTATCAATTAAAATACTTGACAATTCAAAGTATGATTTCAGAGAGAGCATGCCAAAAAAAGGAATATAAAATATAAAATAATAGACATAGATAATTAATCTTGTACTGATGCTTCACCCTATAAACTTCATACAATTGTTGGTGCTTGTCAAAAATTTGCATTGGACCAAAAACTTTATACACACAGATGAAATGTGAACTTTTCACAGAGATACCTGACAAATGCCTTAAGTAGCTTTGTTCACAGTTATGGGACTGAGTTTTACTTTTCTTACCATATTTCTGAAGACAAATTCTACAATGTGTTAATTTGTATGTCCTTTTACTACTCTAGTATGGCTATAAGCTTACTGTATATCAATATGAATAGTGAAGGATGAGTAAGAGATACTGACCTCAAATCACTAATTCCAAAATCCTATATCCCCTCTCTGAGTCAATACTCTAAATGTTTTGGTACCAACACTATGATCACCCAAGAGAAGGATGATTATAAAAATTAATATTTCTTTCATGTCATATCTTTGTGTTGTTCTAATATCATTTACAAATTCTATTCAGCTGAATTTCATTTATACCTTGAAAAAAATTTTCCTCAGTTGCCTTTTCTCCTCTTTTGGTGAGGTAATTCTCAATTGAGATTCATTCATTCAACAAATATCTGTTACATATATTTATTATTTAGAGAACTACTTAGAGAGATGTGAAATTTCTCTCCCATTGTTATTCTTAATATTATTTTGGTGTTGAGGAGGAATGTCTATAAATGAGTGCTGCCCTTGGTTGCTGTGCAGAGACTTTCTGCTTATCAAAGAGATAATATGTATCTTATATGTACATACATACATATATATATACACATATATAAATATACACATACATGACAGATAATTTCTGGGTTCTTTTGCTTCCTTGTTGTGATGACTGTTTTGCCTCTATTAAACACATAAATAGTAATGAGTGTCTTTCTACTTACCCATTTTTTTTGAAGACAATGTATTTAAATATGTTCGGCTGGAGTTGCTTTAAGAACTTGTAGTATTTTTTTCTTTTTAAAATTTTTCTTTCTAATTTAGCCTTCCCTTCTTTTCCCTTCCCTTCCCTTTCCTTCCCTTCCCTTCCCTTCCCTTCCCTTCCCTTCCCTTCCCTTCCCTTCCCTTCCCTTCCCTTCCCTTCCCTTCTTTCCTTTTTCTTCTTTCCTCTTTCCTCCCTGCTTTTTTTCCTACCTGCCTGTCTATGAAAAGACTTTTAATACATTATAGACAAAGAGCAAAGAATCAGGAAATTGGAAAGAAGCAGAGAAAAAGAAGGGGGAAATCTGGGAGGTTCTTTTCTTGAGTAATAACAATGTTTTAGAGAATATGAGAGCTCAGCCAAGGGCCATGATGGGAGGGGACCCTTAGTAGTTCTTAGTGAAAATACCCTTTATTTTGTCATTCAATTTCTGGAAATTCTTTGTTAACTAATATCTAATTTTCATAGGGAATTCATTGTGCTTTTCTACAATTATTTTTTCTTGGCCTTATCACACATAATATTTACCAACTCCCTTGCCCTCTCCTCGAATCGGTCAAAGCCTTCTGCCAAGTTTGGTGATGTCTGGGCTGGGCTAAAGCCTGTTGCCAAGAAGTACAGAAGGACATCCTGCACAGTGAAAGACAGAAATTGTTACAAGATGAGACTGGCAAGAGCTAAAACAAAACAGGAGCCAGGCCAGTGGGTTTGGATGTGTTGGGTATTTAATTGCTTCTTTATTCTAACCCATCAGTGATATGAATGAACACAGACAAAAGATTCTGAAATGACTGTTTCTTCTGTAATCAATCATTTTCTGTTGATAGTTTTACTTGTCAGGATACTATTTGGTGTTCTAGCATCTTGTAACTTTCTTTTTTGAAGAAAGTATTATCAATGTACAGGTATGAGTCAAGTTTTTATGTGGTTTATATTTGGCTCTTTAAATTGCTTAATCCTAAAAAAAATATTTCCCAATATAATTTTTGCCACTCTAATTTATAATCATTTTCATATCGAAATCACAGACTTGCAGAATTTTAGAGCCACGAGGGACCTCAATGGTAAACAAAAAAGAATCCCTAGTGCATTCATGCAATTTTAAGCTTATATTTCTATCAAGGTAAAATATTAGATGTCATCTAGTGAAACATACTCATTTTATTCTGAATGAAGAAACTGAAGTTGTGACATGTGAAAGGACACATAGGTAAGAAGGTAGATTTGGGATATGAAATTAAATCCTCTCACTCCAAATTTATCACTTTCATTTATGCCTAATGATAACTTGTTTCCTTAGGCTCATTGGCAGTGGTATAATTTAATTTAATGAAGTACCATGTAATGATGTTTCCTGTTGCCTCTGAACATGAAATGAAACCAGATTTGGTCTTCTGTCATTCCCCTTTCCTAGGTGTGTGAGGTGCCTTGACATTTATTTGTATTGTCTTCTGATGTGATTTATTAATAATATTAAGAAGGTTTAGATCTTACTCTAGTGTGTGAACTTATTGGTACTGGACAAAGCTCTCTAAGAGTAGAATGTAGATGGTCTAAAAGTAGTGTGAGTCTTAGCTTAGCATTAGTTCTGTTTTCCAACTTTACTATTACTGCTATGATGAAAGTAAAACTGAACAAACTTTTAGTGATGATTCCCCACATATTTAGTATTAAGAGATTAGTGAAGTTTATGCTGGCCAGAAATCAACAAAACAACAACAACAACAAAAAAAGTAAGAATTTAATAATAAACACAAATGTGCATAATAAAAAGGAGAAGGTAGTTTCCATACAGGCCTTTTATTTTTGTTCCTAAGTATATTTGAATGCCAGTTGGGAAACTCTGTGGGTGTTGGGTGGAGAAGGCATTAAACTGGTTTTGGGAACAGAGGTTGATAGTCAGGGATTTAATAATTGAACAAATTTTGTAACTCCAAATAAGACAATTAACTGGTGCTAAGGACCTAAAATCAGCAGGCATCAAGAGTAAAGTGTTAATGCATTTATAGAAGATTTCTTTTGGCTTACTTTGCTGACTTTTCCTCCCTCTTTCTCTCCCTCCGTCCTTCCCTCCCTCCCTTTCTTCCTCCTTCCCTCCCTCCCTCTCTTCCTTCCTTCCTTCCTTCTTTCCTTCCATTCTTTGCTTCCATTCTTTCTTCCCTCCCTCCTTTCCTCCCTCTCTCCATTCCTTCCTTCCTCACTCCCTCCCTTTCTCTCTCTCCCTTCCTTCCTTCCTTCCTCTCTTCCTTCATTCCTCCCTCCCTCCCCCTCTGTCTCTCTCTCTTTTTCTTTCTTCCTTTCTTCCTTTCTTTTCTTTTTTCTTTCTCTCTTTCTTTTTTATCTCTTTC
>JAJPUD010001692.1:253324-270450 GCA_023553655.1 Myrmecobius fasciatus | reverse complement strand
TCTTTCTTTCTTTCTCTCTTTCCTTTTTCTTTATCTTCCTTTCTTTCCTTTTTCTTTCTCTTTCTTTTTTCTTTTTTCTCTTTCCTTTTTCTTTCTCTCTTTCTTTCTCTTTCCTTTTTCTCTTTCTCTCTTTTCTTTTCTTTCTCTTTCTCTCTTTCCTTTTCTCTTTCTTTCTCTCTTTCCTTTTTCTTTCTTTCTTTCTTTCTTTCTCTTTCTTTCTCTCTTTTCTTTTTCTCTTTCTTTCTTTCTCTCTTTCCTTTTTCTCTCTTTCTTTTTTCTTTTTTTCTTTCCTTTTTCTTTCTCTCTTTCTTTCTCTCTTTCCTTTTTCTCTCTTTCTTTCTCTCTTTCCTTTTTCTTTATCTTTCTTTTTTCTTTCTTTCTCTTTCCTTTTTCTCTCTTTCTCTCTTTCCTTTTTCTTTATCTTTCTTTTTTCTTTCTTTCTCTTTCCTTTTTCTCTCTTTCTTTCTCTCTTTCCTTTTTCTTTCTTTCTTTTTTCTTTCTCTTTTCTTTTTCTTTTTCTTTCTTCTTTCTCTTTTTTCTCTCTCTCTTTCTCTCTTTCTTTCTTTCCTTTTTCTCTCTTTCTTCTTTCTTTCTCTCTTTCCTTTTTCTTTCTCTTTCTTTCTCTCTTTCCTTTTTCTTTCTCTTTCTTTCTTCTTTCTTTCTCTTTTTCCTTTTTCTCTCTCTCTTTCTTCTTTCTCTTTTTCCTTTTTCTTTCTCTTTCTTTCTTCTTTCTTTCTCTCTTTCCTTTCTCTCTCTCTCTTTCTTCTTTCTCTTTTTCCTTTTTCTTTCTCTTTCTTTCTTTCTCTCTTTCCTTTTTCTCTCTCTCTTTCTTCTTTCTCTTTTTCCTTTTTCTTTCTCTTTCTTTCTTTCTCTCTTTCCTTTTTCTCTTTCTTCTTTCTCTTTTTCCTTTTTCTTTCTCTTTCTTTCTTTCTCTCTTTCCTTTTTCTCTCTCTCTTTCTTCTTTATCTTTTTCCTTTTTCTTTCTCTTTCTTTCTTCTTTCTTTCTCTCTTTCCTTTTTCTTTCTCTTTCTTTCTTCTTTCTTTCTCTTTTTCCTTTTTCTTTCTCTTTCTTCTTTCTTTCTTTCTTTCCTTTTTCTTTCTCTTCCTTTCTTTCTCTCTTTCCTTTTTCTTTCTCTCTTTCCTTTTTCTTTTTCTCTTTCCTTTTTCTTTCTCTTTCCTTTTTCTTCCTTTCTCTCTTTCCTTTTTCTTTCTCTCTTTCCTTTTTCTTCCTTTCTCTCTTTCCTTTTTCTTTCTCTTTCTTTCTTTCTTTTTTCTCTTTTTCTTTTTTTTCTTTTTTCTTTTTCTCTTTCTTTTTCCTTTCTCTCTTCATTCTTCCTTTTTCTTTTTCTCTTTTTCCTTTCTTTCTTTCTCTCTTTTTCTTTCTCTCTCTTTCTTTTTTTCTTTCTCTCTTTCTCTTTTTCTTTCTTTCTATCTTTCTTTTTTCAAAATACATGTTAAATTAGTTTTCAACTTTTATTTTTATAAGACTTTGTGTTCCAAATTTTTCTCTCTCCTACCTCCCCCTTCCCCAGGACAGCAAACAGTCTGATATAGATTAAATATGTGCAATTCTTTTAAATATATTTCCATATATGTCATGTTGTGCAAGAAAAATCAGACCAAAAGGGAAAAAAACATAAGAAAGAAAACAAACAACAAAGGTGAAAATACTATGCTTCCATAAACATTCAGTCTCCATAGTTCTCTCTCTGGATGCAGATGGCATTTTCCATCCCAAGTCTATTGGAATTGTCTTGAATCACCTCATTGTTGAAAAGAGCCAAGTCCATCAAAGTTGATCATTACATAATCTTCCTTTTACTGTCTATAATGTTCTCCTGGTAATACTCAATTCACTCATCATGACTTTATGTTAGTATTTCCAGGCTTTTCTGAAATCAGCTTGCTCATCATTTCTTTTACAACAATAATATTCCATTTTACATTCATATGCCATAACTTATTCAGCCATTTGCCAATAGATGAAAATCCATTTATTTTCCAATTCCTTGCTACAAAAAGAACATCTGCAAACATTTTTGGACATGCAAGTCCTTTCCCCTTTTTTTTATGGTCTCTTTGGGATACAGACCCAAGTTGAAATACTGCTAAATCAAAGGGTAAGCACAGTTTGACAGTCCTTTGGGCATAGTTCCAAATTGCTGTCCAGAGTGGTTGGATCAAGTCACAACTCCAACAATGCATTAGTGTTCTGATTTTTCCACATCCTGACCAACATTTATCAGTGTCTTTTGTTGTCATTAGCCAGTTTGAGAGCTGTGAGATTGTATCTCAGAGTTGTTTTAATTTGCATTTCTCTAATCAATAATGATTTGGAGCATTTTTATATGACTAGAAATTGTTTTAATTTCTTCTGAAAATTGTATTATCCTTTGGTGATTTATCAAGGAAATGACATTCTTTTAAATTTAACTCACTTCTGTATATATTTTTAAAATGAGGCCTTTATCAAAAATACTGCCTGTAAAAATTGTTTTCTAGCTTTCTGCTGCCCTTCTAATCTTGGCTCTATTGGTTTTGTTTGTGCAAAACCTTTTTAATTTAATGTAATCAAAATTATCTATTTTGCATTTCATACTGTTCTTTAATTCTTCTTTGGCCATAAATTCCTTCCTTCTCCAAAGATATGACAAGTAAACTATCCCTTGCTCTCTTAATTTGATTATAGTATCACTCTTTATGTTTAAATCATGAACTCATTTTGACCTCATCTTGGTAAAGGATGCAAGGAGTTGGTCTATTCCTAATTCCAGTTTTTGTAGCAATTTTTTTGTCAAATAGCAAGTTCTTATCCCAGAAGCTGGAGTCTTGGGGTTTATCAAACACTAGATTACTATAGTCATTGAGTATTGTGTCTCGTGTACCTAATCTATTCCACTGATCCACCACTCTATTTTTTAGCCAGTTCCAAATGGTTTCAATGACTGACACTTTATAATATTGTTTTAGGTCTCATATAGCAAGGCCTATACAAGGTTTTTTTCCCCTCATTAATTCCTTTGATATTCTTGACTTTTTTCAGATAAATTTTGTTATTATTTTATCTAGCTCCATATGATATTTTTGGCAGTTTGGTATGGCACTGAATAAGTAGATTAATTTAAATAGAATTTTAAATTTTATTATATTATTTTGGCCTACCAACAAATAATATTTTTTGCTTTTTTTATTAAAGTTTTTTATTTGCAAAACATATGTATGGGTAATTCTTCAACACTGACCCTTACAAAGCTTTCTGTTACAAATTTTCCCCCCTAGTCCCTACCTCTCCCCTAGATGGCAGGAAATCCACTACATGTTAATTATGTTAAAATACTTGACAAATCAAATACATGTATACATATTTCCACACTTATCATTATTGTGCAAGAAAAATCATATCTGCAAGAAAAAAATCAGAGAAAGGAAACACAATGCAAGCAAACATCAATAGAGAGAGTATGAAAATGTTATGTTGTGGTTCACATTTCATATCCCTCTCTCTGGGTGTATATGGCTTTCTTCAGTGAACAATTAGAACTGGTTTGAGACAATTCTTTGTTGCAGAGAGCCATGTCCATTAGAATTGATCATCATGTAATACTGTTGTTGCTGTGTATGATGATCTCCTGGTTCTGCTCGTTTCACTCAGCATCAGTTCATGCAAGTCTCTCCAGGCCTCTCTGAAATCATCCTGCTGGTCATTTCTTACAGAGCAATAATATCCCATAACATTCATATACCATAATTTATTCAGCCATTCTCCAATTGATGGGCATCCTTTCAGTTTCCAGTTTCTAGCCACTACAAAAAGGGTTGCCACAAACATTCTTGCACATGTGGGGCCCTTTCATTCCTTTAAGATCTCTTTGGGATATAAGCCCAATAGAAACACTGCTGGGTCAAAGGGTATGCACAGATTGATAACTTCTTGGGCATAGTTCCAAATTGCTCTCCAGAATGGTTGCATCTGTTCACAGTTCCACCAACAATGTATCAGTGTCCCAGCCTTCCCACATCCCCTCCAACATTCATCATTATCTTTTCCTGTCATTTTAGCCAATCTGACAGGTGTGTAGTGGTACCTCAGAGTTGTGTTAATTTGCATTTCTCTGCTCAATAGTGATTTGGAGCACCTTTTCATATGACTAGAAATAGTTTTAATTTCATCATCTGAAAATTGTCTGTTCATATCTTTTGACCATTTATCAATTGGAGAATGGTTTGAATTCTTATAAATTTGAGTTAATTATACATTTTAGAAATGAGGCCTTTATCAGAACCCTTAAATATAAAGATGATTTCCCAATTTATTGCTTCCCTCTTAATCTTGTCTACGTTAGTTTTGTTTGTACAACTTTTTAACTTAATATAGTCAAAATTACCTATCTGGCAACAAATAATATTTTTAAAGAATGTTTTTAAAAGAGGAAGAAGAGAAAAAATCAGCAAAACTCATCAAAATATTAAAAATTTGAAAATATAAATACTGTTCCATACTCATGGACCTTCCATCTCTGCAAAGGAAAGAAATGGGGATGTCTTCTCATATTTTTTCTTTGGAGCTTTATTTGATAATACCCACCATTCTTACTATTTCTAAACTAGCATTTATATGGTATTGTGAGATTTGCAAAGTGTTTTGCATATGTTATTTATTCTTCACTGGGGAAGTAGATGTAACTATTATTTCCATTTTCAATCTGAGGAAACTGAAGAAATAAGATGTTAACTGACTTAACATTGATATACCTTAAGTGGATATACCACCTAGCATATTTTGTCACATTTATATTTGCTATTCATTCCATCTACATTGTTGTAGTTAGTGTATACATTTTTAATTGGCTCTTCTTTCCTCTATATCTGTTCATGTAAGTTTCTCCATAGTTCTCTCAATTCATCACATTTGTCATTTCTTACAGCACAATAAAATTCTATTAGTTTCATGTACCACAATTTGTTAAACCACTCTGCAACCAATGGGCATCTGCTTTATTTCCATTCTTTGCTACTACAAATATAAATATACTATAAATATTTTGGTGTGTGTGAAGGCTTTCTATGTATCAATAACATCCTTATCCTATATGCCTAGTAGTGGAATCTTTGGCTAAAAGGGTATGGACATTCTAGTCACTTTAAATGAGTCCAAATTACTTTCCAAAATGGTTGTACTGATTCATAGCTCCACTAAGAATGTACGAGGGTGTCTGTCTTACCACCATCCTTCCAACATTGAGTATTCCCAATTTTTGTCATCATTCCCAATTTGCAAGATGTGAGGAAAAACCTTAGGATTGTTTTGATTTTCATTTATATCATTTAATTAGTGATTTGGAGCATTTTTCTTATAACAATACTTTGCAACTTTTTTGAAAACTGTTTATATCTTTTCACCATTTGTATATTAGGGAGATGATTTTTTATAAAGGTTTGATTCTTTAAGCAAACGTGGGAGATAATTTCTATTGTCATCCCCATTTTACAAATGAGAAAACAGATTAAATGACAGTTATTAAGTGTCTGGGGTCAATTTTGAATTCAGCTCTTTCTGACTCCATGCCTGGCACTATATCCACTATATCACTTAGCTTCCTCTACTATGGTATAAAATATATCATTAAAATTATGTAAATCAGGAAAAGGAGGAAAGCAAGAATGAAGAATGAAGAAGTGGACTATTCATATGTTACTTGAGTATCTATTAATTATTAAAAGAACTCAGGGAAGGTTGTCAAGAGGTTGATTAAAACCTCTATGGAAGATTTACAGAAAGATGTGAACAAAGTACAGACAAGAAGATGTGGGTAGGTTGCAATTTATCTGTGCCAATCAAATCATAGAATCATTGAAATATTGAACCATGTATACTATTATGTATGAGTTTGGTTTGTTTACATAAAGTATGTTTTATCTATGTCTATATCATCTATAATTACATCTCTAGCTATATCTATATCACTACTTTGTCTTTTGTTCAAAGAGCTTATAATATAATGAGATGCTTAATGTATTTTATAACAAACTATTTCACTTTGAATTACCTTAGTATCTTTATGTAAGGTCACTTGAAGTATATTAACTGTATTAGCAAATTAGTTTAATTCATTATTAACATTGTACAAGTTGTTAATATTTTATTGCTAATAATTTTCAGACAATTTTAATTAATAATCACTTAATATAAAATCCAAATTAAGAAGCCCATATTTGAATTGTAATGTTTCCATGTTTAAATTAGTTTTGGATGCACATTGATGGGTTCTAAAAAAGAGTATAAAATTGATTTAAGATTACATATGTGATTATAGATTTGGAAAACATCTTTAAACTTAACTCTGAAATAATCAATGCCCTTAAAAGTTATTGATCAAATTTTTAAACATCTCAGTGGATGATTATTGATAAGGATGGTGATGACTTCCATTTTGCAAAGAGTACCCAAGATATCAGTAGTCTTATTGTAAGTCATCAGCACTGATAATAACCTGATTCCTGAAATTGTCTATTTTGGTATCCCTGCTTTCCTGATATAATTTTATGATACTCCAATTAAAATTTTCCTAGTGATTATTTCAAGTTTTTTATGGAGACAGAGAAGATCTTGGGATGGTCATAGATAACCCAACTCCTGTGTGTAAGAAACCTGGCCCTTTTTGGTGGTGGTGTTGTTTATCTGAAATAGTTTTTAAGTCAATTACTGACAAAATCTCAGGCTCTAGAAACTAGTACAGTAAGTTAATGAATGTACTCTAGAAATAATAATAATAAGATCAAACTGTCCATGGTAGTTGATAGCTGATGGTTATATATAGGTAGGTGTATATCCTTAGATCTCATGATCCTTTCTCCTCCTGAGTCATTTAAAACAGATTGTTTTAACAATCTAACAGATTGTTAGAACTGGAAGGGAATTCAGAGATTTTAATCCAGCTCTCATCCTCATTTTACAGATGAAGAAACTGAGATCTAGAGAGGTAAAGAAACCAGGCTGGGGATTTGGTAGCTGCTTAACTCTTTGTAATTATAGAATTGCAGAAACTGAAAAGTCTCTCAGAGAACATCATGAATTACAAATCTCTACACATTCCCAACAATTAATCATTCAGTCTCTATTGGAAGCCTCTAGTGAGAGAGAACTCACTACCTTCAGTCAGCCCATTCCATTTGCAGGTAGCTCTAATTGTTAAGAAATTATACTTATAATTTTTTAAAGTTTTTTTTTAAGTTCCAGAAGTACAATAAAATAGAATACAAAAGATAACAAGATTAGTGAACTGTGAGACAGCTCAGAAAGGAAGCTGATTTAGTAAGAGAAAACGGGGTGAGTGGCCAGAAAAAAAAATCAAAACCCCAAAAGTCTGGGATTAAGCCAAGAACCAATTTATTGTGGGACTCTTGTACAGCGAGAAGGCAATTCCAGAATCAGGAAAATTCATAGCTGAGTTTGGGGTATAACCCATTGTAAGAAGGTATTATAATCAGGTTTCAAGGGGGAAAAGTTAGGGCCATTCATCAGTACAGAGGAAGGCTGACTTCCTTTTTTTAAAAAAAAATTTAGTATTTTATTCTTCCCACCAATTACATATAAACATGATTTTTAACATTCATTTCCCACTTAATAGTATTTTATTTTTTCCAATTATAAGTAAAGATAATTTGTAACATTTTTTAAACATTTACTTTTGTAAGATTTTGAGTTTCAGTTTTTTTCTCCCTCCTCTCCTTCCCTTCCCTCTCACTAATATAGCAAACAATCTCATATAGATTATATATATACAATCATTTTAACTATATTTCTATATTAATAATTAACATTCATTTTATTTTTTAATGCCCAAATTTTATTTTATTTTATTGAAGCTTTTTATTTTCAAAACATATGCACGGATAACTTTTCAACATTGACTTTGCAAAACTTTGTGTTCCAAATTTACCTCCTTTACCCCTCACCCTTTCCCCTAGATAGCAAGTAATCCAACATGTGATTAATATTCATTTTAAAAAATATCTTTGAGTTCCAAAATTCTTTGCCTCCTTCCTATCCTCCCTGTCACTGAGAAGGCAAGCAATTTTATATGGGTTAAACATGTACAATCATTTAAAATATGTTTTCACATTTTCATTTTCTTCTTTATAAATTGTGATAAAACTGTGTTTGAATCCCAAAGAGATTATAAAAGAGTGAAAAGGACTCACATGTGCCAAAGTGTTTGTAGCAGCCCTTTTAGTAGTGACAAGGAACTGGAAACTGAGTGGATGACCATCAATTGAGGAATGGTTGAATAAGTTATGTCATATGAATGTTATGGAAAATTCTATAAGAATATGATGAGCAGGCTGATTTCAGAAAAGCCTGGAAAGACTTACATGAACTGATAATAAATAGGTTGAGTAGAACCAGAAGAACATTGTTCACAGTAACAAGATTTTATGATGATTAATTTCGATAGACTTGGGTTTTCTTTACAATGTGGTGATTCAAGGCAATTCCAATAGATTTGGGATGGAAAATGCCTTCTGTATCCAGAGAGAGAACAATGGAGACTGAATGTGGATCAAAGCAAAATATTTTCACTTTTGTTGTTTGTTTTCTTTCTTGTGTTTTTTTTTCTTTTTTGGTCTGATTTTTTTTGCATAACATGACAAATATGGAAATATGTTAAAAAGAATTACATATATTTAGCCTATATCAGACTTATTGCTATGTTGGTAAAGGGGAAGATAAGGGAGGGAGAGAGAAAAATTTGGAACACAAAGTCTTATAAAAATGGATGTTGAAAATTGTCTTTACGTGGATTTGGAAAAATAAAATACTATTGAAAAAAATTGTAGTACAAGCCCAAAAGTCACAGCTGGTTGGAGTTGAAAGAGTCCTTCTTCTGCAGAGCCCTGTGTCTTTGGGTGCTAATTTCTTCTGCACTTTAGTCTTTTTAGTGTATAAGCACCAGTGGAAGATAGAATATTAATTTTTCTAAAAGAAACTTTTGGTATTTTATGGGTTATATCCCATCTAAGTACTTTATTTTCATATTAAATAAAGCATTAACTAATAATATAAAAGACATTATTAACATTTGCTTTTTAAATAATAAAGGAATAATTGACTTATGAAATCATATTTCAAAGCCTTTATTATAATTATAAATTCTAAGAATATTGTCCTAAAATACTTAATATTATTAGAATTTCTTTCTGCTTCTTAGCTTTCAGGGAGTAACTTAGTGAAGAATCTGTTATCTTCATAAAACTTTTCATAAAAATGAAATAATTGATATATTATTATAATTCTAATAGATAGGTTTTCTTTTTCTTGAGCTTGAATGACAAATAAGTAGATTTATGGATACATGAGAAAATGAGAGCTTCAAGGAGCCGAAACTGTGTATATTATTGAACAGTACTTGATATTTCTGTGGGAAAACAAAACACTCCTAAATACTGAGAAAAGTAAACTGTGGAATACAGTGGCAAATTCCTTCATAGCAGTTTCTAGCACCTGACTGTAGTGTGGAAGGAATTAAGGGCTTGGAGCATAGAGGAAAGGAAATGATAACACATGGAAAAATACAAATTCTCTGTTTTCTTTCTATCCTGAGATGAAATTTTGATACTAAGTTTTTAGACGTCAGCTTGGTAGACAGATCCTCAAGTAGACTAAAAATGTAAAGAAATTTTGGATTAGATTCAGGACTGAGACAGAAAAAGGCCTGTTCCACAATATATTCCATAACATTCCACAGCTTTTTGCACTAAAATACTCCCCCAAGACTCAAAGTACTGAAAAATCATTTCCAAATAAATTTCAATCAATAAGCAGTTATTATGTTACTCCTATGTGCTTACTAGGTGCCAAGCATTGTGCTTTTAACACAGGTTATCCCAAGGGGCATAGAGATAGAAGTGAGAATGTTTGCCTTTGAGGGAGCTTACATTCTGTTGGAGGAGGCCTGTGGACATATAAAAAAAATACAAGATGATTTTAAGGTGAGGATGCAGCTGCAGGTATCAGCAAAGGTCTCATGTAGAAAGTGATATATTAAGAGGAATGGGGAAATATTTGTAGAAATAGGATTTTAGCTGAGATTTGAAGGAAACTGGAAATGACAAGGGAGAGTATTCCATTCATGAAAAACAACCAATAAAAAAGCCTGGTGTTTGGACATGGAGTCCTGGGTTTGAGGAATGGCAAAGACACTAGCATCGTTGGATTGAAAAGTATATAAAGTCACAGAGGCAGCTAGGTAATATAGTAGAGGGAGTGATAAGCCTAGAGTCAGATCAGACTTGAGTTCAAATTTGGCCTTAGAAATTTAATTAGCTATATCACCTATGTGATCCTGGAAATGTCACTTAACTTGTCTTTGTCTGCCTCATCTTCTTTATATGTAAAATAGGAATAACGATGGCATCTACCCTTCAGAAATAAAATGAGAATATTTGTAAAGCCCCTGGTATAATACCTGGCACATATAGGTACTTAAAATCTTTTACAGAGTAGAATTAAGAAAAATAGAAAGGCAAAAAGGGGCCATGAAAATTATGCAACACCTTAAAAGCCAAACAGAGGATTTGATATTTGATTCAGGAAGTAAGAAGGGGTCAATGGATTTATTGAAAAGGTGATGACACAATCAATCCTATGCTTTAGGAATGTTAATTTGACAGCTGAATAGAGAAAGGACTGTGATGGTGAGAGACTTGAAGCTGGGAGCCCAAGAAAAAGCTTATTGTACTAGTCCTAGAATGAATAAGGCTCTGCACTGTAGCAGTGTAAGGAAGAAAAGGGAGCCATATGTTACAAAGTAAAATTGATAATACTTGCAACAAATAGCATATGATATGTAAGAAAAAGTGAGGAGTTAATGATAGCATCTTAGCTGTTAGCCTGAATCACTGGGAGAATGGTGATACCCTTTAAAATAATAAAGAAATTCATGGGAAATTTTTTTTTACATTCAAGGATTCTGATCTTCAATTGATATATGATCAAAGGATATGAACAGACAATTTTCAGATGGAGAAATTGAAACCATTTCCAGTCATATGAAAAGGTACTCTAAAATCACTATTGATCAGAGAAATGAACATTGAGACAACTCTGAGGTACCACTACACACCTCTCAAATTGGCTAAGATGACAGGAAAAATAATGATGAATGTTGGAGGGGATGTGGAAACACTGGTTCACTAATACATTGTTGGTGGAGTTGTGAACTGATTCAACCATTCCGGAGAGCAATTTGGAACTATGCTCAGAAGGCTATCATACTGTGCATACCCTTTGATCCAGCAGTATCTCTACTGGGCCTGTATCCCAAAGAGATCATAAAGGAGGAAAGGGGACCAAGATGTGCAAAAATATTTGTGGCAGTCCTTTCGTGTATTGGCAAGGAACTGGAAACTGAAAGGATGCCGATCAGCTGGAGAATGGCTGAATAAGTTATGGTATATGAATGTTATGGAAAATTATTGTTCTATAAGAAACAATCAACAGGATGATTTTAGAAAGGCCTGGGAGACTTGCATGAATTGATGCTAAGTGAAATGAGAAGAAACAGGAGATCATTGTACATGGCAAAGCAACATTTTATGATGATCAATTCTGATGGATGTGGCTCTTTTCTTTATTTTTTATTGTTAAAGTTTTTTCTTTCTTTTTTTTGTTAAAGCTTTTTATTTGCAAAACATATGTATGTGTAATTCTTCAACACTGACCCTTACAAAGCTTTCCGTTACAAATTTTCCCCCCTAGTCCCCACTCCTCCCCTAGGAGGTCCATTACATGTTAATTATGTTAAAATACTTGACAAATAGAATATATGTATGCATATTTCCATACTTATCTTGCTGTGCAAGAAAAATCGTATCTACAAGAAAACAAATCTGAGAAAGGAAACAATACAAGCAAACATCAATAGAGAGCATGAAAATGTTATGTTGTGGTCCACATTTCATATCCCTTTCTCTGGGTGTATATGGCTTTCTTCACTGAACAATTGGAACTGGTTTGAAACATTTATATTTTATTTTATTTTATTATTAAAACTTTTTATTTGCAAAACAAATGTATGGGTAATTTTTCAACATTAACCCTTACAAAGCTTTCTGTTACAAAATTCCTCCCCCACTCCCCACCCCTCCCCTAGATGGCAGGAAATCCACTTTATGTTAATTATGTTAAAATACTTGACAAATCAAATATATGTATACATATTTCCACACATCATTGTTGTGCAAGAAAAATCGTATACAAGAAAAAAAAATCAGAGAAAGGAAACACAATGCAAGCAAACATCAAAAGAGAGCATGAAAATGTTATGTTGTGGTCCACATTTCATATCCCTCTCTCTGGGTGTATATGGCTTTCTTCATTGAACAATTGGAACTGGCTCGAAACATTTCATTGTTGAAGAGAACCATGTCCATCAGAATTGATCATCATATAGTTTTGTTGTTACCATATATAATGATCTCCTGGTTCTGCTCGTTTCATTCAGCATCAGTTCATGCAAGTCTCTCCAGGCCTCTCTGAAATCATCCTGCTGGTCATTTCTTATAGAACAATAATATTCCATAACATTCATATACCATAATTTATTCAGCCATTCTCCAATTGATGGGCATCCATTCAGTTTCCAGTGTCTAGCTTCTACAAAAAGGGCTGCCACAAACATTCTTGCACATGTGGGTCCCTTTCCTTCCTTTAAGATCTCTTTGGGATATAAGCCCAATAGAAACACTGCTGGGTCAAAGGGTATGTACACTTTGATAAAGCTTTTTATTTTCAAAACATATGCACAGATAATTTTTCAACATTGATCCTTGCATAGCCTTGTGTTCCAAATTTTCCCCTCCTTCCCTCACCCCCCTCCTATAGATAGCAAGTAATCTAATACATGTTATTATACATGTTAAAATATGTTAGTTCCAATATATGTAAACATATTTGTACAATTATCTTGCTGCACAAGAAAGATCAGATCAAAAAGGAAAGAAAATGAATAAGAAAGCAAAATGCAAGTGCAAGTGAACAACAATAAAAAGAGTGAGAATATTATGTTATGATCAATACTTAGTTCCCACAGTCCTCTCTCTGGGTATAGATGGCTTCACATATAGAGTTAAGGAACTAAGGAAACCAGTTGAGTTTCTAGTGATCAACCTGCTCTGCTATTGTTAGGATGATGTATTCTTCTCCCTTGTGTGTGTGTGTGTATATATATATATATATATATATACATATATATATATATATATACATATATATATATATATATGTGTGTGTATGTATATACATATATGTATATATATACATATATATAATCAATCATAGATAATCCAGATAATAGCATTTTAGCCCTTGGAAGGGTCCAACTATAAAATATATTCATTGTAGAAATGAGGAAACTTTGAATCAGGGAAGATCACATAGATGAATTTTTTTAAGGGTGCTCTGATTCCAAGTGTGAATGTTCTTTCCACTCCATGGATTACTAATAGAAATATCTTTATTTGCATATTTCCAAAGTAATGCTAAACATTCTTTCATTACAGAATTAGTTGTGTTTATTCATAAGGAATTCAAGTAGCAATGTTTCTTTTAATGTTTAAATTTTTTTTACTAACTTTAAAAACAAAACTAGAGAAGTCTTAGATAATTTAAATCCAGTAAGATCAGTTTTAATAAATAATTGCAGAGAAAGTTTTGCATGAGCTATATACACTTTTGCTTTGTGGTAATTGCAAAATCAAATAAATCAAGGCTGCAATAATGAATTAATAATGAATGTGAGAGGGGCAGCTAGGTGGCACAGTGAATAGAGCACTAGCCCTGAAGTCAGGAGGATCTGAGTTCGAATGTGACTTCAGACACTTAACACTTCCTAGCTGTGTGACCCTAGGCAAGTCACTTAACTCCAAATGCCTCAGCAAATAAATAAATAAATAAATAAATATATAATGCATGTGAGGATTACCTTAAAATGGGTAAGTGAAAGAGCAAGTTGAAACCAGATTTAGTTATACTGAAATAAGCAGAAATATGGGCATTGTATAAACATATTGTTTGTGTTTGTTGGTCTGTGTGAAAATTGACAGTGAAAATTTATAGGGTTGCCAAAAAATACATTGCTAAAAAGCTACCCCAAACAGATGAACATCTGAAATAATAAGGAAAAGGGCATTAGGATTAACCAATGTTCCCTCCTTACAATTTGAGAACAAATGCATGTTTGAAAAAAGAAAAGAAAAGGATATCACACTTAAGGAATAAGAAAAAAAAAAGACTTCTAAGAATGGATTGTTGAGGACCAAGAACCAAGAAGGTAGTTTGTTCTATTTCCCTACTCTCTGCTCTTTCCTCCTAAGAATAATTCCACTCTGAAACCTGCACCATGATTGGTGAGACCCTGCTGAAGAGTACCAAATCTTAAGGGGATCCACCTTGCTTTCTTTACTTCTTCATCATTCTCCTGTTTATAGTGTCTCCTATCAGCTGCTTTGTTCCTGTGCTTTGCAATTCCTTCACTCTTCCATGAGGCCTTTGATTAGTACTCATTCTTGGTATATGACTGGTCCTCTGTCTTTTTTTCTAGTCTTATTTCTTAGTAACCTCCTTTATGCTTCTCCTTCTGAACAGTTAAACATTTGTAATGTGTGGCAACCAGTTCAAACAAGCCTCACACCTCTCCATTATCATTTGAATGATCTTCATTTCAATTGTTCAAAGGCTTTAGTATTTTATGCCTCACTGTCAGACAATATCACTAGAAGAAAATTGATGTTAAAGATACTTTAAGACAAAAATTTGGGGTTACTTAAAAAAACCCACCTTGAAAATTTATTTTTTTATTAAAGCTTTTTATTTTCATTATTTTCATTCATTCAGTTCATTAACTAGCCCTAATGTCATCCAACTTATATACAAACTCTTTCATTGGGTAAGAATTTCACATTTAGAATACTGTTAACAAAGTTAGTATTTACTGTTGGTCTAACAACTGGATTATCCCTAGCACTCCTTTGCTACTCTTTGCTGAACTCTGCAGTCGTAATTGTAGAAGTATAATAGGTCTAAAAAGGACCAAGAGCCATATTGTATTTTTCTTTGTTTTATGAATTGTCATTGTAATTACTACTTTCTGTCCATAGTTTGACTGTTCCTCAGAAAGCAGGAGTAGCGTATTTCCAACATAGTAGAACCTATGAGAGCTTGATCTTCAATAGAATAGCCTCCAAGAAGAACCAAATATCACCTCCATTGCCATAATGAGGAAGAAGAGTTAATACCTTGTACCTCTAAAACCTTAGAATTATAGGACTAGAAGTCTTAGGGAATGAGTCTGACTCCTAATTTTATTGATAGAAAAAAATGGGTCACAGAGAAATCAACTTATCCAAGACCATTAAGCTAGTCTTATTTGATGAAAAGGCAATAAGGTGCACTGGAAAGATTTGTCTACAGATTCTAGTTCTGTTACTTCCTACCTGCTTGTCTTTGGGCAAATAGATACATTTCCCTGGACCTTTCCCTAATTATAAAGCGAGGTCATTGAATTAGATGTGTATTTGGCTCTGAGTCTATGATACTATGACTAACCTAAATTTCCTGATGTCTTTGCCAGCATTTAGTTAACCACTTTGGTATCTTTCAATGAAAAAGTTTTGGAATCCAACTGGTATTAGGAAATTCTTTTTGTTAATTCAGATCAGTAGTTTCTTTGCAACTTAAAATCTTAGAAAGATTTAATGTCTTTCTCAGTCACTAAAAAAAGTTAAATAATTTGCCCAGAATTACACAGTCAATATGTATTAAAAGTGGGACTTAGGGGCAGCTAGATTGTGCAGTGGAAGACCTGAGTTCAAATCTGACCTCAGACACTTAATACTTCCTAGATGTGTGACCCTGGGCAAGTCACTTAACCCCAACTGCCTTGGGGGGAGGGGAGAAGTAGGATTTGAATCCCCCTGATCCTGAGGCCAGCTACATTATAAGACTGCTACATAAGTAGTTTTTAGAAAATTAAATAACCAAAGTAGTATAATAGACAGGATTTTATATCCAAAGACTTTGGTTGAGGTCCTATCTATTACTTTTAAGTTGTAAAACCAATATAAGTTCTTTAATCTCTTTAGGGACTTAAATTGGTTAAGTCTCTTTAAGTTATGTCTATATCTGTGAAGTAAGGATGTTTGTATTTACTATATAGTCTCCAATTTAAATCTATGGCTTTATATATAGGGGGTAAACATTATCATTTAGGGAAAAAGAGAAATTGAAAAAAATGAAGTACCCTTGCATATAGTCCTATGAATTCTCTTGGACAAGAGATAGGAAATAAAGTCCAACACCAAATGGGACTTTTTATGGAGCCAAGTATCATCTTAAGACATAATATCACAAGATTATAATATGAACTTATTCCAAATAAATATACCTAGCTGCCAATGCACTCAGATGCAATATCCCAAATAGCATTGGCAATGCAAACCATGTGAACATTTTGAGTGAAATAAGATACTATATTGATACCTCCCCTGCATATGGTGCCTACATGGGCTTGTGGGTCTTTTTCCAAGTGTTCCATAGCTTCAACTGTATTTGGAAATAGGGAATGATTCAAGGGGGTAAAATTTTCATTAAGAACACAAAAATGCCTTATTATATCACTCCTTAAAAGTGATGGCTATTTATAAGCTTCTACTTTACACTTTGTTATTTGCTACATTATTGATACAGTAATACTGTAGCAATCTTGTCTGGCCAACACCCTAAAAAAGAAATTGCAATTGTTAATGAATTTTTGATTGACTTGCTTTATAACCAACAACTATAAAAAAGGCAAAGTGATGGTGTAATAGAAGCAATACCAGGCTAGTTATCAAAAAGATCAGGGTCCTAACCTTGCCACCACTACCTATTATCAGTAGGTGCATAATTACTTAATTTCTTTATGCCTCATTTGTCATGAAAAAGAAATAATAATACTTTTCTCTTTTAATTCATAAAATTTTTATATAGATTAATGATTTTCTACATAAGTAAAGACATTTTGAGAACAGTTTATATATATACATATAAAACACACACATATATGCATATATATGTATATATACATATA
>JAJPUD010001692.1:230390-243881 GCA_023553655.1 Myrmecobius fasciatus | reverse complement strand
GGCTTCATCTGGGATTGTTTTCAGAATCTCAGGATCTGGGGACTTCTCTATTTTCTCTCCGTAAAAGCTGTCTGTGGTGAGAGCTCTCTCTTCTGCTTCTTGCTCATGATTTTGAGCTGAGGTATCAATCACCAGCAGGGAATTCTGCTGTTTCAATTTGCCCTGGGGCAGTTTGCCCAGTTGACTTCTAGTCTGAGGCTGGGCAGCTAGATCTGCGCTAGGACCACGCTTTCAGCTGCTCTCAATCCACCCTTTACCAAAGGCAAATCTTCCAAAGCACCTGCCTGCAAGCAGAGCAAAGTGGCCCAGGCATCTCCCAAGGACTTCCTAGGTGCCTAAAATCCGCCTCTGTCACAGCCCGACTTCTGCCCCAGGTGCACTGGTGTCCGATAGCGGCCAGTGGCCAATTCCCCTGAGGCTAACCTTCTCCAGAGTTTTTTCAAAGTAGATTGTTGATAGAAGTGCGTTGTAGTCCAAGTGTTTGGTGGAGCCCTCACTCCAAAACCAGTTTGGAGGCTCAATTTGTCTGGGTCTGAGGAAAGGTCTCAGGAGCTCACAGAGAATGCTGTCTGCAGTTCGCCATCTTGGCTCCATATATCAGCAATGTTGCAAAGGTAGAATCAACAGGACTTGGTAACATTTGGATATGTGAGGGATTCCAAGAGAGTGAAGAATAGAAGATGAACTCTAGGTTGTGAATCTATATGATTTGGAAGACAATGGTGCCCTCAGCAATAATTAGAAAATTACAAAGTAGAGAGAGTTTAGGGGAGGGCAAATGAATTCAATTTTGTACATGTTGAGTGTTAGATGTTTATAAGATATCCAATTTGAAATTTCCCAATAGGCAATTGGAGATATGAGACTGAAGGGAAGGAGAAGGGTAATATTTTCTAGATAAGCAAATCTGAGAATCATCTTCATAAAGATGATACTTGTATCCATGGGAATTGTTGAGATCAAGTAAAATACTATATTGTTGTTTGTCCTTCATTTTCCAAGAGGACTTGTAAGTGAATTTTATTTAAGTGAGACAGTGTTGCACAAAGTCATCAGCCTCACTCTTTCTTCCAGTCATCAAAGTCCACTGGGAGGACAAAATTCAAGATGACTGGTAATGGCCCCAGGATGCAGTGGATGACCTTGGAGTCTCTTATGTCTAACAAACCTCTAAATTTCTCATGGCACCTGCTTCAGCTGCATTTGTGGCCATTGGAACAATTTGTTCTTAACCATCCATTCCACCTAAGGAAATCTTTACAGGCTTTGGCTAGACATCTCTATAACTCACCAATGGGTTTGAAGTCTGTCGTCCTCAAACTGAGGAAGGGAGGAAGGGAGGGAGAAAAGTATTAGATGCAGGAAAGAACCTTAGAGACCTGGTGGAAGATGAAGCAAATGAGAATAAGAAGTTTTATTTTGAGGATATGAAAGGCATAGGCATTTTTTAATGAAAACTTTTTATTTTCAAAATATGTGCATAGATAATTTTCAACATTCATCCCTGCAACACCTTTTGTTCTAAATTTTTTCCCTCCCTTGTTTCCACCTTCTTCCCTATATGGCAAACAACTCAATATATGTTAAACACATGCAATTCTTCTATATATATTTCACAATTGTCATGCTGTGAAAGAAAAATCAGATCAAAAAGAAAAAAAACTGAGAAAAAAAACAAAATGTAAGCAAACAACAAAAAAGTGAAAATACTATGTTGTGATCCACACTCAGTCTCCATAGTCCTCTCTTTGAGTGCAAATAGCTCTCTCCATCACAAGACCTTTGGAACTGGCCTGAATCACCTCACTGTTGAAAAGAACCACATCCATCAGAATTGATCATCACATAATCTTGTTGATGTGTACAATATTCTCCTACTTGTACTCACTTCACTTAGCATCAGTTCAAGTAAGTTTCTCCTGGCCTTTCTGAAATCATCCTGCTGGTCGTTTCTTACAGAGCAATAATATTCCATAACATTCATATACCACAATTTATTTAGCCATTCTCCAATTGATGGGCATACATTGTTTTCAGTTTCTAGCCACTACAAAAAGGGCTGCCACAAACATTCTTGCACATGGTGGTCCTTTTCCCTTTGGGATACAGACTAGTAGAGACACTGGTAGATCAAAGGATATGCAAAATTTGATAGCCCTTTGACGTAGTTCTATAATGCTTTCCAGAATGGTTGGATTGGTTCACAACTCCACCAACAAATCATTAGTGTCCCAGTTTTCCATGGGCATGTTTTTAAGCAGTAGAGAAGCAGCTAGTAAGGAAAACATGAAAATCAGTGAGAGAGTAGGGGATAATAGGGATGGCAGTCTATTGGAGGAAATTAGATGAAATGAGATCACTTATGTAGACAGAGGAATCCATCATGACAAAGACGAGAACAAACTTTTTATGTAAAAAGGATAGTGGTTGAAAGCATTTGAATGAAATGAGATGAAGAAGAGGAGGGGAATAGAAGGAACTCTCAATGAATAGCCTCATTTTTTAAAAATTGAGTATAAGGGAAGGTTCTAAGCTAAAAAGATAGGATGGAGGGGAACCATAGGTTACTTGAAGAAGGATGAAAAAGTTTGGAAAAGCCATTGTAGTAAGCAGGATAGTGAGCCAACTAGGAAGGTGTGAAAGTATTGCTTTGCTGCAGGAGATCCAGCTGATGTTATATAACTTAAATTGTCTTTGAAGAACTACAAGTAGGCCAGTGTAGGTGTATTATAGAGTTTTGAGGACACTGAACAGAAAGGACAGAAGTGGTCATGCGAGTGTTACTCTCTGCCTCCTACTTTTCCCATTTTCTTCACCATATTGCCTGCCTTCAGCATCCTATTCCTGTCCTCAACTCACTCTGTATCCTTCTTTATTTTTCACCATCTGTCTCTATGCTTTATTAAAGTGTGTTTGTTGTCCCATTTTCTACTACCAGTCATGATCTTTTCTAGCAAATACCCAAAGAACCAGCCTGTCTCCCTTTCATAATTTCATATATTAATTATCAATTCACCTTCAAATGCCAAACAGATAAGTTTATATTTGTACCTGATAATAAGAAGGTACTGGAACTCATTGAGCAGGAGGGGACTTGGAAAAACCTATACTTTAGAAAAACCAATACTTCTATTGAATAGTAGATGTGCTGAAGTGAGTGAAGACTTGGGGCAGAGAGAAGGCTTTCACAATAGTCTAGGTGAGATGATGAATTCCTGAACTCAGGTAGTGACTATGCATGTAGAGAGCAAGGGGCAGAAATGACAAGATGATGATTGAATATGTATAAATAAAAGCAAAAAGTAAGGGAGACACTTGTAATTGTAAGGTTCTTAGTTGAGAATGTATGGGAAAGTGATGTCTTGAGGTTTGAAAAGAGGCAAGCAGATTTGGAATAGCCACTGTGGAGAGAAAGATAGTGAATTTATTATAGATTAACATGGTTGCTTTGCTGCAATGAGGGCCTAAGAGCAGATAACATAATAACAAATTTTCAGTGGACACAATCGGCATATTATTGACACTTCAAGATTTTTTCAGTATTATAAAATAAAACTGCCAATGCCCTAAGGTAACAGTTTATATTTGTATGTTTCCAGGTCCAGAAAACCATTACTTCTCCTTATGTGATATGAAACTGGGACAAATAAATAGTAGTCAATTCCTCGTTATTTACCACCATTTTTATTAATTTCTTTTATTTTGTCTTATTTTTGGGTACCATTAAGCTACTTTATTTCTGATTCTGAAAAAAGTACAATAGGATGATTAAGCTCAATTTATTTTATCTGAAACAATTTTCTGTTCCCAAGATATAATATAAAAATTGCGATTTTAAGGCATATAACAAATTGGAGATTCTAAGAGACATAATTGTTAACTAATTTATTTTTGCTAAAATAAGATTTAAGACATTAAATCAATATCACTACTAGGTCTGTATCCCAAAGAGATCATAAAAATGGAAAAGGACCCATATGTACAAGAATATTTATAACAATTTTGTGGTGGCAAAAAATTGAAAATATTGAGGGGATGCCCATCAATTGGAAATAGCTGAACAAGTTGTATATGAATATAATTGAAAACTAATGTGATATAAGAAATGACTAGCAGGCAGATTTCATAAAATCCTGGAAAGACATTAACTGATACTGTCTGAAGTGAGCAGAATCAGGAGAACATTATACACAGTAACAGCAACTTTGTGCAATGACCAACTTTAATAGATTTAGCTCTTCTCAGCAATTCAGTGATTTAAAACAATTTCAGAACTCATGATGAAAAATTCTACATCCAGGAAAAGAACTTATAGAATTTGAATGCAGATAGAAGCATACTATTTTAATTTTTTTCCTCGTGGTTTTTTCTCTTTTGTTCTGATTTTTCTTTCACATTTTGACTAATGTGGAAATATATGTTTAATATGTTTATACATGTATAAACTATATCATATAGATTGCTATCTTGGCAAGGGAGGAGGGAGAAAGATAGAAATCAAAATCTTATGAAAGCAAATGTTGAAAACTAATAAATAAATTTTTGAAAAAGATTTGACATTAAATACCCTACTCCATGTAGTTGATAAGCATGATAAAAACGAACTTGAATATACTCCAATTTTGTAGCATCTACTACACCTTTAATAGCCTCCACATCTCTCACATGATAATAGTTATTTCTCCATGTAAACATGAAAAATAAAATTGTTTTTATATAAAATTTATTTATAAATGTATGTATAAAAATAAGAAATTAAATTAAGAAATAATATAAAGTCTACAGATTATTACTACAGTTTAGTTTGCCAAAACCAATGCCATACCAAATATATATGTCTTTGTTTTTCAGGTATATTCCAGAGGTGGTAAAGGCTTATGCACAAAATGCTAAATAAATTTTATGTGAAGAGATATTTCTTAACAGTGATATTAAGACCACTGAGGAAAACAAAAATACAATGAATGATAATCAAATTTTAACTGATTCAACATAGTTTTTTCTTCAGTCAGAACAAAGAAGAACATGATACAAAAATGATCAATGGCTACCTACAGAATAGAAACTCCATAGTTTGGTCTGTAAAGCCTCCAACCACCCAGGTCCATCCTATTTTTTCCACCCCTATTTCCCTCTGCTCCTTGTCACATACTATATATTCTAGCTAACACAGATAAACTATTTTCAGATGTTTCCCACTTCTGGCTACAGCCCCCCTGCGTGGAATGTAACCTCTCCACAGCTTCATCTTTGGAAATCTTTTTATTTATTTTTTTATTTTTTGTAATGAAAATCTAGTGTATGTGATAAGCTCTTTTGTGAAGCTTCCCCTAATCAGTCCAATTGAATGTAAACTAAACTTTTTATTTCTTATTTCAGTTCCTATTATCATTTTGTTTAGGCCCATCCTTTGTCTCTACCACAATCTCCCCGGATATCATATTTATTTGTCCATGCCTTATCTCAGAAAATTTTAAGTGACCAATCTAAGGTCACACCATCAATAAGTGGTTTAGCAGGAATCTTGTATCAAGCAAGTTGTTTTGCCTCTCAGGGTCTTAAGTTCTTCAAGTGGAATCTTGATAGGATTGGATTCTATCTAATTGACCTCTAAATTCTCTTCCAGCTCTAAATGTATTTTTGGCTTCTTCATTTATTCATCTAGATAAGGAAGCAGAGGCCCAGAAAAGTTTGACTTTCTCAAGATCACTTTAATAAATGGAAGAACCAGGGACTGTACTCAGTCCTTCTAATAACAAATGTAATAGCATTCTTAGTGGGAGCTGTTGGTTCTCACTCTGAGGATGAAGATTTCCCTCAGTAGACAATTTTTGGTTAATACATTTCAGTTTTCTATGAGACCAGTTTTTAGGGCAATTTTTGGCTCAGTAAGTAGTAACTGCCTCTCCTAAAAATTCTCTGGGAAAGTTAACTTTTTCAGGACTCCACGATTCATTCACTACTGACATAGAAGGTGGGGAATAGCTAGTGGTATCTCCCCCTTGCAGAAATTTTTTCTTCCATTTGAGTTGTTCCTGTTTTTTGTTCTTCACTACATAAGTATCCCTTGAAACTGGTAGCATGCTTAATCTTAGGCCCTCATTTTACTAGTGAGTTAAGTGAGTTAAGAAAATAAAAGAGGGAAAGTGACTGATTTAAGGTTATTCAAGTTAAATTATGATTTGAACCCAGGGCCTCTCCAAATTCTGTGCTCTTTCTACCATACTTGTTTCTCATTAGGCAACTAGATGGCACAATGGATAAAGTGTTGGACATCAACTGAGTTCAAATACAGATTCAGGTATTTACTAGCTGTGTGTTCTAGGCAAGTCACTTAATCTCTGTCTGCCACAGTTGAGGCATTCTAAAATGGGGATAAAATAGTACTTATTTCCTAGGGTTGTTGTGAAAATCAAATGATTTTTATTTGTAATTATTTGGAAAGTAATTAGTACAGTGCCTAGCACATAATAGTTCCATATAAATATTATCCATAATAACAATATTATTATTATTATTACTACCCTTTTAGAAACTTCCTTTTTTTTTCTCTCAGCAAAGCAGACATGGTCTTTGAATACAATTTGTATTTCTTTCTTATATTTAGAAACCACCATACATGGTATACCTCATACAACTTAACATTAGACAATCTAGTTAGCAATATTACTATTCATGAAGCTCTTATTGGTATCTGATCAATGATCCAAAGGAAAGAGCACTGACTCTGGAGTCAGTATCTAGGTTCCAATCCCACAACACATGTAACTGGACAAATCACTTACTGTCCTTGAACTTCTCAGTTAATTCATGTAAAATGAAGGGGTTGAAGGAAACATCTAGGTTTCCTTTTGGTTTCAGATGTGATTTTGTGATGAGATACAGAATAAAAAATGTTGGACAGTTTCTTCATTATTACTAGATACAATTCTAATAGGCAAAAAATATGCTTACTATTACAATATGGAAAGGGTTCAATTTATTCCTAATTTTCTATCAGACTGCACATCTTTGAATTTCTCCATCATATACACAGAAACTTCTCATCCTACAAGATTATGCAACACTGGAATTCTCACCTTGAAAATACTCTCTATCCCTGGGACCTCACTTTGATTGGAGGATGGGGGACTCCTTCCAAAATCTTCATTTAAGGAAGATATCCAACCCAGCCTTTTGTTCTGTTTAACACCAAGCTGTAGACCCTCAGGACTTCTCCATTATACATTCTTTCTTCTCCTACCACCTTATTCTCTCTATCATTTTCTTAACTTCTTTTGAGGTATTGTCTTCCCCATAAGGATGTGAGTTCCTTGAGAGAAAGGGCTGTCTTTCTTTTTGCTGTATTTGTATTCTCTCTGCTTAGCATAGTGCCTAGCAGACAGTACTTAATAAATAATTATTGGCTGATATACCCCACTTTATCCTCTTGACACTAGATATCCAATATTAATATATTTCTATAAAAACATTAGCTTGATCAACAAAATTCAGCAGCAAAAGGTAGAAAGAGAAATCACATTTAAAATAATTGTAGATAATATAAAATATTTGGGAGCCTACTTGCTAACACAAACCCAGGGACTTTATGGACTCAATTGTAAAACAATTTTCACACAGAATCAGAAGTGAACAAATGGAAAAGTATCAGTTACTCATGGGCAGGGCTGAGCTGATATAATAGAAATGACAATTCTACCTAAATTAATCTACTTATTTAGTGCCATACCAACCAAACTGCCAAAAATTATTTTATAGTGCTAGAAAAAATAAAATTCATCTGGAGGAACAGAAAGTCAAGAATGTCAAGGGAATTAATAAGAAAAAATGCAAGAGAATGTGGCATAGCCATACCAGACCTAAAACTGTATTATGAAGCAGTCATTATCAAAACCATCTGGTCTGGCTAAGAAATAGAGTGATAGATCAATGGAATGGGTTGGGTGCATGGGGCACAATAGTCAATGACTATTGTAACCTAGTGTTTGATGAGCCCAAGAACTCCAGCTTCTGGTTAGGAAGTCACAATTTGATGGAAATTCCTGGAAAAACTGGAAAATGGTATTCCAGAGACTGGGCATGGACCATTGTGTCATGTCTTATACTCAGATGAAGTTGAGGTGGGTTCATGATTTGGAAATAAAGGGTGATACGATGAGTAGATTGGGAGAATAGGGAAGAGTTTGCCTGTCAGATTTTTGGAGACAAGAGGAATTTATGGCAAAAGAGGAACTAGAGAACATTAATATTTTTGATTACATTAATTTAAAGAGATTTTGCCCAAACAAAATTAATGCAGCCAAGATTGGAGGAAAGACAAAAAGCTGGGAAACATTTTTTTGCATCCAATCATTCTGATAAAGGCCTCATTTCTGAAATGTATAGAGAACTGAGTCAAACTGATAGGAATGCAAGACATTCCCCAACTGAGATGGTCAAAGGATATGAACAGACAATTTTCAAATGAGGAAATTTAAGCCATCTATAGTCATATGAAAAATGCTCTGGGTCACTATTGATTGGAGAAATGAAAATTGAAGTGACTCATGCCTATAGGTTGGCTAAGATGACTGGAAAAGATAATGATGAATGTTGGAAGGGATATGGGAAATCTGAGGCATTGCTGCATTGTTGGTGGAGTTGTGAATTGAGCCAGCCATTCTGGATAATGGTTTGGAACTATGGCTAAGGAGATATAGAACTGTGCATGCCCTTTGGTTCAGTGGTATCACTGCTGGGTCTGTATCCCAAAGAGATCATAGAGGAAGGGAAAAGACCCACATGTTTAGAGATGCTTATGGCAACTATTTTTGTAGTGGCAAGGAATTGGAGAATGGGTGGATTTTTATCAGTTAGGGAATAGCTGAATTAGTTGTTGTATGTGAAAGTACTATAATATTGTTATTCCATAGGAAATGACCAGGAGGATTTCAGAAAGGTTTGGAAAGACTTGCATGATACTGAGTGGGGTGAGTCAGAATTAGGAGAATATTATACACAGTAAGGCAAGATTGTGTGATGATCCACTGTGGTGGACTTGGATCTTCTCAGCAAAGCATTGAACCAAGTCAATTCCAATGTACTTGGGATGGAAGATGTCATTTGCATCAGAGAACTATGGTGACAGTGCAGATTGAAGCATATTATTTTTTTTTCATTTTCATTTTCATTTTTTTTATTAAAGCTTTTTAATTGCAAAACATATATATGAGTAATTCTTCAACAATGACTCTTACAAAGCTTTCTGTTACAAATTTTCCCCCCTAGTCCCTACCTTTCCCCTAGATGGCAGGAAGTCCACTACATGTTAATTATGTTAAAATACTTGACAAATGGAATATATGTATGCATATTTCCACACATCTTGCTGTGCAAGAAAAATCGTATCTATAAGAAAAAAAAATCTGAGAAAGGAAACACAATGCAAGCAAACATTAATAGAGAGCATGAAAATGTTATGTTGTGGTCCACATTTCATATCCCTCTCTCTGGGTGAATATGGCCTTCTTCACTGACCAACTGGAACTGGTTTGAAGCATTTCATTGTTGAAGAGAGCCATGTCCATCAGAATTGATCATCATATAGTAATGTTGTTGCCGTGTATAATGATCTCCTGGTTCTGCTCACTTTGCTCAGCATCAGTTCATGCAAGTCTCTCCAGGCCTCTCTGAAATCATCTTCCTGGTCATTTCTTATAGAAAAATAATATTCTATAACATTCATATACCATAATTTATTCAGCCACTCTCCAATTGATGGGCATCCATTTAGTTTCCAGTTTCTAGCCACTACAAAAAGGGTTGCCACAAACATTCTTGCACATGTGGGGCCCTTTCATTCCTTTAAGATCTCTTTGGGATATAAGCCCAATAGAAAAACTGCTGGGTCAAAGGGTATGCACAGATTGATAACTTCTTGGGCATAGTTCCAAATTGCTCTCCAGAATGGTTGGATCCGTTCACAGTTCCACCAACAATGTATTAGTGTCCCAGTTTTCCCACATCCCCTCCAACATTTGTCATTATTTTTTCTTGTCATTTCAGCCAATCTGACAGGTGTGTAATGGTATCTCAGAGTTGTCTTAATTTTCATTTCTCTGATCAATAGTGATTTGGAGCACCTTTTCATATGACTAGAAATGGTTTTAATTTCATCATCTGAGAATTGCTTGTTCATATCCTTTGACAATTTATCAATTGGAGAGTGGCTTGAATTCTTTTAAATATGAGACAATTCTCTATATATTTTAGAAATGAGGCCTTTATCAGAACCATTAAATGTAAAGATGATTTCCCAATTTGATGCTTCCCTCCTAAACTTGTCTGCATCCGTTTTGTTTGTACAGAAATTTTTTAACTTAATATAATCAAAATTATCCATCTGGTGTTCAATTAGAAGTTCCAGGTCTTCTTTGGACATAAATTTATTCCATCTCCACAGGTCTGAGAGATAAACTTTATTACGTTCCTCTAACTTGCTTACAAAGTCCCTCTTTATATCTAGATCATGAACCCATTTAGATCTTATCTTGGTATGTGGTGTTAGGTATGGGTCAAGCCCTAATTTCTTCCACACTAGTTTCCAATTTTCCCAGCAGTTTTTGCCAAATAGTGAGTATTTATCCCAAAAGCTGGGGTCTTTGGGTTTAACGAATACTAGATTGTTAAGGTTATTGCCTAGATTGTCCTGATATCCTATCCTGTGCCACTGTTCGACTGCTCTATTTCTTAGCCAGTACCAAACGGTTTTGATGACCGCTGCTTTATAATATAGTTTTAGATCTGGTACAGCAAGGCCACCTTCATCTGCCTTTTTTTTCATTAATCCCCTTGAAATCCTTGACCTTTTGTTCTTCCAAATGAACTTTGCTACTATTTTTTCTAGATCTGTAAAATAATTTCTTGGGAGTTTGATTGGTATGGCACTAAATAAGTAGATTGGTTTGGGTAGTATTGTCATTTTTATTATCTTCGCTCTGCCTACCCATGAGCATTGAATGTTTTTCCAATTGATTAGGTCTGATTTTATTTGTGTGGAAAGTGTTTTGTAATTTAGTTTGTATAGTTTCTGACTTTTCCTTGGCAGATAGATTCCCAAATATTTTATCCTATCATCTGCTATTTGGAATGGAATTTCTTTTTGCATCTCTTGCTGCTGAACTTTGTTGGTAATATATAAGAATGCTGATGATTTATGTGGATTAATTTTGAATCCTGCCACTTTGCTAAAGTTGTGAATTGTTTCTAGTAGTTTTTTAGTTGAGTCTCTAGGGTTCTCTAAGTATACCATCATGTCATCTGCAAAGAGTGATAATTTGGTTTCTTCATTACCTACTCTGATTCCTTTTATCTCTTTTTCTTCTCTTATTGCTAAAGCTAACATTTCTAATACAATATTGAATAGTAATGGTGACAGTGGGCAGCCTTGTTTCACTCCTGATCTTATTGGGAATGGTTTTAGTTTGTCTCCATTACATATGATGCTTGCTGATGGTTTTAAATAGATGCTCCTGATCATTTTAAGGAAAAGCCCATTTATTCCTATATTCTCTAGTGTTTTTAATAGGAAAGGGTGTTGGATTTTATCAAAGGCTTTTTCTGCATCTATTGAGATAATCATATGGTTTTTGTTAGTTTGGTTATTAATATAATTAATTATGCTGATAGTTTTCCTAATATTGAACCAGCCCTGCATCCCTGGTATAAATCCTACTTGGTCATAGTGTACTATCCTGGGGATGACTTTCTGTAAACTCATTGCTAATATCTTATTTAAAATTTTTGCATCAATATTCATTAGGGAAATTGGTCTATAGTTTTCTTTCTCTGTTTTCACCCTATCTGGTTTAGCTTTCAGCACCATATTGGTCTCATGGAAGGATTCTGGCAATATACCTTCTGTCCCTATTTTCTCAAATAGTTTGTATATTATTGGAGTTAATTGTTCTTTGAATGTTTGGTAGAATTCACATGTAAATCCATCTGGCCCTGGAGATGTTTTCTTAGGGAGTTGGTTAATAGCTTGTTCTATTTCTTTTTCTGATATGGGGCTATTTAAATAATTTATATCCTCTTCTGTTAACCTGGGCAATCTATATTTTTGTAGATATTCCTCCATTTCATTTAGATTATCAAACTTACTGGCATAAAGTTGGGCAAAGTAACTCCTAATTATTGCTGATTTCCTCTTCTTTGGAGGAAAGTTCTCCCTTATCATTCTTGAGACTAACAATTTGATTTTCCTCTTTCCTTTTTCTTATCAAATTAACTAAAGGCTTATCTATTTTGTTAGTTTTTTCATAGAACCAACTCTTAAGTTTTATTTATTAACTCAATAGTTTTCTTATTTTCAGTTTTATTAATTTCTCCTTTTACTATTAGAATTTCCAATTTGGTATTTAATTGAGGGTTTTTAATTTGTTCTTTTTCTAGTTTTTTTAATAATAAGCCCAATTCGTTGATGTTTTCTTTCTCTATTTTATGCAAGTAAGCATCTAGAGATATAAAATTGCCCCTTATAACCGCTTTAGCCATATCCCACAAATTTTGATATGTTGTTTCCTTATTGTCATTCTCCTGGATGAAATTATTGATTGTGTCTATGATTTGCTCTTTCACCCATTCATTCTTCAGGATTAGATTATTTAATTTCCAATTAACTTTTGGTTTATTTTCTCCTGGCCTTATATTGCATGTGATTTTTATTGCATCATGATCTGAAAAAGATGCATTTACTATTTCTGCCTTTCTGCATTTGATTTTGAAGTTTTTATGCCATAACACATGGTCAATTTTTGTATAGGTTCCATGGACTGCTGAGAAAAAAGTAAACTCCCTACTGTCTCCATTCAACTTTCTCCATAGATCTATCATACCTAACTTTTCTAACAATTGGTTTATCTCCCTAGTTTCTTTCTTGTTTATTTTGTAGTTTGATTTATCTAATTCTGAGAGAGCAAGGGTTGAGATCCCCCACTAGTATCCTTTGGCTGTCTATTTCTTCTTTCATCTCTCTTTAATTTCTCCCCTAGGAATTTGTGTGCTATTGCACTTGGTGCATATATATTTAGTACAGATATTGCTATTATCTATGGTACCCTTTAATAAAATACAGTTTCCTTCCTTATCTCTTTTGATTAGATCTATCTTGGCTTTTACTTGATCTGAGATAAGGATTGCTACCCCTGCTTTTTTTTGTTCACCTGAAGCATAATATTTTCTGCTCCAGCCATTTACCTTCATCCTACACATGTCATTATGTTTTAGATGTGTTTCTTGTAGACAACATATTGTGGGATTCTGGTTTTTAATCCAGTCTGCTATCCGCTTCCGCTTTATGGGAGAGTTCATCCCATTCACATTCACAGTTAGAATAACTAATTCTTTATTTCCTACCAACTTATTTACCCAAGTTATGTTTTCCCCTTTCCTTTCCCCTTTCTCCCTTCCCCCCTCCTCAGTACTTTGCTTTTGATGACCCCCTCCCCCAAA
>JAJPUD010001692.1:189441-230290 GCA_023553655.1 Myrmecobius fasciatus | reverse complement strand
ATGCACTTTTAGAGCCCAACCTGATGAGAGTAAGATTTACACAATGCTCATCTCCCTCCCCTCTTTTTCTCAATTATATTAGGTTTTCTCTGCCTCTTCAAGTGATTTTACCTTGTTTTTACCTCCTTTTTTTTTTGATCTTATTTTACCACTTTTCCCCTCTTTTCCCCAGTATGACAACCTTTTCCCCTCTAGTTCTCTTTTTCATATTATCAAATTAATATCTAGTTAATTATACCCCCAAACTTTAAGTATCCCCCTAGTAAAAATAAAGTTCTCAAGAGTCCTTTCCTTTTTACCTTTTTATGCATCTCTTGAGTTCTGTGTTTGGGTGTTGAATTTTTTGTTCAGATCCGGTCTTTTCATTAGAAATAGGTGAAATTCACCTATATCATTGAATGACCATCTTCTTCCCTGGAGGATAATGCTCATTCTAGGTGGATAGGTTATTCTTGGTTGTAATCCAAGTTCCTCGCCCTTTGGAATATCTGGTTCCAGGCCCTTCAATCCTTCAGTGTGGAAGCTGACAGATCCTGTGTGATTCTAATTATTGAACCTCGGTATTTGAATTGTTTCTTTCTAGCTGCTAGCAGAATCTGTTCCTTGGTGCTATAGTCCTGAAATTTAGCCACAATATTCCTCGGGGTCTTAATTTTGGGGTCTCTTTCAGGAGGTGATCGGTGAATTCTTTCAATGGTGATTTTGCCCTTTGATTCTACAATCTCAGGGCAGTTTTCTTTCAGGATTTCCTGGAAGATAGTGTTTAGATTCTTTTTTTCATCATGGCTTTCAGGAAGTCCAATAATCCTTAGATTGTCTCTCCTAGATCTATTTTCCAGGTCAGTTGTTTTTCCTAGGAGATATTTCATATTTTCTTCTAATTTTTCATTTTTTTTTGTTTTTGTTTGACTGATTCTTGAAGTCTTATTGAATCATTCACTTGCATTTGTTCAATTCTTATTTTTAAAGTGTTGTTTTCTTCAGTTACCTTTTTAAGCTCCTTTTGTAACTGGCCAATTTGTTCATTGCACTCTTTTTCCACTTCACTAATTTTATTTTTCAAGAAATTGGTGTCTTTTTCATATCTCTTTTGCAGGGCATCATATCCTTCTTGCAAGATATTGTATCCTTCTTGCACTGATTTCAGTTTATTTTCCCATTTATCCTCCAGCTCTCTTTTGAGGTTCTTTATGCAATCTTCCAGAAAGGCCTTTTGAAAAGGGGACCAATGATGGTCCTGGCTGATTTTCTCTTGAGTTTTGTCTAAAGGAACCTCAGTATCTGGGGTCATCGCTTCTTTGCCTTGATAAAAGCTGTCTATGGTGAGAGCTCTGTTTTGCTTCTTCATCATATTTTTTTTTTCGACAGCGTGGATATCTCTTTAAGGTAGGGAAAAAAAAAACGGCGGCTGAAAAGCTTTGCCCTGGGGCACTTCAGTTAGTTGACTTAAGGTGCAGGGCCGGTGGGCGCTAGGACTAAGTCCGAATTACTCCTTATACAAGGCAAGTCTGCCAGAACACGTGCCCCCAATCAGGGCAGAGTGTCCCGAGTGCCTCAGATAAACTCCAGGTGTTTGGAATTTGGAGTTTGGAATTTCTGCCAAGATGAGCTGAGCTGAGTCCCACCCTCACTTCCGGCCTACACAGGAGTCGTTTATTTATCTCTCTGTCCGAGTCAGACTAACCTGATATGAAGTTATCCAGAGAGCAGTGTCCAAATATTTCTGAGTTTGTTGACTTGAAGATGAGTTCAGAGGCTTATTTTATTGTTGATTTGAGAGAAGATTGGAGGAGAGGCAGAAAGTCACCTTTTCACTCCGCCATCTTGGCTCCGCCCCCCTGTTCAGTGTTCTTGATAGTTACTGCCATTACTGTAATTTTAAGGTTCAAATTATGGGATCACTTTATAAGAAAGACTATCCTAGCTGTCAATCAATCAATTTATTAAAGAGGCATTTGTTAAATATCTACTATGTATTAGGCACTGTGTTGAGTTCTGAAATACTAGTACAAAAAATTAATCCTTTTAAAGGTTTTTTTTTTTTTTTTGCTAAGGCAATTGAGGTTAAGTGATTTGCCCAGGGTCACACAGCTAGGGAATGTTAAGTGTCTGAGACCAGATTTGAACTCAGGTCCTCCTGACTTCAGGGCTGGTGCTCTATCCACTGTGCCACCTAGCTGCCCCTCCTTTTAAAGGTTTTAAAAAAAATTCTTTTGGATGGCATCCAAGATAGATTGGACTTTTATATAATTAAATTCCATAAAAAAATTGTGTGATATGTCCCAGAATAGTAGGAAATCTTTTTCATATGTAACTAGTGATAAAGTACATTAAAAACATTATCTGTTTTCCTAATGTCATTCAACTTTTGAAAAATTGTTACTGCTTTGCATTAGAAACTAAAGTGTCTAAACTATTCCAGGAACAAAATCACTTTCTTTTTATTGAAATAAAAAAAGACTACAGTCCTGGAGGTAGACAAAATGAGGAATAATAGAATACAATCTTCAGAAATACCAAAAACACCTTTAATTTCCTTCCTCTCACTGAAAGGAAAGATTGATAAGATTGTCAGTCAAACTGACAGGAAGGAAAAGAAGGTAACTTGGTCCACAGGAAAGATAATATGATTTGAAATCTCAGTTCTGCCATTTACTATTTGTATGACTATGAATATTTCTAAAAAGCCTATGTGACCATTTAAACTTTTTGTGCTTTAATTCTCTAATCTGTAAAATTAGGGAGCTGGAGTAGATGAATTCTAAAACCCTTTCCAATGCCAAACCTAACATTTGTTAGATTCTGTGAACACAAAAATTCTTTATATCTGTAAAATATAATTTGCCAAGGGCCTAGAGTAATAAATAACCTTTGGTCAAGCTTGATTTTGGAAAATGCTATTCAAAATGTTAAGAGATACATTGTAAGCCTAATAGAAGATACCAAATTGTATAAAACATTCAATGTAAAGTAATGGTGAAGATCTAAATAATAAATCAGAGAATCACAGATCTTGGAGTTGGATGAAACTTCACAAGCCATCAATGAATCAATTATTCTTAAGGACTACACTTTCATGATTGAATTCTGAAATTTCAATATTCCTAAGCCTATTTTTCATTCTCATAATAATTTCTAGTCACTTCATATCTTAATGGTTTTCTAAGTCCTCTCTTAACAATCTAAATTCTGTTATTAAGCATGCAACTTTACACTGTTTTCTACTCTGGAAATGCATGTCCCTTCCATCTATTATAGTATGCTTAGCCAAAACCAAACTATAAATTGGTATTCAGTCACTTCAAGTAGTATAATGACTCTTGGTATTCTTCATGATACCATTTGGGATTTTCTTGACAAAGATGCAGTATGGGTTTGCCATTTCCTTCTCCAGTTCATTTTACATATGAACAAACTGAGGCAAACGGGTTGTTTGTCCTGCTAGTAAGCATTTAGAGACCCAAGTTGAACTGAGGAAGATGAGTCTTCCTAACTCCAGGCCTGGCACTGTATTCACTGCAACACCTAGCTGCCCTAAACCTTGGATTACTCCTTTCATCTGTCTCCTTTCCTCCTACTCATGAGCTGCTGAAGAGTATGGATGAAGTCATGCAAATGACTTCATCTACTAAGAATTTGTTACCTAATGTTAACAGAACCCTGTCACGAGGCAACATTTTATTCTTCCTTAATTAGTCTTCTATAACACTATTCACAATATCTGTTCCAAAATTTCCCTTCACTTCTCAAGCCTATCAAACCAGTCATCACACTACTTTCCAAAAGACCCATGCTTTACAGAGAACCTAGAATGCTTTAATTTTTTGCTATGTGCTCCCTCTTCACCTCTTTTTATCCTGTGATCTCGTATCCCATTCTCTCCTCCTTTGAATCTCTGATGTAGAGATGACCCTTCTGCTCAGTGCTTGTACCCTTGACTCCATCCCTTCCCATGTTCCCTAGCATATGATTGCCCCATAATCATCCCTCCTCCCTCTTCTCTATTCTTTGATCTTTCTTTATAGGTTAACACCCTGTTGGCTCTTTCTATATTCTCCCTTTCACAGCCAGACTTGTAGGAAATATATTTATATATTGCTTCCTCTTCTCACTTCTCAAATGCTTTTGCTAATTTCTGGCTGTCTTCTTAGCAGAGTTCTACTCTCCGACACTTTAACTAACTATCTCTACTCCACAGCAAATTTGGACTTAGTAGTCTCTTTCTTCTAATAGATGAGTTTTCACCTTCTTTTTTCCAGAGCCCAGACTCTCTTCTCACTTTAGTCCCATTCAAATACCTTTCTATTTATTCCTTCCTTACTCCCTTTCTAGCACCCTTTTATTTTTTATCTTTCCCCACTATCACATAAGTTTCTTCCTGGAAACTGAGTGAATGCCCATTAGTTGGAGAATGGCTGAATAAGTTATGGTATATGAATATTATGGAATATTATCATTCTATAAGAAATGATCAGCAGGATGATTTCAGAGAGGCCTGGAGAGACTTGAACTGATTCTAAGTGAAGTAAGTAGAACAAGGAGAACATTCTACACGGCAACAGCAAGATTATATGGTGATCAGCTATGATGGACGTGGCTCTTTTCAACAGTGACATGATTCAGGCCAGTTCCTCTTGTGATGAAGAAAGCCATCTGCACCCAGAGAGAGGACTGTAGGCACTGAGTCTGGATCACAACATAGTATTTCACTCTTTTTCTTCTTGTTTGTTTGCATTTTGTTTCCTTTCTCATTTTTTTCCCTTTTTTGATCTGATTTTTCTTGTGCAGCATGATAATTGTGGAAATATGTATAGAAGAATTACACATTTAACATAGATTACTTGACATCTAGGAGATGGATTGGGGGAAAGGAGGGAAAAATTTGGAATACAAGGTTTTGCAAGGGTGAATGTTGAAAATTATTTATGCATATGTTTTGAAAATAAAAAGCTTTAATAATAATAACTAAAAAAAGAAAACATACAAAAAAAGAATATAAGTTTCTTGAGGACAGATAGAATCTTCTTTGCTTGGATATGTATTTGAGCATAGTGCCTGACACATAAGTACTAAGTAAATGCACTATCCATCTTTCTATCTAGCTATATATTATACTCAACTGAAATTTTCCTTTCTAAAGTTAAAATAATCTTCTGTACTTTTTTTTTCAGTCCATATCTTTGATTTCTCTGTAATATGATAGAATTGATCACTCTCTCTCTTTTGGGCATTATCTTTTTTGGGGGTTTTCATAGCAATGTTTTTAAAAGCATAAAGTACAGCAAGTATGTAGAATTACAATGGAAGGGGAAGGCAACAAGTATTTATTAAACATCTATGTGCTTGGGATTTTGTAAATACTTTTCAAATATTATCTCACTTAATTCTTACAATAACTTTTTGAAGTGAGCATTATTATTTTTTCATTTCAAATCAAGGAATCTGAGGGTAAGAGAGATTAAGGGATTTACTCAGGATCACATGTTTTATAAATGTTTGAGAATGAATTTGAACTCAGGTCTTCCTAACTCCAGGCCTAGTTGTTTTTCTACTGTATCACCTAATTGTCAATGGAAAACAATTATATTGAAATACAGCTGCCAATTAAAAAAAAAAGTTCTCAAATTCCAATTTAAGAAACTCTTATTTTGTTTTTCAGGTAAATAGTATTTTCCCCAATTACATATATATGTTAGGATAGTTTCCAACATCCATTTTTATAAGATTTTGAATTCCAAAATTTTCTACTTCTTTTCCTCCCTTCCTTCCTCCCTAAGATGGCAAACAATCTGATATATGTTATACATGTGTAAACGTGTTAAATATATTTCCATAATAGTCATGCTGTGAAGGAAGAAACAGAACAAAAGGAAAAAAAAATTCACACAAAAACAACAGCAAAGAGTGAAAATAGTTTGCTCCAATTTGAATTCAGACTTTCTCAGTTCTCTCTCTGGATAACAGTTTTCATCTTGAATCTTTTGGAATTGCCTTGGACCACTGTATTTCTCAGAAGAGCTAAGTTAATCACAGTTAATCATGGTACAATGTTGCTATTACTATATACAATGTTCTCTTGGTTTTGTTCATTTCCTGTAAATCTTTCCAAGTTTTTTCTAAATCTGCCTGCTCATTATTTCTTATTCACCCTAGTATTTCATTATGTTCATATGGCACAACTTGTTCAGCCATTCCCCAATTGAAAGGCATCCCCTCAGTTTCTAATTCTTTGTCACTACAAAAAGAGCTGCTATAAATATTTTTGTACATGTAGGTCCTTTCCCCCTTTCTATGATCTTTTTAGTATATAGACCTAGTAGTAATCAAGCAAACTAACAACCAATGAGTATGATTACCTGAAGGGCAGGAGAGGAAAGGGGGGAGGGGGAACTGCCTGAATAATTGAGAGGAAAAAAGAAAAAAAAAATAAAAGCAGATTAAAGCAGGAAAGAAAAAGGAAATAATAAACAATCCCTTAAAGGAAAAGGGATAACAAATGAGAAGAGTTGATCAGTGAGTATAAAAGAAAGCTAGTGGGAACAGGGCCACTTAAAAAAAAAAAAAGATTAAAGTAATGGAAGTACACTAAAGCAGGACTTCTTAAACTTTTTCCACTCTCAATCTCCTTTTGCCCAAGAAATTTTTACATAGCTTGGGGATATAGGTAAATAAAATAGGTATACAAACCAAGCATTTGTTGATAATAAATCATAATTTTGTGAATCCCACATTCAGTTACAAGCCCCCATATGGAGTGGTGAACGGCAGTTTAAGAAGTGGGACATTAAAGTAAAACCAGGGAATCATAGGAGAAGAGAATCATTAACCCCTCTGTTTCACCATCTAAAAGGAATTTTAGTAGTTTCCAGTTTTTGCTATTCTAAGCCTGCCCTGCTGCATTAATCTTTGTCCTTTGGATGTCTAGCTGTTATAGATTTAGAGAGTGTAGGCATTTTGTTCCTCTTTCTATGGTCTGGCTCACTAGTGTATAGTTTCAGAAGAGGCAGATAAGGTCTCAGATCAAAGCTAGCTGTGGTTACTAAACACTTGGCAGCACCAAGCTTCAAAGTTTGTTGCAGGCACATGACTCTAAGGCCCCAATTCCCCACATGGTGAGCAGGAAGTCTGTCTCATGGAAAATAGTAAGGGAAATAGAGAAATCCTGACCTATGTATCCACAGACACATCTTGAGATCCCCTGTCCTCTTGTGTAAGGGGAAGAAAAGAGAAATGAGAAGGAAGGGGGAAGGAAACAAGCACTTAATATTGCACCTGTAATATGCCAGCACTGTGCTAAGTGCTTTTTATAAATAGCCCATTTGATTCTCACAACAGTCCTGTGGGATAAGTGCTATTATCAACCCCAATTTACAGTTGAGAAAACTGAGGCAAACAAGTTAAGTGATTTGCCCAATATCACACAGATAGTCTGAAGATCAGATTTGAATTCAGGGCTTCTTAATTTGAGGTCCAGCACTCTATTCACTAACTTCTGAATTATAATTAGGGCAATCCCTAGTGAAGAATGAAGGATCGCAGTGATCATAGGAAATGTTTCCCAAGTTTTCCTTTCTCAGAATCATTAGAGTAATCATTCTAGACCCAGAAATAGAAGTAATAGTAATGTAAATATATAGGAAACCATGATGTGAAAGCAGCTTAGCAGTGTGAACATGTTATATATCAATCAATATAATTATATATTCCATTAGAATGTAACCTCAGTTAGAGTAGGGACTATTTTTATTGCCAGTGTCAAATATAGTGCCTTGCAAAAAGTATATAATAAATTTTAAATTGAATTTAATAAATTCTGAATTGAATTGTGATAGTAAGAATGCTAAGCTGTTCCAAATGATCTCAAGTCACCAGGACTACAGATGAATTATATCCTAGGGTACAGAGAAATGATATTTTCTGAGCCAATATCACTGACTTTTGGAAAATCATAAAAAATAGAAGATACATTTCAGTACTGGAGAAGGGCAAATGTTCCAATTTTTTTTATTTAAAGGAAGAAGGTGGAGTCTGCAAATTATAGACTTGTAAGCTTAAGTTCTATTTTTGGCAAAATATTAGAACATATTATTAGAGGAATGACGTGTGGGAAGTTAGAAAATGGTGTGCTGATTACTAAAAGCCAACATAGCCTCATCAAGGTCAAGCCATGACAGACTAACCTCATTTCCATGACAGAGTAGCTAGACTGGTAGAACCAGGGAATGTTATAAATAAAAGATCTTTAGATTTCAATAAAGCTTTTCTCAGAATCACAGAATTTCAAAAATGGAAGGGATATCAGAAGCTATCTAGTCCAATCCATATTAGATAAAGAATATTTTTTCGCACTGTACTTGAGAAGTGATTATTGTATGTTTATTGAAAAGACCTCATCTTACCAGAATCATATATCAAAGTCTCACGTTTTTTTTCTGTGGATGTGATCGAGAAATGTCAGTTAGAACTTTATACTGTTGGTCCATATGGAGATGATTGAATAGTCAGATCCAAAGAATAGTCTTTAATGTATATTTGTCAAGTTGGATAGAAGTATCTGGTAAAGGGTCCCAGAAATGTGCCTTGCCCCTTTGCTGCTCAATATTTTTACCAATGACTGGAACAAAGTCATAGGTGACATGTTTGTTGAATTTTAGTTTCAATTAGCAATAATCGCGCCTCGGTTAAACTTCATTGGCTATGATACTGCCACTGCGCAAAGCTGTTTGTTGAATTTTAAAATGTCATAAAGTTTGGCTGACAAAGTCATGATCCAAAAAGATTTTAACATGCCAGAGTAAACATGATAGGAATATAGATAAAGCACACACCAAAAATACTAGATAAAGCAGACTCAAGTAAATAACAATTTTTGTGAAAGAGCTGGAGATTTTAGTAGATTTTTAAGTTTGATGAGTCACCAAAGCATCATGACAGAAACAGCTGATACTTTCCGAAGCTCCATTAACATAATAAATAATGATGCTGAGCAAGAGAGAGAAAAATTCTGCCTTGTTCTGTATTATCTTTGTTCAGGGTACCACATTTTAGGAAAGACACAGGCAAGCTGGAATAAGTCTGGAACTGGGAGAGCATCATGGTGAAATAACTGGAGCACATGCTTTAGAGGGACTGTTTGAAGGAAATAGGGATATTTAGCTTGGAGAAGAGAAAGGGGAAGATACATATATTTGAAATGCTGTCACATAGTGGAGGCATTAGATTTGTACTTGATTGAAGAAACCAGAAATAGGAGCAATGGATAGAACTTGCAGAGAGACAATATTATGTTTGATATCAGGAAAAACTTCCTGATAATTGGAGCTGTCCCAAAGCCTTGTGAGGTATCAGTTTCCACATCCTCAGAAGATTTTAAGAAGACAGTTGATGACCACTTGCTAGGCATGTCATTGAAGAACATCTTTTCAGATATAAGGTAGACTTGAGGGTCACTGAAGTCCCTTCTAACTCTAAAATTTTTGTGTTTCTGTTATTTTCACTTCAAAATTTTAACCTGATTCACTTGAACTGTTCAATATTTCCCCTATATTTGATGTGGGAAAACTTTTATTCCACCCTTGCTGTTCCTAATTTCTAATCTGCTATCAGATAACTGGTTGATATCTACCCTACTGGCTACATGTAATAAGGAGAAACTCCTTTTACATGTTGAAAATCAGCGCATAGGAATGAGGGCTCAGATAAGGTTTTTATAAATAACTCTAGCACATGTGCTCAGGATGTAATATGCTCTTTTCCTTACTCTGCATCCTTCCTCCCATTCACTTACTTGACAATCCCCTCTTTAGTCTATGCCCCTTCCTAAGCAATATACAAATGTGTGGTCAAATATAGCTCTTCAGCAAGTCTTGATTGGAGTGGGAAACATTTACATCCCCTTCTCTGGTCAGGTCAGTTTTCTTATATTTAGATTGATATTTCATACTTATTCATGTTCTGTGCTTTCTCTTAGGTTGTTTTTTCTCTGTAAAATAGTCTCCTCTCTCTCCATTATGTATTTTAATCCTACCCATTTTTTAAAGGTCCACAACCTTCGAGGAAGTCTCCTCTTTTACTCCAGAGCACAGTTGTTTCTTCTGAATTTTTACAAGATTTTTAGTGTTATCTACTAGCACAATATTTTCTTAAGCAAAAGTTAGGACAGAGAGTTTGATAATTGATCATTGATTTCAAACTGGAAATGGCGTTAGTGATTATCAATCCAGACTTTTCATTTTATAGATAATAATGACAATTAGCATTTATAAAGCTCTTTAAGGTTTGCAAACTGTTTTTCAAATAATATCACATTATATCTTCACTGCAACCTTCAAAGGTAGCTCATTTTACAGATGAGGAAACTGAGTCAAAAAGAAATTAAATTACTTCCCCAAGTCACAGAGAAACTAAGATCTTGACTTCCTAATAATCTATGTACTAGAACATGCTTTCTCTTGGACATTACAAAATATATGGGTTTTTAAAAAAAACCAATAGGTTCTCTTGTTGTAATCTGAACTATTTGTCATAAAATCACAGAATCATTAGGGAATTCAGGAACAAGAAATAGCAATGATTTCTATTGGGATGATTGTTATGTAAGTGGAGAGAAGAGGATGAAGACAAAAGATGTATAAATAGAAATATCATCATGATATCATAATATAATAGCATCAGTAAAATATTTAAACAAAAAATACAGAGGGCTTGAAATAAGCTCTGCTATAGAGTGTTAGAACTGGAAAAAACCTTAGACACTCTTTCCTTCAATGAATAGGAGACATAATACTCTACTCCTAAAAAGCAGAGAACAGCTTTTCTAATTGTACAGATTCTGTATACATAAGATAAAATGGAGGAGTATAAGAAGCTTTTTTTTTTTTTACTAAGAAGCTTCTTAATAACCATATGTTTTAACTGTTAGGTTAATGGGTCTTTTCTTGAAAGTGTTTATTTTTGCCTAACAAGCAACTCCTAAATTGAGCTTTGTGAAGCAATCTGTGTTACACTCAACAGAAATTGTTTACAGCTCTGTTTTTCTCAGTTTTGTTATGTGGCCTCAAATCAACCACTTTTGTTAATAAAAAGATCTGAAGTGGGATAAATGTTCTTGTTATTTACTGCTTCATTTCTGCTTATAGAATTAAAATCTCTTTCTAGAAGAAGAAAACATATCATCATGTCTTTTTAGAAGGTGTGAAGACAATTAAGTTGTTATTGTAAACATACATTCAACCTGATGATTTCATAAACAATTCATTTCTTCCCCGAATTTGACTTAAATAAATCCCCACTCCACCCCCAGTTCAGTTATCCATCCCTGCAGTGGAGAATATATTAAAGAAGCACTTTCTCAGTCTTCTGTTACAACTGAAATTCAGCATCATCTCTCTCTGACTCTGTTTCTGTCTGTCTGTCTGTCTCTTTCTCTCTCTCTCAGAAATGATACCAGTGAAGGAAGCCATAATAATAATTATTTTAGAGATTCATTAGAGAGTTAGAAGATAAAATGCTACCTAATGTGGAATTTAGGTCTATCTTATTTTGGTATGTTTCTAAGGACTTTCGTTTTCCTTCAAAAGTCTGTGGGTACAATTTTCTTTTCCACAGGAAAATGTTACCCCTAGGCAGAACAATGGAAAGCCCTCATTCAACTTGCAGTACTTCCTCTCAGAATGTTGCCCTCCCTATTTATTTGTTCACTGTTCTCACTAGCTGTTCCTTCATCAGTCTCCTCACTCTATACGTCTCTCTTTGTTATTTAGTTGTTTCAGTTGTGTCCAATTCTAGGTGATGGAATTTGCGATTTTCTTGACAAAGGTACTGGAATACCATTTCCATCTCTAGCTCATTTTACAGATGAGGCAAACAAGACTAAGCGATTTGCCCATGTCACAAAGCTGGTAAATGTCTAAGGCTGAATTTGAACTCAGATCTCCCTGACTCCAAAACCTGTATTCTATCCAATGTACTACCCAGCCACTTTTTCCCAGCATTTTATTGTCTTGCCTCCCAAGTCTCTTTTTTTAATCTTACACCACTCACAGTTTGTCATCTCAATTCAATTATAAGATTCTAAATTGTTTAACTGTAGTCAGTTTGAATGAAGAACATGATTTTGACATTTTTCTGTCCAAGATTGGAGTCTTTCCTTGTGGTCTCAGTTGATTTCTTTTTTTAGCTGCTTAAGTATTATTTATTATTTTTTTCAAATTGAAAGTGGTATTTGATATTATTATCATGATTTCAAATAAGAAGAAAGCAACTAGTTTGGAGAGATTAGACTTTAGTGCAGTACTGTCAGATTTTAATGAAAACTTTCTTCCATTTTTGGCTCTGAGATTGATGTAAGTAAGCAAAAAGCTAAGAATGCTGATAATGTGAATTATTCTTAGCATAATAATTTAATTTTTATTTCTGTAGCACATTATTTGTTTTCTCCACAGCATTCCAAATATAAGAAGATTTTAAGGTCAATAAGATTATTATTTTAACAAGATTCAGATTTAACAAAGATTCAGTTATAAATGAAGTAGCTGTTCTTTACAAAACAACTCAGCAGAATTTTGTTTCAATTAACAAGGCTAACTTTTCAGTATTTTCCAATGTTTGTTTGCAATAATTTATTGCACCTCCCCCAAGAAAATATAGGTAGCACATATGTAAACTATTACATACCCATTGATTTTTAAAAAATGCTTTAGGTACCATATATACCCAGAGAGAGGGATGTGAAATGTGGACCACAACATAAGATTCTCATACTCCTTGATTGATGTTTGCTTACATTGTGTTTCCTTTATCTGATATATCTTTTGTGTAGATAAGATTTTTCTTGCACAACAATGATAAGTTTGGAAATATGTATACATACATTCAATTTGCCAATATTTTAACATAATTAACATGTAGTGGATATCCTGCCATCTAGGGAAGGGGTGGGGAGTTGGGGGGAAAAATTTGTAACAGAAAGCTATGTAAGGGTTAGTGTTGAAGAATTACCCACACATATGTTATGCAAATAAAATAAAATTTAAAAAAAAATGCTTTAGGTAACCAAAAAAAAAATTCCAGAGTATTGAGTCAATTCTTCAACAACAGTGTCTGAAGAAGAAGATAATTAACAAATTACTAGATTTTCTATAAACTTAAATATTGAAATTTAGAAAAGTTCAATAATCTCCATGGGGCCACATAATCTACAAGTGGCAATATAGGGACTATAATCCAGGTCTTCTGAGTTCATATTCAGGGCTCTTTTCATAGAATCTTAGTTTGTAAGACTGGGGAAAACCTACTACTTTTCCTTTCAACTCTTCTCCAAATTTTGTTTAGAATCAACAAAAATGATAATGTTCATTACAACTTCTTTCTTTTGGCCTGAAATGACAGAAATAATACAATCCCAAAAGAAAAGAAAAAGTGAAATTGAGAAGACAATTAAGAAAGCTCCATATAAGTAGAAGAGAATAAACTTAATATTAGTGACATTTCTCACATGCTCAGAATCTAAGTTTTCGCTGGTGACAATAATAGCAGAATATTGAATATATATTAACATATATCTTCACCATTCTGATGTTACTAATCCATAACTTACCCATTAAGCCTCTCATTATGAAATAAAATTCAGATAGAGCATTAATCTTAAGGCCTCAAATTATTTTTTGAATATACTTTATTTACCAAAAATAGCATGTCAATATCCTTTCCCCTGCCTGTCTTGCTTATGGACGTTTTGAGACAAACATGTTTTTCTTAGGTATTTTCCCCCACTCCAAATACCCCCAGTTTCTCAGTTTTAAATAGTATTTGTGCTGCCTATAAAGAATTCTCTAATAGGCAGTGTATTATTATGCAGATAGCTTTTTTTTAATAGTGGAAAAGAGAACTGGATTTAGATTCAAAAGATCTAGATTTGAATTCTACTTGTTTGACTCAGACTAATTCACATTACCTTTTTGAGCCTTAGTTTTGATATTTGAAAAATGGAAGTTATAATACTTGTACTAACTTTCCTCAAAGAGTTATTATATACATCAAATGAAATAATTCATATAAAGTGATTTGTAAGTCATAAGGTTCAAAAAAGTAAATGTGTAAATTGTAAAATGTGTAAAAAGTAAAATGTGTAAAATGTTCTCGGCAGGAAAAATAAATTTTAATTATCATTTATCCTTGCCAGGAAAGATAAAAAGAATAAATCATATCTTGCTAGGGTTGTAGGCTGTGGATTGCCAGGGCTTAGGCAAAGTTGTGAAAGTAGTTGTTTGCCTTTTGGTATTACTTTACATATCATTTCTATGACCCTTCTCCCTTTTTCTGATATGTTCTCCTCTAAGTTATCTCTTTTGCAACTCACATAATTCTTACATTGACTAAGGCTTCTGAAGTCCTTAGAGAGGATGTGGGCCTATGCAAAAAAAAATATATATATATATATATATTTGTGTGTGTGTATGTGTGGATTCAAATCTAGATCTTTTCAGTCCAAATCCAGTTCTCTTTTCTACTATAAAAAAGATAATTGCATAATAATACACTGCCTATTAGAGAAGTCTTTACATGATATAAATTTTGTTATGAAAATGTTTTTATATTTGAGGTGACTGTCTATGAGATCCATGATCTATGAGATCTATATGAGATCTAGATCCATGGGCAATAGAGTATATTTCATTTTTGTACCACTCAGAATAAGAAATATTTAATATAAAATCACTCCTACTTTTTGTTTTCTTTTGTAAAAGGGTTATGTTGAACTAAAGATTCTATATTTAGACCTCACATTTTATTTTCTGAGTCTTTCCAATGAGAAGTCAGTTAAATACTCTTTAAAATGCTCATAAATCAGAAATTTCTTTTAATAATTTTTCTTGTAATTTCCAAAGCACCATTAATTTCCCTTCACAGAGCAGTTTTTCTGGTTGCAAATGCTGTTTCTAATATGTATATGTTAGTCAGGCTTAGAGATTTTATAATAGTATAGGTTAAACCCCACATGAAGTTGAGAACAACATTTACTGATAGTATGCAAACTGATTTGGTGGTCATACTCATTCACTTTTTAAAAGAGTGAACATTTTCTACCTTGCTGTTATACCTAGGTTCCTGTTTGATCTATGGCATAGATACAAAGTCACACAGATGGCTAAATCCCAGAAAGTTAGCCCAGATGCCTGAATGGGTCTATATAACCCACAGATATCAGGCACTTATCAGGTTTTATTCCAAAATAGACAAATGGAGTTGGAAGCTTGAGTAGAAGATTAACAAACTTCAACAATCTGTGAAAGACTCCAGTAATGACAAGTAGGTCGGATATGGTAAAGCATATGGATTGAATTCCTCTGGAGTCTTGGCCTATGTATTATCAATTAGCTATCTTTATTTTCATATCTCTCATCCTCTGGGTGAAGAAGATTGATATAACTGTACTGGAGCAATGTAAATAACCTGCTTATATGACATAATTCATCAGTTGAATAATGATAACATTAGACCTGAAAAGTAAACTTAAGGAAACAAAGATGTTTTTTCTAAATTTATAAAGCTTGATTTATTGGTATAGGTTTCTAAAATTATTTGTTAAAGAAACTATTCATTATTGTGGATTATTGTATTAGGGATCATAACAGTATATTATTATGTTAGGAAAATGTAGATGGATACAATTAATAAATTCTCAGAATTTAGGAACTGGAAGAGAACTCAGGAATCATTTCATCCAAATCTTTACTTTATAGATGGAGGTAACAAAGGCATAGAAAGGAGACCTGCCCAAAAGTTTGGCTTAGTCAGAGTCTATACTGTTATTCTTCTGCAGCTATTATAAGAAGATATTAAAGTTACATAACTAACTCATCTAGACTTTGCATAAAGAAAGACTTGCCTTTGGCTAGACTGTTAATGACAGGACTGAAAGAGTGCTATGTGAAATCAAGCGAACAGTAATTCAAAAAGTTAATTTTAAACTGAGTGATCTGACTAGGAATATGCTATAAATAATAATGTCATGTAGAAAAGAGGACAGTGTGGTTCATTTATAAATGGTTCGTTGGTTACCTACAAAATATATGCAAGAAAACAAGAATCACCAGACAGAGGAGACACTAAGAACATGTGAATAGATTAAACAGACAACAGAAAACCTCTGTTCCACTCTTGGTTCTACCACTAACTAAATATACTTAGTAAACTAACATTTGAGTTGGAAATAAATCATAGAGCATTGTGCTAAGATTCTTGGCCATAACTTAATTTAAAAAATAAACAGAAAACATATATACACACATAGGTACCTATACATGTGGTATATTTAGCTAATGGTGGTATGGTAACAGTGGATAGTACAATGGACATGGAATCAAGAAAAAACAGATTTGAATCTTGATTCAGATATTTACTGTGTGACTGAGCAAAGTTGTTTACCCTCTATACATTTTCTCATGTATAAAATGAGAGAATTGTATTCAATGGCCTCTAGGGTTCCTTCTTGCTCTATCAAACTGTGATCTATAAACTTTATTGTCTAATTATGTCTTGACTGATTGGGCCTTATATTTATAGAATCATAGATTTAGAAAAGGAAGAGACCTTTCAGATTAGCTAGTCTACATTTGCAATTGAGGAAGCTGAGGCTCAGATAGGTTAAATAACTAGCTTGAGGTCACTCAATATTTGAAGCCAAATCTTCTGGCTCCACATCCAGCATTCTTATTTTTGTACTTATGTGCCCTAGAGGTTACATTTATGCTTAGGCTCACTCAGAGGAAGGGTAGCTCATTGAATCTTTCATAGATAGCCTCATTATATCAAGAAATGTCATAAATTGTTCACAGTATTCTCAAGATAATATTGTTCCTATTCATTTTAATTAAGAAAATGTTCTTTGGACTGCATTTTTATGAGGAGTAGAGAATCATTAAAATATAACAAATGAGAGGGCACTATATTTCCCCAAAATCTGGGAATTATTTCTGGGAATCAGCAATCTGCAATCTTCAAGTTCAAGTCAACAAATCAAGTCAACAAGCTTTTGTTAAACATCTTTAATGTGCCAGGCACTGTAATAATTACTAGGAATAAAAGAAAAGCAAAAGATGACACCTAGATTGAGAATATGGGGGTTGAAAAATTATGTTTAACTAGTAGTAAATATTTGATTTGTATACCTATTTTGTATTCCTATATTCCCGGGATGTTATAAAAATTTCTCGGGCAAAAAAGGGGTCAGAAGGAGAAGAAGTTTAAGAAACTTTGGTCTGGGAATAACTTATTCAGCATGACCAACAGACAGTTGAAAATGTTCATCTGGAGTTCAGGAGAGAGGTCAGAGCTGAACACAGATCTGAGAATAATCTGCATAGAGATGATAAATTAATCCATGATAGTTGATGAGATTATGATATTAAATAACAAAGAAAAAAACAGAATCATGTGAGATGCCCACTATAGGAGGTGTGACTTGAATGATGATTCAGCAAAGGAGACTGAGAAGAAACAGTTAAACAGGTAAGAACACCAGGAGAGAATAGTGTCATAGAAACCCAGAGGGAAGAAAATAAGTTGAAGATGGTGATTGACAGTGCCAAAGGTTGCACAAGGAGGATGAGGAATGAAAATAGACCTTTAGATTTGGCACTTGAGAGATCAGTGGTAACTTTGGAAAACAGTTCCAGTTAAATAATAAAGTTGCTAGTTACATGTAAGAGGAGATGAGAGGAAATAAAGTGGAAGCATCACCTATTATAGGCAACCTTCTCAAGCAGTTTAGCCATAAAAGGGAGGACAGATATGAGATATTAGTGGGGATGGATAGATCAAGTGAGGATTTTTTGAAGATGGGAGAGGCATGAGCATATTCAGAGAAACAGCCGTAGACAAGGAAAAAGATTGATAAGTAAGAAAGTGAGTATGATGGATCGGGCAATCTGCTGAAGGAAGAGGGATAGAATGGGATCATTTGTTCATGTAGAGGGGTCTGCTTCATCATATGAGCCTCAGGTGAAGGAGTTAGTGGCAGCAATAATGTGGGTGATGTGAGATAAAGAGAAGAGGAGGAGAGGGAGTTCTCAGCAAATGGCCCCATTTTTTCCTAGTGAAATATAAGGCAAAGTTAACAAGGTGAGGAAGGGCATAGAATATTTGGGATTAGAAGTTTTGGAAAAATGACTGTTAAATAGGAAAGACATATAGGGATGTACAAAAGAATTACTTTACTTTAATGAGGCTCATTTGAGATTATGTAATGTAAATTTGTGGTAGATCAAGGCAGCATAATTTTATGGTTTTTTCAAACTTCATTCAGTAACGTGAGGGTGAGTGAATAGGAGGGAGGGTGGGTGAGTAGGAATGATGGCAGGAATAATCCAAGTTTAGTGTTTGGGTAACAGGCTAAGCCTCTCAACAGATATAACAGTATAGGGTTGAACTACTAATACCAAGGGGTCAAGGTGGAGAAAGGAAATGGTAGTGATTACAGACTGGTCACTTGGGAAAGCAGTAAAGAGTAGAGAGAATAGAGATCTGATAATGGTGAAGAACAAGGTTTGGAGTTGCAAGGCAAAAGGAGTGGTGGAATAACAACACATTGTGATCAGATAAAAGAATTCTGAAGTTCGTGAACACTGAATTAGAACATTTGTGAGAGATGGCAAGATCAACGGTGTGGCCCTCTCTGTGTAGCTGAGATGGGTTGTAAGAGTGAGCTCAAGAGAATAATAACGAAATAAGAGTGCTTGAAAGTGTTAATGTATTTGTTGAATCCTCCCTTTAGAATTAGAGAGGAAAGAAACACTATCATTCTGATACCAAACTGACTAAGGTAGACAGGAGAGTACCTTGGGGGTCAATAGTCCCCAGAATCTTGATTGGGTAATATATCTGGATTAAAAGACCTACAGAGGAAGAGAGGTCATTGAGTGATGCTGATAGAGAGAATATTTGGAAGTCAAAATGGGGAGTAGGGAGTAATCACACTCTTCTACTTTAAAAAGTGAATTGAGGGAGTGAAAATGAAAGTATAGCCAGTTCTGGAAAAGATCCCTGGAGGAGATGGTACTTACAGGAGAGAATCAGATTTAGGGAGAGTCAGAAAATGAAATCCGGAAAAGATTTAAGACAAAATCAAGTTTGTTAGCTATGGAATGGTATTCCTGGGAGCACAGAGAAAGATATGGTAGCTTCAGAGTGGAACATTGTGAGTGATTGTGCATGTGTGTGTTGGGGAGTTATTGTGGAGGAGGATGAGAATAAGGGAGAAAGCAGTGGGTAACGGAGAAGAGGAATTAAATGCCAAAAGTTCAGAATCATTGAGCTGGCAAGTATCACCAAAGAAGAGTTAATTAATCCCTGAGGAATAAGTTCAGGTAAATTATCAACAGTTCTGGGTGTTCAGTGTATAACCAGAACTGGGGTAGCTATGAGGGAGAGCTCAGGTGAGGGGAGGCAGTGATAGCATATTGCCTTTATTCATCCCTGGGAGGGAGGCCCCAGCAGGTGACCCACGTAGATAATGTGATGGAATGGTTTATGTCTCCTTCCTTGGAGGCAGACCAGACCACACCAGGCTGGAGACCTATGTAGGGAGTACAATGGCATGGCAATTCAATGGTTTTTCTCTCCTTCTGGGGCAGGTAGGAGAGGTCAATTTGGTGCAAGCCAATTTGTCAAATATTTATCGATAAACACAATCTATCCATAAACTTTTACAATGAGGTTTTGCTGGACCTTGGAGATAAAGATATGAAAAAAGTCCCTGGTCTCAAGGATATGCAATGAAATAAAGGGGGTATGTCATAAACGTAAATACATATGATATGAGATAGAAAGTGGTATGGACAAAAGAAAGATTCAAACAAAATGATTTAGGAAAATTGGTAAAGGCAGACAGCATATTGGCCTGGGCAGGGGAAGAAGAAGAAGGAAAATACTTCATATTTGTCCAGAATCAAATCTAAATCCTGTTTGCATTTAACGTCCTTTTAGCTTTTGATCTTTCCAGCTCTCATCTTCCCACCCCTTTATTCCGAGATTTAATGATGCTGATCTTCTTAGTGTTCCTGAAACACCACTCAACATCTCCCAACCCCAGGTATTTTCACTAGTTTATCCCCCATCCCTAGAATTTTCTCTCTCTTCAGTTTTCTTTTGGCTCCCCTAACTTCTTCCATGTCTCAAATAAAGTCCTATTTTCTGCAAGAAGCCTTTTTCATTTCTCCTTAACTTTAGAGCCTTTCCTCTGAAATTATCTTCATTTTATCCAGTATATATCTTGTATATAATTGTTTCATATTGCCTTTCCAATTACACTGTGAGCTCCTTGAGAGCAGAACCTGACTTTTTGGTTTTCTTTCTATCTCCAGAACTTAGTATAATGCCTATTACATAGGAGTCACTAATAAATACTGATTGATTTGACTTGATTCTTTCAGAGAAAAGGGACACCCTATCAATGTTATGCATTAGAAAAGAAAGAATGAATATCCAATTACAGGACAGGGAAAGTAAAAAAGAAATAAAATAAAATAAGGAGAAACTTGTTGGCAAAAATAATCCTTAAGGTTCTAATTAGAATACTAGTGTAGGGGCAGCTAGGTAGTGCAGGATAGAGCACCAGCCCTGAAGTCAGGAGGACCAGAGTTCAAATTTGACCTCAGACATTTAACGTTCCCTAACTATGTGACCCTGGGCAAGTACTTAACCCCAATTGCCTCAGGGAAAAAAAAAGAATACTAGTGTGAAGTAACACCTGTAGCTTCGACTACCAGCTGGATCCTGTTCACCTGTTTTCAGTGGGAAAGAAGAGGCCCAAGGCTTAGAGTAACCAAGAATCTTGAAGTTGAAAAATACCTTTTCTTCTATACTCATGACAAAGGGTTTGTGCTGCTCCATAGGAGAAGTGGGATTGGAGAAGAGAAAGTCATTGACACTTGCCTGACACTTCTGTTCTAGAGGGTCTGTTCAAACTCCCAGTGTGTGTCCCTCTAGGACTTTTGATTCTCAGAACTAGATAGGATTGAGTCCTATTATTAATTATTACTAGTTAAATTTAGAATCACCATCTGCTTTAGCAAAAATCTTAATACCATGTACCCTCAACATATATTAGCTCAACCCTATTTCTTCTATTGTTCTATGCTTTCCTATTACAAAGAGTTGTTAACAAGTTACTCTTTAGCCTACATTCTTTTTTTTCCCATTTTTTTTAATACTTTTTATTTGCAAAACATATGTATGGGTAATTCCTAAACATTAACCCTTACAAAGCTTTCTGTTACAAATTTTTCCCCTCTACTCCCCACCCCTCCCCTAAATGGCAGGATATCCACTACATGATAATTATGTTAGAATACTTAAGAAATCGAATATATGTATAGTTATTGCCACATAACATTTTTTGTGTAGGAGAGATCGTATCTACAAGGGATAATAATCCGATAAAGGAAATACAATTTTAGCCTACATTCTTCTTGCACGCTTCCATCTTCTGGTGATAACTGTGACACTTTTTTTCTCCTGAATATTCCTTATTCTTTGCCTAAATCTCTCTGGTATTGAGCATTCCTATTATCCCATCTGCCTTCTCCATTCTTAAAGTCCAGAAAGAGAAGTTTACATTTTCTTTCTCTCCCCCCTCCCCAACCCCAGTACTATACTCAGATTGTATTTCATTAAGTCATTAGATATATCAGGATATAATTTTGTACAGATTTTTATTGGAATCATCCACCAACCCGTTTGCCAACCTCCCTTCATCCTCAGGGGTTCAGAATTTGGCTCATAGTCTTCCCCTTGCCCTCATCCTTAGTAGCTTTACCATTCACATTAAATCCTCTTCTAAAATCATGACTTCCCAGTTAATCTAACTCTGTAAGACTTCTGCCATGACTCCTGTTTTCTAATCTTGGTCAGTCATTTACAGGAGTGAGTGGTTGATCCTTAGACCTCATTATTGCCTGAATTGTTTTACTTTCAATATCTTTAATCCTGAAATTACCTTTTTAAAAATTATAATTTCCTCTCCTTTCACTTCACTGTTCTTCACCCTCATTTTGACCTCTGTTTCCTGTCTACCTGTTCTGATAACCTTGGTTCTGACCTCAATTCCTTATCTTCAGAAATTTGATCTTATAGTTACTCAATTCAATCAATAAATCAGTTAGTAAATATTTATTGGCTTCTATCTGCCAAACACTGTGCTTGTATAGTTTAACAAGAAATTTTTTGCCACTCCGGAATACCTTGTCCTCTTGTCCTTGCATTGCTCACATCTCAATCCTATTTTCTCCTTTCCTACCCCCTTTTCTAGTTCTACTTTGAACTGTTGGCTCTTATGGGCTCCCCTTATGCATAGAAATCTTTTTGTCTTTGACTTACATTAACTACAGCAATTTAACTTCCTTCCTCCTCAAGCCCAAAACTTTCTTATCAGATGATCTGTACTCCTATTTTACTGTAAAGATTGGGCCACCTATCTCCTTTTTTTCTATGCTCCCAAATTTCTCTACATGTTCACCTTTCTTTTCCTATTTTGCTACTGTCTCAGAAGATAGCCATTCATCTTGTCAAGATTAACCTCTCTACTTGTATCCTTTATCTCATCCCTTCCTTCTTCTTTCTTTCTTTCTTTTTAAAATCTTTTTTATGGTATTTTAATATTCCAAATACATGCTAAGATAGTTTTCAATATTCACCTTTGCAAAAGCTTGTGTAACAAATTTTTCTCCCTCTTTACCTCCCCCCAAGACAAAAAGCAATCCAATATAGGTTAAACATGTGCAATTCTTCAAAACATATTTCCATATTCCTCATGCTGTGCAAGAAAAATCAGATCAAAAGTTAAAAAAGAAAGAAAAACCAAGTAAACAGAAAAACAACAAAAAAGCTGAAAATACTGTGTTTTGATGCATATTCAGGCTGCTGATGTCTCTTGATGTGGAAGTCTTTGGGAACTGCCTTGAATAATCTCATTGTTGAAAAGAACCAAATCCCAAAAAAACTGGAAACTGAGTGGATGCCCATCAGTTGGAGAATGGCTGAATAAGTTATGGTATATGAATGCTATGGAATATTATTGTTCTATAAGAAACTATCAGGAGGATGATCCAGAGGCCTGGAGAGACTTACATGAACTGATGCTAAGTGAAATGAGCAGAACCAGGAGATCATTGTAGACAGAAACATCAACATTATAGGACAATCAGTTCTGATGAACATGACTCTTTCCAAAAATGATATAATTGATGCCAGTTACAATGATCTTGTGATGAAGAGAGCCACCCAGAGAGAGGACTGTGGGAACTGAAGGTAGATCACAACATAACATTCTCAATCTTTTTGTTGTTCACTTACATTTTGTTTTCTTGCTCATTTACTTTTCTTTTTGATCTGATTTTTCTTGTGCAGCAAGAGAATTGTATAAATATGTTTACAGATATTGGATTTAACATATTTTAAGATATATGACATATATTGGTTTGCTTGCCATCTAGCGGAGGGGATGGGGGGAAAGGGGAAAATCTGAAACACAAGGCTATGCAAGAATCAACGTTGAAAAATAATCTGTAAAGGACCATGCCTAAGTGTGAAGGGACAGGTCGATTCTCTGAAAGTCCTCACAGCTGTGAATCATAATACACTTGAAGGAATTGCAAATCAGCCTTTACTGATACAGATGTTGCTTGTGAATTGAAAATGAAATAAATTGGAGGCTAGAGGGAAGAGGTCACAGAATGCAATTGCCTCTCACCTAGTATCATCCTGTCATATGAAGGGATCTATTCTGCTGGTCAGAATTCTATCCCCAGCAGCCACTAGCAGGTTGCTCCCGTTACAATTATCCCTGAATATATTTTGAAAATAAAAAGCTTTAAAAAAAAAATCTATCACAGGGATCATCATTCAGTATTGTTGCTGTGTACAATGCTTTCTTCGTTCTACTCATTTTACTTAGCATGAGTTCATGTAAGTCCAAGCTTTTCTGAAATCAGTCTGCTCATCCTTTCTTACAGAACAATAATATTCCATTACATTTATTTACCATAACTTATTTACCCATTTCCTAACTGAGGGACATCCATCCATTCAGTTTCCAATTCCTGCCACTGTAAAAAGAGCTGCTACAAACATTTTTGCACATGTGGGTCCTTTTCCCTCTTTTATGATACCTTTAGATACTGCTGAATCAAAGGATATGCAGTTTTATAGCTCTTTGTTATCCCTTCTTTTATTCTCCTCAATTTCTTCTTATCCACCACCTTCATAAAATATAGAATCCACTAGGTTTCTATTTAAAGTCTTTTAGTCTTTCCCAAATGATTGTTCAAGAAGCTAGCTGGTACAGTGGATTGAGTGTCCTGCCTGGACTCGGGAAGATTCATCTTTTTGAATTCATATCTGACTTCAAACACTTGCCAGTTGGGTGAGTCTAAGCAAGCTATTTAACCTTTATCTCAGTTTCTTAATCTTAAAATAAACTGAAAAAGGAAATGATGATCTACTTCAGTATCTCCTCTAAGAAAATCCCAAGTGGGGTCATAAGGTGTCAGATATGACTGAAATATCTGATCCTTCATTCCATGCTGCTCAGTGGCTATTCCAAACCTTCTGTTCTTTCCTCAAGCTTCCCATACTACCATTATCCCCCACTCTCATAGCTCAAGGTATTACCCCTAGAGGCAAAGTGCCAGATGAATAGAGTCCTGTCTTAGACACTGCTAGCTATGTGAACCTGGGCAAGACCTTGTCTTCTTTCCTGTAAAATAAGGAATGAACTCAGTGGCTTCTAAGATCTAGCTCTATGTTTTTATGAATAACAGTTTAGTTAAGTACCACAAAGAGAATTATTATACAGTCACTGGATTACTGGACAAATTACCCAATGTGCTTCACCATCAGTTCCTTCATCTGTACAACGGGATAATAATAGTATCAATTTTATAGGATTGTTGAGAGGAGTAAATGTAACAATACATGTAAAGTTCCTAGCAAATCTTAAAATACTGTATAAATGCTAGATATTATTTATTATTATTGTCAGGAAAATTGTCAGCTCCACTTTCCCCCTTTTTTCGATATTTCAAAACTCTTTGACTTCATTCGTTATTGAATCCTTCTTTATTCCACTCTCTAATGAAGAGGTGATCATCTCCTCAGGAAGGCCAAGTCCTCTTTAGGGGACTCATGGTTCTCTTCCCTCCTTTTTCCTCTTCTAAATATCTTTTTATATCCCAGGCTCAACTTTCAATCTGTTCTTATATTTCTACAGCTAGATCCTAATTAGTGCAAATAATAAATCCCATCAAGTGATTACATGTATTCAAACCTCTCCTATTTAACGGTATAATTATGTGAAATATGGTAATTGGTTCCTTTCTACTAGAAATATGCAGCCTATACTAATTGAGATGTAGTTGTCCTGGCTTTTGCCCTGTTGTTTGCAAATACTTCTTTCTCATCCTAAAGAAAAAACAAAAAAACAAACTCCACACTATTCCCTACTACTCAATCAGGCTATCATTTTCTATATATTTCTATCTTTTCCTGGTCCAGGATATTGATGGAATTAGTAAGATTTGAGTTAATCTCCAACACTCCACTCCCACGATAGAAAGTGGGACTTGTTTTAGCAACCTGTAGACTCAGGGAAGTGTGGTTTAACTTTGCCTGCAAATGAATTGATGAGAGACTAAGCAGTGGGTCCTTCGGACAAGAAGAGTATTGATTTTAAAGTTTTCAGTTATTTCTTAACCTTTTACAATCTGACTTTTTGGCTTTGTCAATTAGTTAAAATTGTTCTCTCCGTTGTTACCAATAATCTCTTAATTGACAAATATGATGGCCTTTCTCAATCCATATTCTTCATCTCTTTCAGCATTTGACCATCTTCTCTTGGATATTCTCTCCTTTCTGAGTTTTAATGACATTGCTCTCTCTTGGCTTTCTTCCTATATGTAGAACAATCTATTCTCAATAGTCTTTGCTGGATCAGCTTCAGTAGCTTATTTCCAGATTCTTGGAGAATCACAAGGTTTGTCACGGCCTACTTTCTCTCTGTAAATTTTCACTCTCTAAATGTATTAGTTCATGTTGGTTGAAATATGATTTCTATGCCAATGATTCCCAGAGTGCTGACTCCTGCCCTGGGGTGTCTCCTAACCACAATTGCTCATTGAATTGCCTATTGGACATTTTGAACTGGAGTTCCTTCAGGCATGTTAAACTTAACATGTCCAGAAAAGAATTCATCTTTTCTTTCAACCTACTATTCTTCCAAACTTCTTTGTTTCCATTTAGGAAAACATTACCCTTCTAGTTATCTAGATTTGCAGCATCAATTTCCTTCTCAGTTTCTCACACTCATCCTATATTTTCAGTCAGTTACCAAATCTCGTAGTTTTGACCTCTACATCATTTCTCATTTCTGTTTCCTTTTCTCCACTTACCTAGCCACTGCCTTACTTCAGGTTCTCATCATACCATAACTGGATTGTCATACTTTCTAATTCAATTAGTATCCTTACTTCTCCTTATTTTTCCACACAGCTATCAAAGATTGTTGGGTTTTTTTTTTCTTGGTTTGTTTTTTACTAAAATACATTTGAATATATCACTCCCTTATTTAATAAACTCCAATGGCCCACTTTTATAATTAAATACAAACTCCTCTATTGTTCCTCATACATGACTTCCTCTCTGTCTTTCTGTCTCTCTCCTCTCTGGAAGTAATTGGGGTTAAATAATTTGCTAAGGGTCCTACATCTCGTTAAGTGTCTGAGGCTAGATTTGAACTCAGGAAGATGGCATTCTAATTATTGTGTCAACATAGTAGGCTTTCAATAAATTCACATTGATTGATTTCCTCATGTGAAGACAAAATATTTTTATCTGCCTGGAAAATCATAATTTCTTTTCAGCTGTCAAGATACTATTAGGAAACACCCTGTTTTCCAGAGCTAAGGCCCAACAAACAAGCTGTACCCTGAGGCTGACATAACAACAATCCTTTTCTCTTATCCTCTGGATGAACACAAATCATAGAACTAATGGTCCCAGCGCTTGGGCAAGTACTAGCAGGCTGCTATGACTGGCCTTTTTGCACCAGACAACCTCATCGCTGCTGTTATGCTTCACTACTGTTGCTATATTACACTGTTTGACTCTGTCTATCCACAAGTATATAAATCAAGGTTTGGCCACACTAAAACGGGTTCCCCCAGTGGGGAAGTGAGTCCTGGAACATGTGTCTGCCTTCCTTGCTTGCAAACTGCTTTCCTCATTTTGAAATTAAACTTTCATTTAATTCCTGACCCTTCTGCCTCTAGCCTGCTCTTTTGTGACTCAGGTCATTGACATGTTAGAAGCCTGTTTGGTCCAGTTGACACAGCAATGCCAAATGCGAATTAGCAGCACATTGGTTCCTGTAGCTTTAATTCAGAAAGCTATAAAAAAAAATTCAGAAAGCTATTCAATCTCCCTCTTCAATCTCCACCTTATCACTTTTTCCCTTAACCTACTCAAATTGTTTTGGTTTCACATACCTAAAACATGTGTCAAACTATTATAGCAATTGAATTTATGTTATAAATTTATAGTTTTGTCCATACTGCTGACAAGTTATTAACAAGATAGGCTTTGCCATGTCAGGTTGCTGAGCATGTCCAATGATCTATTTTGGGCAAACAAAAAACAAAAAAAAACAACCCAAACCTCAAAATATGGCAAAAGTTACTGTGCCAGGCCATGTGATTTTTTTGTTTTTGTTTTTTGCTGAGGTAATTGAGGTTAAGTGACTTGCCCAGGGTCACACAGCTAGAAAGTGTCTGAGGTCAGATTTGAACTCAGGTTTTCCTGACTTCAGGGCTGGTGTTCTATCCACTGCACTACCTAACTGCCCCAATATGATTTTTAATAAGAATAAATTGAAGAACTGATTACAGATTAGTAATTGCTTATCATGAATTATTTAGTAATTATTTTTCTCAATTACCTTGGAATAAATGCTAGCTACTGCTTTCGATGGTAGAAATGTAGAATGTAGATTATTTTGTTTTTTGTTTTTCTTTTTACATTTCCAGTACCTACTATAGAATCTTGCACATAGTAGGCATTTAGTGTCTTTTGAATTCAGTTAAAGGAAGTGCTAGTGTAAAAGGAAGAACAAATTATCATGCAAAATAGAGTTCTATATAGAAACCCTCAGGACATTTTTCCTGATTAGTTTTAGAGCCCTCAACTAGAACTTCAGGAGAAAGATTTGGTAATGAATAACAATAACATTTTATTTTGTTTAACATTATAAATATGCCACTTTATTCACATAACAATTCTGAAAGGTAAATGCTATTATTATCCACATATTACAGGTGAGGAAGTTGAAGTAGGCAAAAATTAAGTGATTTGTCCAGGTTAAATAGCTAGTAAATGTCTGAGAAAGGATTTGAACCCAGTGCTTTCTGATTCCAGGTCCACCTCCCTCTTTGCTATGCCATCTATCTGCCTAGAAGAATGAAGGGAGATTAGAAATTATCTATCTGTCATCCATGGACCTGCATCAAATTTAGATTATTTAGGACAGCAAATAATTTCCCGTCTTCATAAACAATAGCAAATATATTCATGACCTCCGTGGTTCACAAATTGGTTCTGTATGATGAAAAAAGGAATGGGAATTTATCATGCATAGAAGCTAATGGGAGTGGATTAACTTTTTTTTCCCCCTTTAATTTATCTTGCTTAAGCATGCAGCTTCACTTTAAATAATTTCTAAGACCTGGTGTTTCTGTGACATCAATTAATTACTTCCTTTCTATTTATCTAAAAATTTGTGGTAGTGGGATATCAGGAGAGACATTGGAATCCTATAACCTGGGTATGTCTTCTGATTGTTTGAAGCATGGGTTTCCTTTGAATATATGCGTTTTTATTATTATATTAAACAATACATTAGCAAGGCCATTATTTAGTTTATTACATAGTAAGTTTGTACATAGGAACAAACATTCAATAGACTTGAACATAACTTCTCTGTTAACTTTAATTCACCTCTTCTTGCCTTCATCCTTAATTAGGCTTTCTCCAGCATTCTAATGGAGCTGTGATCTCATCTATGTAGGTATTCCCTCTAACAGTACAAATTTTATTAAGTATATATGTATATATATATATATATATATATATATATATATATATATATATATATGTTTATCTTCCCATCTGATGTGACTGGTTCATATCCTCTCACATAAATCCAACACTGAGGATCTGCTTAATATGCTGGGGATCTCGCCCTTATTTTCATAATATTGCTTAGATAAAGCATCATGGAAGGTAAAAGGAATACTAGCTGAGGAGTCAGAAACCTGGAATTCAAATTCCAGCTTAGTAACTTACTTCTTGTGTGGCCTAAATAAGAATTTATTAAGCACTTGTATTATACCAATTTTTATTAAGTGCATATTTTCCATCTCATATTTTCCAATGGCTTACAAATCACATAAATATTACATAAATCATATAAGTCCTTCATTTTCCAGATAAAGAAACTGAGGCCCAAAAAAGGTTTAATGACTTGCCCAAGCCTTCACTGGCAATGGATTTGAACCTACCTTTGAATTCAGTAATTCTGCTACCATGGCTCCCTTAGGTACTTCCAGATGAGGACCAAATTCCTTTGGGCCTGTAGATTCTTGTTTCTTCTTCTACAAGCCAATGCAAGCACCAGTACCCATGTGAGAGTTACAAGATATACCAAAGCAATACAAGTTGAGGCTGGATTGCTCTTGCAATCCAGAGAAAAAACTCTGCCTCTGAAATCATTCCTTGTTGTTAAGGCTCCTGGGCTCTTCCACTGTCCTAGAAAATTTAAGATTTCTAATTTGTCAAACTGTATATGCCTGAGGTTATAGAAAATCATCTTGACTTCTAAGACTAGTCTTAGAAGCAACTGGGCCTTTCCATAAAATTCAAAAGTTTCAGGAGTCTTAGGTGTAGGTTTGTGTAGTCTGAGATGAACCTATGATGGACTGTTCTGATAATTAATAGAAAGATGATATAAGTAGGAGCATTAAGAAGTGGCAGTTATTCCAAGATGAGTTTTGGGGCAAATAAGTATCTTGAGAATGACCTTGAAAGAAAATGCCATTACTTGGATTGGGGGCAGAGGGTCGATGGGTAAAATTGGTTTACTTTGAAGATGGAAACTTATGAAGCTATAAGCAGCTAACTCTTAATAGGCGAACAAAAATATTACTTAATGTTTTCTAAATTTAGTTTTTAAACAAATTCTTAATTTTATGCTTAATATAAATATTTCTTTTATTTAGGATAATAATGTCTCCAAAGAGGTTCTGTTCTTTTAGTTTCACTAGACTAATAATAATAAATAATAATAAAATTAAGAAATAATGGTAACAGCAATAATATCAACAATTATAAAACAGGCCTCTCTATCATGAAACTTTACTTCTATAGATAGAATTCCATATATCAGTAGCACTTCAAACTGTGAGAGGGATTACAGTAAGAGACTAAGCTTGTGAACAGTCTTCTTGACCTTTAAGATTGGTTTTAGAAGCAGCTAGACCTTGGCAAATCAATCAGATTAAAACTGTAGTTAATGCTAAAAAAAAAAAAAAAAAAAAAAAAAAACCTAAGGAACAATTTAGAGAACTCATCTTGGGGTCAAGAAGGATAGCACCAACCTCCCAAGGTGATCAAATAGGATAGTATGTATAAGGTACTTTGAAAACTGGGAAAGTGCTACATAAACATCAGCTACTATTATAAATATTAATATAATAATTACTAATTAATGACAACAACAGTAACTTCCCAGTGCTTCAGGAAATTTTCTAAGATGAAGGGTAAGTAACCATATTCATTGGCATAGGGAATTTCTTTATTCAGAATTCCTCAAAGCAATGAAACCAAAATCCAATCTAAAAACAAATAGCACCTACCTTATAAGGTTGTGAGGATCAAATGAGATTATACACATAAAACACTTTGCAACAGTTTGCAGCTAGATGGCACAGTAAATGAAATGCTGGGTCTTGAGTTAGGAAGACTGATTTTCATGAGTTCAAATATAACATCAGACACTTATTAATTATGTGGCCCTAAGTCCTTTAACCCTGTTTGCTTTAGTTTTCTCACCTGTAAAATGAGCTGGAGGAAAAAATGGCAAAAGACTCCAGCATTTTTGCCATAAAAACCTAAAATGGGGTCATCAGATACAACTGAAATGATTAAACAATAACAATTACTTCAAAGCCCTACAAAAAAATGTGTTATTATTGTTATATAAGTCACTTTATAAATTTTAGTGATCTACAAATTAGTATTACTCTTATTACTGATCAACTGATATCAAAAGATATTATAAACATGGAAATTACAAAGAATAATGGTTCAATTTGGTTGGAAGATTAAGCTAGATTCCTGAACACTGAGAATGGTGGGAGGATCTACCAGAGATTAGTAAAAGACAAGAAGAAAGATCTGGACAGAGTAATGTAATGGAATAGCTCTGAGAGACATTAGTTCAGGACCATTTAAATAAAATAAATGGTATTTAACTAGCATTTTAAAAATTGCTAATTTTCCTAGCCCAGAATCTCTGAGATTTTTCATCATTCAATGTTTGGAAGTCTGGATTTGGAGTTAAAAGATCCTGGGTTCAGATCTTGATTACTTATATGTGACCTTGGACAAGCCATTTAACCTCTATGTACTTCACTTTATTTATAAAACTAGGGATTAGGACTAGATGGCCTCTAAAGTCCTTTTCAGCTTGATCACTCTATCTTTTCTTTTCTATTTCTCTACCTTTTGTTATTTAAATTAAATATGTCTTCTCTTTTTCTTTCTTTTTTATTTAAAAACTAATTTATTTAAAACTAATTCTTTTTTATAACAATCAAGTATTATAATTTCTTCTTGGTTCTAAAACTAATCTTGGCTTACCTAGTTTGCTGAAGCAAACATACCTTAGGTCCAAACACCAGAAGATCTGGCATTGTAATGTCAAATACCATAAGTACCACAGGGATCCACCCTTCTTTCTTTAAGAAAACAATTTCAATAAGTCTTTACTTCATTTTATTAAAATGAATGTAGTCTTTGTGTCTCAACCTTTTGAGGTCTGCCCCACCTCTCTGTCTTACAACACTGCTGCTCTATCCAGCATTTCCATCCAGATCATTCCACAGTGAAAAACAAAAATATATTGAGGTTATAGTTTGTGGGAATTTACACAAAGAACCAGAAGTTGTTCAAATTAAATAACAGACATCATCATGTGAAATAATTGAAATTAGAAAAGCAATTCAATTCCTATGAGCTTTCTTTTCAGACTTCACACAAGTGTTTTATGTCTTTATTTTGTGTTTGCCATATAATATACATGAGTGATGTGATTTAGGAGAGCAATTTCTAGCCAAATGATGTGTTTGGGGTTTAGTATCAGAAGTCGGAGTTTGGTCATGTGAAGAATTCACAATGGCCATTCTCTTTAGCAAAAGATAGATTTATTTAGAAGAGATTACCGACAAAATGGAGAGATACAATAGACACCAGGAATGGTAATATGAAAAAGAATTTGAAGAACAGGGGCAGCTAGGTGGCATAGTAAACCAATGACTGTCAGGTTAAATCCTAAAAGGGATTTAGCACCCTTAAAGAGTCAGTTAGGGGGCAGCTAGGTGGAGCAGTGGATAGAGCACCAGCCCTGAAGTCAGGAGGACCTGAGTTTAAATCTGGTCTCAGTTAAGTGTCTGACACTTATTCCCTAGCTGTGTGACCCTGGGCAAGTCACTTAACCTCAATTGCCTCAGCAAAAAAAAAAAAAAAAAAAAAAAGTCAATTAGGTATAAGAAGGAGAAAAAAGAAAGAAAGAAGAAGGGATGGTGGGGAATGAGAGAAGAAACACCATGTGGCATGGAGGAGGGGGGAGGGAAAAGACACCTTGAGGCAGAGTGCCCAGGTGGGTTGTAACCCCAAAAGGATTCAGCAAAGGTGGCGTGAACCATGGACAGATTTATAAGGGAAATTTAACCTTAGGGATTTGACACAGCTCAGATTTCTGACTAGACATAGCAAGACTATGACCTCTCCAGGGGACTATTTGGATGAACTGATCCTCATCAATGCCATTCCCCGCTTGCCTCAAGGAGTAATTCATCAATACTTCAGTCTGTATGGGATAAACTGAGTGAAGACCTCTCATAAGGATGTGGCTTCCACCTGTGCCTTAACTGTGACTTGAGACTTTGCAATAACAAGTTAAGATATAGCTAAAAGTTGCAGGTATTTGATTATCTTAGATAAGCTTATCTAAGATAATTTTGTATTTTACAAATTTGTTAAAACTTTAAAATCTTATATTTTATAAATTTAAGTTAAAAACTTTAGAATCTTGTATTTTCAAATTAATGTTTTATGAAATTTGCTTACTCTTTCTTTTTTTTTCCTTGTATTTTATTACCCTGATAACCTGTTCTTTCCCCATTCCCAAATGTAATTTTCTGGATGAATGAATTTGTTACAAATATACAAATACTAATATTTGTTACACAAATACCAAGTAAGAGCTAATAGACAAGAACAGTCCTCTTCTTCCCTCCTAATTGTGGCTGAATGTTCCAGATTTCTGTTAAACAAAATGCTTTCTTATGCACTTCACATCTATCCATGAAATAGTAATAATTTTACATTACTTTGAATAATGTCATCTTTTAGAATGCACTAGCCAGAATATGGCTAGGGAGTTTACCATAAAGAAATGATCAGGAATAGTCCTTATTGGAGCAGAGACAGAAAGAGAATTGGTTATGCATAAGTGAAAATCAAACTGTAATTTCAAGGTATTAATTTAGCTAACCAAATAGATGCATACAATTAAAATGCAATATTGGTGTGATTATAATGCAATCAGCAAATTATTAAATTGCAATCAAAATGTAAACAAGTCCTATGTGTCTGCCAGAAGTCTTCTCATCTCATTATTTTAGCTAAACCTAAAAGCTAGTATTTGGTAAACAGAATCTTCCACATTTCTCAGCTGTCTCATTCAAAATTTGGATTGCCTTTTCAACACTGACCACAACCAATATTTTTAGTGGAATGAAAATATTTAAAATGGCTGTAATTTTTCTTCACAAATGAAATTAAAGTCATACAAATAGGAAGCTTAATGGTAACAGAATATAATTCGTTTAAAATTTAAATATCACATTCCTATTCATTTGAAGACTTTAAAGAAAAACAATATATTATTAATAGCTTACCATTTTCACTGTCTATATCGTATGATCAAAATAAAAATATAAAACCATAAAACCATATACATAAATAAATTAATTATTTAAAAAAATGTTAAAGTATAATCCATGCTTTCAAAGGGGAGAAAAGACCATTATATTTTGATTTTTCATCTTATACATTAAATTCATGGCATTGTGAAGAAAATCTTAGTATTTTCAGAAGTCAGAGTCATCAGTCCTGACTTCCATCTGTACGATTTGCCATTCACAAATGTTTGTTGAATTGTACTGACATGTATATTACAATAAAATATATGTCACAGTATAAATGCTACCCCTCCTTCCTCCAAAAGAGACTTTATGATAAATTGTGAAACTCACCTGGTTCATAATATGTAGGTCAACCACACATGTATACAATCTATAGGCTGCATTTAGTTGGTTGGTTGGTTGTTGTCCCTCATACTTGAAATGTACCAAAATGGTCTTGATATGTCTTAATGTAGCTGATTAGACCAATATTAATTCTTAATAGTCTACCATAGGTTGAGCATAAATAGTTCATGTGAACATTTGGGGTGGAAATGTCTCTAAATTTTTGCATTTCACACTTTTTGTATTTTTAGCTACTACAATTCTTCTTTGCTCATAGAGCATAGCACCTTCTTTGACATGGACATGCCATTGTGGGCAGTCTTTTGCCCACAGTATCTCTCATGTTGCACAATCAATTCCAAAATTCTTCAGAGAAAGGAAACGTATAAAACAATGAAAAGAACAGTGGAATTCAAATAATTACAGAACCATAGAATATCAGAGATAGAAAGAAACAGCAGCTATTTAGCCCTACTTACACTGAAAAGGAATGAATATATATATATATATATATATATAGGGGGTGGGGAGTGTGTGTGGGGGTGTCTGCATATGTATATATGCACACACACATATATACTTTTTTTTTGTGGGGACAGAGAATGGACAGATTGTTGATTGTTGAGGGGAATTCTCAGTGAGGAAATTCCTTTGATAAATATTGAATGGCTCTTCCTAAAAATCTTCAAATGTTAAAGATTTGATTAAGCCCCTGAGACACCAAGTGACTTACTGTTGGTCCGACAGCTTTTAGGTTAGAGATATAGGACTTGCTGCCTCTACTAATTCTATGCTCATTACTGCTGGATTACCACCTTTAAAAGTATTGAATTCAGCACACTCAACACATTCAACACATTCTGTTCACTCAACCGATACAGGATATACAGGACACATATCACTTCCATAGTGTATTAATCCATTCACTAATCTACCGCACCCCCTTTGTTGCTATGACATTGTAAAGAACAGGCTTCACGTTCCTGTTTGGGAATATAAAGCTAGTTTACAGATGTTCTGATTAGGCATCAGTGCTTCACACTAGTTGGTAAGACTGGTAACACGGATCCCCCAGTGGTGTGTTTATTACATGCACTTTTTACAGGACCCAAAAGAGGAGCAGCCTGGACCCAGCCCAGGAGAGTTACTGCCATGACTGTGGCTCTGAGAATTGCTGATGAAATGGTTATGATATTGGGCCAGGAAGTTGGGTACTCCATCTGATTTAAATACTGCAGTAGTGCAAAAACTGTTGTCAAATATATGATAGATGGAACATAGCTCCAAGCAGCTATGAATGATCCCCTTCTGGAATGCTATGGGATTATTGTAACACCAGAGAAACTGAGGCAAGACAGAAATTGGTTTCTAATTTTTAACGTGGAGAGTTGAGGCTAGCTGACCTAAATGGGACTCTTGTCCAAATCATTCAGCCCGGAGTAACTGAGGCAGGGAACTTATATAGTGTTTTAGCATACATAACCTGAGTATTCTAATCTTATAGGGGAAACAAAGGCAGATAAGGGGGGTGAGGACACTGGGTGGGCAGACAAGCCATAATTCCAAGAAAGGATCATAACTTAATCTTGACAGGATAGGGTTCAAGATAAGAAGGTTGAGAGCAGGTGACAGTGAGATGAGGGGAAATACTCAAAGGGAGAGGGAATTATCCTCATGAGGATCAAAATAATGCCCTGGATTTTATGAAATGGTATGTAAAAGTGACTGGAGAACCAAGGTTTTTCCTGACTCAATCTTCCAGTCCTAATGGCAAGGAGGGGGGAAGGCAGCCATAACTTTTTGCTCAGTATACAAACATATTCGCTATGGATTATTACTCAGGGTTCAATATTATAATCCTTTTTTTTTTAAATTAAAACTTTTTATTTACAGAACATATGAGTGATTTTTTCAACATTGACCTTTGCAGAATTTTTTTGTTCCAAATTTTTCCCCTCTGTTCCCCCACTCCCACCCCTAGATAACAGGTAATCTAATACATGTTATATATGTTAAATTATATGACAAATCCAATATACAACATTATAATCCTTGATGAAGGACTTTGACCACAAATATTCTTATAGGAGTTCTTAAGAAAATTGTGAGGACAGGGGCAGCTAGATGGCGCAGTGGATAGAGCACCAGCCCTGAAGTCAGGAAGACCTGAGTTCAAATCTGGTCTTAGACACTTAACATTCCCTAGCTGTGTGACCCTGGGCAAGTCACTTAACCTCAATTGCCTCAGCAAAAAAAAAAAAGAAAAAGAAGAAAATTGTGAGAACAGACCAGATTGAAAGGTTATGGTTATGAATGCTACTTTAGGTGCAGGGAAACTTCAGATTTACTTTGATAATTGTTCCCTTTTAACTATCTCTTTCCATATACACTCTCTTGAGATTTTTTTATACTCCAGAACCAGAAAGAGATTACCTTGAAGCAGCAATTAAAACTGTGATTCAAATTCACAGGTATGAAGATGAGGAAAGAGATCTTCTTCTTAGATAAGAGGAAATTGATGAAGTCTGTAAGAGAATAAAGTAATGATTTAGGTCCAGAATGGTGATATTAAAATCATTCCTCTGTATTCCATACTTCCTCCTCAGAAACAACCAAGAATTTTTGAGCCTCTTTGAAAAAACAAAATGGAGCAATAGAGTGAAAGATAGTTGTAACTACTAATATTGAAGAGACATAACTAACAATAGGTGCTATTGTCATTGACCCTGGATTGGCAAAATAATAGGTATATAATCTTCAAACCAGAGTGGGCTCTCTTTTGGTGATGGAAATCAGCAAAACTTTTGACCAGCAAAATGCTGACCCAACTAGTTGTACCAGGTCTGGAAAATATTTCAAATTTCATGCATAGAAAGTCTGTAAAACTGAAATGCAGGACAATACTTAGCCTGAAATTTTGAGATCTAATTTGAGGTTTTGTGATATTATAGTTAGAGAAACATGATATAAATGACTTGGTACACTTTGATTTTATGCATCCACCAGCTCCTGAAACTCTGAGAACCCTACAACTTTTGAATTATCTAGTTCCTTTAAATAATTACAGGTTGAATTTGGATCCATGGTGGCAGCATTTCCATTTGATATACAGCTCATTAAAATGAATTATTGCAAGTTGTGACTGTTGAGGTTGGGAAAGGGGGACCCTTATTGCAAAGTGTCTCAAAAGAGTTTGCAGGCTTGAACCCATCTCCTTAGCCAAGGGCCAAAGCTTTATTGTAATAGTAATGCCGTTACAAAGTGGGCTGAATCAGCAGAGAAACAGAAGCAAGGAGATACATTTCTTCAGCTTTCAATCATAGATATGCTAATTCTATGGCTCATAGGTAGGAAGGAGTGGTCTCTGGAAGAAGTAGTTCATCAGATTATTACCTGACAAGATTACCAGTTAGCAATGAATTGAGGAGTGGTCTTGTTCACTATTGTCTCAAGAGTTACATCTGTGGGACTATCCTGAGGCCAGAAGCTATCTGACTAAGGAGTGGTCAGAATCAGACATATTGGTTGTGGGAGTTTCCTGAGGCAGAAAATCTAGAATCACTGACATTGCCAAAACAGAAGCCCCCCCTAAAATCATGGGGCCACAAAATCATATTACATAATGACTACATCTGTTCTAATGAGGTCCTATCATGTTATATTCTCAGCTAATAGAGGGGAAAAGCTATCCCCATTCTTTCCTTTCCTCCCTTGGCCCCTTCCATTTCTTGTCTTCCTCCCCAAAAGCCCAGTGAGCAAACATTACTTAGATTTTTCTAGCATCATAGTTTGGTGTATATTCTCAAAAAGAACAAATATCTGGAATATGAAAATATGTGCTTAAGGAATAAAATCACAAAATTTATGAAAAAGAAAAATAATTTATTATATGAAACAACAAAAATATTAAACTCTGAAATACTGGTAAAACTTACATTGCAAAATTGTAAAGAAAAAAAAAACCCTGGTATTCCCACTGTAATAATAACTTATCATCCCATAATTTAGAATTTTGAAAAAGGCACATTATTTTGTAGTTACTTCCCTAAGTTTGTCATTACTATTAGAAGGACCTTGTTTTGAACACTGTTATAGTTATTCTCCTGATTGTGTACAAATATGCCAGTGAAGAAAGCATCAATTAAAAACTGTCACTGTGGAAGAATAAAAATATTAATGAGGAAAAAGAAATCTCCTGCCTCTGAGACCAACTCCTTGCCACACTACCCCTGAGTTATTGTTTAGAAATTTGGAATGCTTAGCAAAAATTCCTAGAAGCCTGGAGTTTCTGGATACTATGTAGATAAATGGGAAGGAATTAACTATTTGGTGTGGGTTTTTTTGGCTTCCTCTTTTGAATAATATGTTAGTTAAACGTAGGTGATAGAGATCATAAAATAATAAGAACCCATTAAACAGATGTTGGGTAACAAGGGGAGCCTGAACCAAGATTGATGAGCTGAATTTGCTACCTTTTCATGTAGGAGGACTAGTCTCTTGTTTTTGGTGAACTTGTCCTCATTTGGAATGTTATACATAATTACCTCTTTCTTGAAGCTAGTAGGAAACACTGAACATCTGGAGCCATGTCAGTCTTATTGGACTGGTTCCTCTCCAACTCTTTCTTCCTCCCCCTTTCTTCCTTAATGTCTAAACATTGTGGAGCAATGCTGTGTGTCAATTATCTAGCTTGTTTTGAAATTACATAGTCTAAGATGGAGATGAATTATTGAAAAAGTGATGCGTATATAAATAGTACTTCGTTCTGAGCTGTGCACAAGGTATTTAAGCTTGTCTTCTTAATCAATGCTCTCTACTAGCTTTCACAGTATTGAAACTTATGTCCAAAATGTAGTAGTATGCCTTGCATATGTCCATCTTTATGTTATCTCAATGTACATGTTCCCCATTTTAGAAAATTAAATATTTTTGAGGAAAAACTACATTTAATTTGGTTCCTAAAGCACATAGCATACTGCTAAGAATGGTATTAAAGTTTATTGAAAAAGTATGGGAGGGGTCAGCCATCTGCCACAATGGATAGAACAACTCATGTGACTCTGAGCAAATCATTTAACCTGGATTGCCTTGGGAAAAAAATTAGAAAAATAAGTTTGGGAGGCTTTATGAAGTAATTTGTAATTCATCTCAATAGATATTTATCAAATGCACATAATATGCAAGATAGTAATGTAATTTTCACTTTAGAAAGTGCCAGTGGCCTTGTATGAAGATGTTTAAGAATATAGAACGTATAAAAAGAAGTAATTTGAAATAAGGCTGGAAAAATAAGCAGGAATCAGGCTGGGGCTGGGAGGGGCACTTTAAAAAGCAGGCTTTTCAATATGTAATCTTTTTTATAAGTAATAGGGAAATAATGAAAACTTTTGAGCAAGAAAATGATGCAATCAGACCTATACTTCAGGAATATCATTCTAGCAATTAAAATTATTGGTAAATTGGTAAATAATATATAAATATTATTATAACATATAATATAGATATTGTATAAATAAAGAAAGAAATATGTAAAAATAAATAGAATGCCCAATTTATCAAATTAGTAATTTAAATTATTTTGGTATTAAAGTAGGACAATACCAGGAGTAAGGAAACAAATTAGGAGAATTTCTGTAATAGTCTCAATGAAAGGTGATTAGTTCTCAAACTAGGATGGTAGCTATGTGAATGGCAAGGAGACATGAAAGAGTACCATAGGGTTAGAATAGATAATACTTGTAACCAATTGAATATGAAGAGCAAGGGAGATTGAAAAATTGAACAATGTTTTGAGGTTGAGAATGGGGGGTATCCTATAGTATAGGACACAGTTTTTTACTCACTATCCCCAATGCAAGTCCTTCCCCTGTTTCCCCATTGGCTGAGTACCACATAGTTATAGACTATTCAGAGCACATAATCTCATCCCCTTAGTCTTCACCCAACCAACTCTCCCCTTCCCCCCAAATCCTTAATTACATTTTCCCATAGGAGAGTAAGTCCTCGATTTTGACTACATTTTGCAATCCTTTGCAAATCTGAGTCCCACCCCCATTACATTTTCCCTCTATTAGTTTTTTATTTCCTTGTTCTTGTAATGCCTCAGTTTCCTGGAATTATTATACCTCAGTTTTTCTGAATTATTATATTATGCCCTGAGCGGATTTGTTGTGGCTACCCCCTTCCTTGCCCCATTGGGACTGAGAGAATTG
>JAJPUD010001692.1:169866-184441 GCA_023553655.1 Myrmecobius fasciatus | reverse complement strand
TTTTTATTAATTTGGTTATTAATATAATTGATTATGCTAATAGTTTTCCTAATATTGAACCAGCCCTGCATTCCTGGTATAAATCCTACTTGGTCATGATGTATTATCCTGGGGATGACTTTCTGTAATCTTGTTGCTAAAATCTTATTTAAAATTTTTGCATCAATATTCATTAGGGAAATGGGTCTATAGTTTTCTTTCTCAGTTTTCTCCCTACCTGGTTTAGCTATCAGCACCATATCTGTGTCATAGAAGGAATTTGGTAGTACACCTTCTTTCCCTATTTTTTTGAATAGTTTATATAGTATTGGGATTAATTGTTCCTTGAATGTTTGGTAAAATTCACATGTAAATCCATCTGGTCCTGGAGATTTTTTCTTAGGGAGTTGATTAATAGCTTGTTCTATTTCTTTTTCTGAAATAGGGCTATTTAAATAATTTATTTCCTCTTCTGTTAATCTGGGCAATCTATATTTTTGTAGATACTCCTCCATTTCATTTACATTCTCAAATTTATTGGCATAAAGTTGGGCAAAGAAACTCCTAATTATTACTCTAATTTCCTCTTCATTGGAGGAAAGTTCTCCCTTATCATTTTTGAGACTAATAATTTGATTTTCCTCTTTTCTTTTTCTAATCAAATTAACTAAAGGCTTATCTATTTTGTTGGTTTTTTCATAAAACCAACTCTTACTTTTATTTATTAATTCAATAGTTTTCTTATTTTCAATTTTATTGATCTCCCCTTTAATTTTCAGAATTTCCAATTTGGTATTTAATTGAGGGTTTGTAATTTGGTCTTTTTCTAGCTTTTTTAATTGTAAGCCCAGTTCATTAATCTTCTCCTTCTCTGTTTTACGCAAGTAAGCATCTAGAGATATAAAATTACCCCTTATAACCGCTTTAGCCGAGTCCCACAAATTTTGGTATGTTGTGTCATTGTTGTCATTCTCCTGGATGAAATTTTCGATTGTGTCTATAATTTGCTCTTTCACCCATTCGTTCTTCAGGATTAGATTATTTAATTTCCAAATAACTTGTGGCCTATTTTCTCCTGGCCTTATATTACATGTGAGTTTTATTGCATCATGATCTGAGAAGGATGCATTTACTATTTCTGCTTTTCTGCAATTGATTTTGAGGTTTTTATGCCCTAACACATGATCAATTTTTGTATAAGTTCCATGAACCCCTGAGAAAAAAGTATACTCCCTTCTATCACCATTCAATTTCCTCCAGAGATCTATCATACCTAACTTTTCTAGCCTTTTGTTAACCTCCCTAACTTCTTTCTTATTTATTTTGGAATTTGATTTATCTAATTCTGAGAGAGCAAGGTTGAGATCTCCCACTAGTATAGTATTACTGTCTATTTCTCCTTGCATCTCTCTTAACTTCTCCTCTAGGAATTTGGATGCTATACCACTTGGTGCATATATGTTAAGTATTGATACTGCTTCATTGTCTATGGAACCCTTTAGTAAAATGTAGTTTCCTTCCTTATCTCTTTTAATTAGATCTATTTTTGTTTTTACTTGATCCGAGATAAGGATTGCTACCCCTGCCTTTCTTTGTTCACCTGAAGCATAGAAGATTCTGCTCCAGCCCTTTACCTTCACTCTGTATGTATCTCTATGTTTTAGATGTGTTTCTTGTAAACAACATATTGTAGGATTCTGGCTTTTAATCCAGTCTGCTACCCGCTTCCGTTTTATGGGAGAGTTCATCCCGTTCACATTCACAGTTAAAATAACTATATCTGTATTCCCTGCCATCTTATTTACCCAGAGTTATGATTTTCTCTTCCCTTTCCCCTCTCTCCCTTCCCCCCTCCCCAGTACTTTGCTCTTGAAGACCACCTCCCACCAATAATCCTCCTCCCTTTAGAGTCCCTCCCTCCCCTTTATACCTTTCCCCTAATCCTTCTATTAGTTTTTCCCTTTCCTTTTCTTCCCTCCCTCCTACCTTGCCACAAGGAGGGTCAGTGCTTTCTTTGAAGCCAAATGTGTCTGATATACTCTCTTAGAGTCCAATCTAATGAGAGTAAGGTTTACACAATCAATACTCATCGCCCTCCCTTCTTCCCCTCAATTATATTAGATCTTCTATGTCTCTTTATGAGATTTTGCCTTATTTTACCTCCTATATTTTTACTTTATTTTGCCTCCTTTTCCCCCCTCCCCCCTTTTTCTTTTTCAGTATGGTATCCCTTCCACCTCTAATTTCTTTTCCATTATTATCAAAGAAAAATCAAATTATACTGCCATTCTTTAAAGGATACCTATAGTAGGAATATAGTTCTCAAGAGTTTTCCTTTTTACCTTTTTATGTTTCTCTTGAGTTCTCTATTTGGAGGTCAAATTTTTTGTTCAGATCAGGTCTTTTCATTAGAAATAGGTGAAATTCTCCTGTATCATTGAATGACCATCTTCTTCCCTGGAAGATGATGCTCATTCTAGCTGGATAACTTATTCTTGGCTGTAATCCAAGTTCTTTTGCCTTTCGGAATATCTGGTTCCAGGCCCTTCGATCCTTCAATGTGGAAGCTGACAGATCCTGTGTAATTCTAATGACAGTTCCTCGGTATTTGAACTGTTTCTTTCTAGCTACTTGCAATATCTTTTCCTTGGTGCGATAGTCCTGAAATTTGGCCACGATATTCCTTGGGGTTTTAATTTTGGGGTCTCTTTCTGGAGGTGATCGGTGAATTCTTTCAATGCCAATTTTGCCTTCTGATTCTAAAACATCAGGGCAATTCTCTTTCATGATTTCCTGGAAGATAGCATCCAGGTTCTTTTTTTCATCGTGGCTTTCAGGGAGTCCGATAATCCTTAAATTGTCTCTCCTGGATCTGTTTTCCAAGTCAGTTGTTTTTCCTAGGAGATATTTCATATTTTCTTCTATTTTTTCATTTTTTTGTTTTTGTTTACTGATTCTTGAAGTCTTATTGAGTCATTTACTTCTATTTGTTCAATTTTAATTTTTAGAGTATTATTTCCTTCAGTTATCTTTTTTAGCTCCTTTTGTAGCTGGCCAATTGAATTTCTGGATTCAATGCATTCTTTTTCCATTTTGCCAGTTTTATTTTTCAGTGAATTGTTGTCTTTTTCCAATTCACCAATTTTGTTTTTCAGTGAATTGTTGTCTTTTTCCAATTCACCAATTTTGTTTTTCAGTTCACCATTTTTATTTTCCAGTGAATTGGTGATTTTTTCCAATTCACCAATTTTGTTTTTCAGTGAACTGTTTTCTTTTTCCAATTCACCAGTCCTATTTTCCAGTTTTTGATATTTCTGTTGCCCTGATCTCAATTTATTTCCCCATTCTTCTTCTAGCTCTCTTTTGAGATTCTTAATGCAATCATCCAGGTAAGCCTTCTGAAAGGGAGACCAACTTAAGTCTGCCTTTGTGGCTTCATCTGGGATTGTTTTCATAATGTCAGGATCTGGGGACTGTTCTATTTTTTCTCCGTAAAAGCTTTCTATGGTGAGAGCTCTCTTCTGCTTCTTGCTCATGATTTAAAGTTGGGATATTGGTCAAAAGCCGAGAAAACTGCAACAATTTATATTTGCCCTGGGGCAGTTTGCCGAGTTGACATCCGGTCTGAGGCTGGTCGGGCTAGATTCGCACCAGGACCACGTTTTCAGCTGTTCTCATCCACCCCCTTCCAAAGGCAGATCTGCCAAAGCACCTGCCCGCAAGCAGAGCAAAGTGGCCCAGGCGTCTCCCAGGGGCTTCCTGGGTGCCCAAAATCCGCCCCTCTATCGCAGCCCTGACTTCCGCCCCGGCTGGAGTCCGATCGCGACCAGCGGCCGATTTCCCCTGAGGCTAACCTTCTCCGGAGTTCTTTCAAGGTAGATCTTTTATAGAAGTGCGTTGTAGTCCAAATGCTTGGCGAGGACCTCACTCGGAAACCAGTTTTAAGGCTTACTTTGTCTGGGTTGGGGGAATGTCGGAGGGAGTTCACAGAGAAAGCTGTCCGCAGTTCACCATCTTGGCTCCGCCCCCCGGGGCCTGGAAGTTCTGACCACTCTCACATTCCAAGGAGTCATAAAATTCCAGATGGCTAATTTCAAATGCCTGGATATTGCTCACTATTTCTTACCCCTCAGACTCTCGTCTCCTGCCCCTTACCTTTTTGACCCCCAACCTGTCAGAATTAAATTATGGCTCATCCATTCACCCAAGGTTCTGCCCTGCTTTGCCTTTGTTTCCTTGATAGCTGGAGCCCTATAAAAGTCTCTAGAATTAATTGCTTACTGCTGGATGCTTTGAGCCAAGAGTCGGCCAGCTAGGGGCTGGACATCTTTTGGATTTGATGTCCAATCAGCTAGCCCAAATTCTCCACTATTAAAATATTAAAAACTTAATCTCTGTCTTGCCTCAGTTTCTCCAGCATTACATTCTGAGTTAGTCTGCATTTATTGGGTTTCAATTTCATTTTTTCTGATTTAAGTTTCATACCTCTGCAAATGAAACTCTCATCCAGTTCTCACAATTGGATTGTTTCTTAACAAACTTGGTTTCAGCTTGATTTCAACTCTAGGGATTAAGATGCCTCTCCCAGTTTAAATGTATCATCTCTAATCTCAACACCTTGCTGCTAATTCTAACCTTGCTGGACGTCACCTCCTCCAGAGAACTATAGGGGGTGAAATACTGAGCCCCTCCCAGTTCCTTTAGGCAGAAACTGTACTTTTATTCAATCTATTCTGCCTCTCTCCCACTAAACAAGATTGCTCCTGGCTATAATTTTGCCATCTTCCTCTAGCCACTCTTTTCTACCACCTTAAGTGTGTTGTCTCCCCCTTCTCTCCCCAAGGCTCTCTAATCAAATCTAATAAAACATTTATTAAGCATCTATTAACATGGCTAAGTACTAGGAGACAGTTTTTCCCCCACCCTTCCCTATTAGATTAGGAGCTCCTTTAGGGGTGGGGATAATCTTTTAAATCTTTGTATCTTGTTATTGGACCTGGACTTTGACAGTTTCCCCTGAAGGAAGGTGGTAAGCTTATATAACATATATATGGAAAAATACAGGCAATAATATTTTTTCAAAGATTGGTACAGCTGTATCCCCCAAATAATGTTTCATCTAACCCTACAGCTTTACTCTCTGAATGCAAACCTTCCCAAAATAATTTTGCCTTGACCCATACTTAATTTGATGAGCTCCAAGGAGCCCATCAGAAATCACAGCAAAAGAACTTGACTCACACCCTTCATTCCAGCAAGATCAAACCTCTGTGCTGAAGCATCTCCTTTCTGTTGAATGGATCCGTATCTGTTCTCCAAAGGAGCACTGCTCTCACCTGAGTTATATTTTGGTAGTATGTATGCCTCAGTTTTATATCATTTTTCTCCTTTTTTCCCCTTCCTCCTCTTCCCCATTGCTTGCAATGAAACTTTGTACTGAACTGACTCCCATTCTTTTCCATGTTATTCTCAGCACCCAAACTCAAGGTTTGGTTGGTCTATGTGTCTTTTATTCAATGTAAAATGTGTTCTAGAACAAAGACAAGGACCGTTAAATCTTTTTAGATTTATTAGCAGCTCCATCTACACAGGGATGTCTAACACAATGAGCCCATCTGCAGAATTAAGGGTCAATAGGGAAGCCATAGCTTCTCCCAGAAAGGACTCAAGCCAGAGAAGTGCCTCCAAACACTTTCCTAGTCCTTAGTCACATTAAGAAATATTTATTGGATTTGATTGGAGAGCCTTTCGCAGTGTCTAGAAATAAGTATAAATCTTGGATGAAAATCATAATTGTTGAACTAAAACTTTAACTGTGATGCTTTCTACTCCCTTACCTTCTTAGTCATACAATTCTATTGATTCTGAAGGTTTAAATCAGATCATTCATTACCTCTCGGTTGAATTATTGAAATGCCTTCCTCAGGTGTTTTTCTGCCTTTCAACTCCCCTCCTCACCTTGAACTCATCCTATATACATCACAGTAAGGGAAGTATAATGGAAAAAAAACACCAGATACAGAGTCAGAGAACAAGCATTTACATCTTATTTCTGCCACTTAATACCTATATGTTTTTGGGCCTGTGCCTTAGGCTCTTTGTGACTCTGTTTCTTCATCTCTAAAATTAAGTTAATTAATTTTGATGTCCTGTCAAGGCATCAGTCCTAAAGTAGGTCTGCATTAAGTATATCAACTGCATAAAAATATTAATAGTCCTCTACTATCTGGTCAAATAGGTGGTGTAGTAGAGTTCTGCTGGAGTCGGGAAAAACAGCTCAAATATAGCCTCAGATACTTGCTATGTGTCCCTGCACAACCTCATAGGATTATTGTGAAGCTCAAATGAGTTAACATTTGTAAAGTACTTAGTAGAGATTTTGGTGCAAAGTTGCATTTAGTAAAGATTTTTTCTTTACAAACTGCAAACCAACAAATATGGATTATTTGTAATTTATAATAATTTATAATAATATAATAATAATCTGCTCACACTATTCTGTTCTTGGAATATCTTTTTTTTTTTTTTTTCGTGTTTCTGAATATGTTTGTAGGTTCATAGATTTGGAGCTGGAAGGGGTGTTAGAGGTCATTTAGTCCAAAGCACTTCCTATTAGAAACAGTCTTGATGACTAACAATTACTTATTGCATTAAGGTTCACAAATTACTTTTCTCACAACAATCCTGTAAATTAGGTGATGTGACTGTCCCCATTATTACAAATGAGAAAACTGAAACTGAGAGCAGTTAGAAGACTTCTTTACTGTCACATATATAGTAAGTTTCTGAGGTGGGGTTTGAACTCATTTTTCCTGATTCCAACTTCACTCTTTTATTAATGACACTACTTTGCTTTCATAGAATGAGAATACTGAGTACCAGAAGGCATACACTGGTAAAAAATAACAGAGCAGAATTTGAATTCAAGTTCTTTGAGTCTATATTTAGAAGTCTGTTAAAATTTTTGTCTTTCAACAAAAAAATTCACGCTGTAAACAAATTAGGAGAAAAAAAATACTTTTCAGAACCATAGGTAAGAGAAGAATTCATAATTAAACAAATGATAGAGAAGATCAAACAAGATAAAACTACATTTTCAAAATACATCTAATGTAGCAAAAATTAGAAGTGAAACAAGTGACTTGAAAAAGTCTTTGCAACAAGATAAAGGTCTCCATCTAAGATATATAAGGAATGGTTCAAATTTATGAAACTATTCTCTAATACATAAAATACCAAAGATTAGGATCAGGCAGCTCTAAGCTATCAATAATTATGTGACAATATGTCCTAAATTATTAATAATTAGAGAAATACAAAATAAAGCCACTTTGAAATTTAACTTCACACCTATTATACTGATAAAGATGAAGAATTTGGAAAATAACAAATGCTGGAGAGGCTGTGGGAAAACAGGCCATAGTAGTGAATTGTTGACGGAGTTTTGAAATGGTCCAACAATTCTGGAACGGAATTTGGGACTATGCTATACTACTATTAAAGAATTAAAATGAGAGGAAAAGGCTCTATATGTACAAAAAAAGTATAGTATCTCTTTTCATGGTAGCCAAAAACTAGAAACTAAGGGATTATTTTTCTGTTAGGGAATTGCTAAATAATGATAAATGTGGTATACAAACATAACAGAATATTATTGTGCCATAAGAAATGATGAAATGAACCATTTTGCAGGAATCTTTATGAACTGATGCAGAGAGAATTGAGTAGAACTAGGAGAACAATCTATACAATGTTAATATTATACAGAAAAACTTTAAGAGATTTTAGAACTTTGGTCAATGAAAAAATAAACCATGTGTCCAAAAGAATGAAGATGAAACACTATGCTCATCTCTTAATAGTGAGATGATGAACATAAAATGAAGAAAGAAACATATTTTCAGACTTGTTCAAGGGGGAATTTGTTTTACTAACTCATGTAGATGTGTGATGAAGGATTGTATGTGTGTGTGTATGAGTGTGTGTGTGTGTGTGTTTAATTTGCTTAATAATATATCTGGGGGAAATGAATAAAATACTTTTCATTTGAAAACTTAGAAATAAAATTTAAAGCTGAGAAGATTGAAGGGATATACATAATTAACAATAATTACTGTGATTGTAAATTGCATGAATTCACCCATCAAAATGGGAGATGCTCGCAAAATGAATTTAAAAAATAGAGTCCAAGAAACAGAGCCAAGATGGTAGAGTGAAAGGAAGCTGTATAGATGAGTTCCTCTTTACAAACTTTTCCAAACAGATCAGACTGGATCATCAGAAGCAGCAGACTGAATCATGATAGAGCAATTTAAAATATATATATATATATATCAGAGTCATTTGTCCAGCCCAACTCAGCACAGAGAGATAAACAAAGAGGGATACTAGGGATAGGTCATTTGAGTAGCACTTTACATACTCTTCACCTAAAGAGAAGTTGTATAACAGAGCAGTATCAGGTCCCAGCTCAGAAATGGGAGACACTCAATTTCATACCTGGGCAATGTGATGGGAACAGGTACAAATTGGAAATTGCATCAATCACTATCCAGTTCTGAGTCACAGATCTGAGTTGGAACAAGAAGGAACTTCCATAGAGAACATCTTTCCTAGTAGGGAGATTCTTTTGAGTTATGGAGAAAGGAAGAAATTCAGAAGCCAGAAGTAACCCAGCAGCAAGGTGGCTCATACCTCAGGTGGAAAGCAGGATTTAAGTTCTAGTGTCTAGCCCAACTTGTAGAGAAATAACCAGGGAGGAAATTCTAGACAAAAGGGAGCCTACAATTTTGTCTCTGAGCCATTAGAGTTTTCAGATCTGAAAAGGAGAGAATGTAGCTGAAATCTAATCTCACCCAAAATAAAGTCAGGGTCAATTACCATTTGTTAAGCAGGCAAATTATTAATTGCTGGAGATACCAAAAGAGGCTTGACTTTTCCTGCTCACAGTCTAACAGAAGACAATACCTAAATAAAACTACAGATTTCAGTTTTGGGACATGGTAATCAGACATTGCCCTTGATCAGACTATTTGGGGATCACAGAAAGGCCATAGATCCCCAACCTGTATGGAATTAACTGAGTGAAGCTCTCTCATGGCAATATAGTCTTAAACTATATACCTGATTTGTGACTTGAGACTTTATAATAACAAGTAGAGCTATAGCTAAAAAATTGCAGGTGTTTGTTCCTTTCTGTTTCCTACCACCTCTTAATCTAAATATCTCTTTTTTTTACCCTGAGGCAATCAGGGTTAAGTGACTTACCTAGGGTCACACAGCTAGGAAGTGTTAAGTGTCTGAGAGCAGATTTGAACTCAGGTCCTCCTAACTTCAGGGCTGGTGCTCTATCCACTGTACCACTTAGCTGCCCCAAGTACCTCTTTTACAGGCAATTTATTCTTTTATTTCTGGGTTAGATTTCTATGATTAGAATGTAAGTCCAGACTCCCCCAAACAATGGGAAAAAAGGCCAAATGGGGGTGGGGGCTCCTACGTTCAGGGTATTTAATCTTGTGTTTTGCAGTTTTTACTTTGCACTCCATTTACTTAGGAACACATTGTCAGATGGAACATGCCCTTTCTTGTGAGATCATAATAAACCCCCTTTTGCTTTTTCTTACTCTGAGAGTCTCTGTTTTTTGTGGTTATTACTGTCCCACACAAACCTGTTCCTGAGATCCTAGAATAAGGCAACACTTAACAGACATTCTTCCAGAAATCCCAAAGAGGCCAGTCCTAATGATGGGATGAATAAGAGCCTGACAAAAAGATCCCAGGTCCTTGATTGCTTCAGGGGAGGGGCAGTGATAGGATAGGACCAGAATTTTACTGTTTTAGCTATTCTCTAAGGCAAGCACTGCCAGGATTATCTTGGTCCTTAAGTGGGCCTTTATTGCAATAAGTCTTTTTGAATTTCTTGTCTAATTGCTTGCATTGACAAGATCCCCACAATTACTGTCTCCAATCAGAAGGCCAAGCTATAATGTGAACCCCCCCAAGGGTACTTTTGCCCTAGACTAGAACTTACTTGTACCCCACTTCTTTGAAAGTTCATTAGGATTTGTCTCCTTTATGGCAGCAAGCTATCTAGGAGCTTTGCCTGTCTAAAGGCATCTTCCCTCTTGTTAAGGTGTCTACTCCCTTATTATGACATCTTCCCCCTGGTTAGTTAGCTAGTTCTTCTAGGGAACTCAACTCTCATCTTTCCCTTTGTTAATCGCTAACTCCCTTTTGGAATTTAGCCTGCCTTAATGGCATAAGAATAAAATCTTTGCCTCTTGATTTGGAGATCTAAATCTACAAATTCTTTTAAGACATCTCATAAACACTGGCCTGAAACCCCAATGTATTTTTGGAGTCCAATCCCTACTCAACAACATTTGGTGGACCATACAGGGAGAATCCTGAAACCCCAATATATTTTTGGGTAGTTCAGTGCTCCAGCACCCTTATACCATTTTACTAACATCAAATGCATGTTAGGAAGGAGGCTGAGAAGTTGGGTAAACCAAAAAAAGAACCCTACTATAATGAGCTATTATAGTTGCAAGAATGCTCAAGATATAAGCCAGAAAAAGAGGGTGACTCTAAAATAGCAATAAGAAAAGCCTCAGAGAAAAATATAGATTGTCACAAATTCAACTAAGACTCCTGAAAGAGATAAAGCAAAAATTTAGAAAGTTAAAAATGTTTTTATAAATGTAATGAGAGCATTTAAGAAAAAATTAAAAAATAAATGAGTTCTGCAAGATTGAACAGGAAATGGAATTAACATTTATATAATATATTATATTATAATATATTATATTATATATAATAATTATATACTCTAAGTATATGCAAAAATATTTGTAGTTTTTTTTTTTTGAAGTGGCATAGAATGGGAATCTGAGGGAGACCCATCAATTGGGAAATGGATGAACAAAATACAGTATGTAAATGTAATGGAATACTATTTTGCTAAACTCTTATCAGCATAATAACCACCTAGGATTTCAGAGAACTGATGATGAAAAATGCTACTGACCTCCTGATTAGAGAGGTAAAGGACTCCAGAATACAAAATAAGACAAATGTTTTTAGGTTATGAGCAATATGGAAATCTATTATAATTGACTATATGTGCTTGTAATTGGTTTCATTTTTCTTGTGTTCTCAGTGGAGGAGTTGGGGAGTAGGATGGGGATAAGAAGATGAGAAGGTGGATCTTGGCTGATTAAAACACAATATGTGTATATATATATTTATGTGTGTGTCTGTGTGTGTGTCCACACACATATATGTTTGTACATGTGTGTATATATGTATGTGTATATGTATATCATATATATAATATGAAGAAATCTTAGGAACTCTGATCAGCATAATGACTAATTATAATTTCTAAGGACTAATGATGAAACATGCTGCTCACATCTTAACAGAAAGGTGATGGACTCAGAATGCAGAATGATACATATGTATATTTTAGACATGATCAGTGAGAAATTTTGTTTTACTTGATTATAAATGTTTTTAACAGGGGCTTTGTTTTTCTTGTTCTCTCATTGGGAGCTGAGTGTAGGGATGAGGGAAGTAGATTTTTAAAAATAAAATTTAAAATTAAAAAATTAAATTAAAATTTAAAAAAGTAAAATCTAAAAATATGTTGTTTACAAGAAACATCTAAAACACAAATATTCACCCCCTTCAAAAAAAAATCTCATTTATCCTTTAAAGTCCAGCTGAAATGTTGCTTTTTTTCATGAGTTTTTCCTGGTCCTCCAAGATGGAGTATTTTATTTTTTGTATATGTTTTAGAAATGAGGCCTTTATCAGAACCATTGGATGTAAACATTTCCCCCCCCCCCCGTTTTCAATAAACATTAAGCGGGTATTATGTACTAAGAATTATACATTTGTTGAAAATAGAACCTCATTCTTGTTAATGTTGATCCATGATTTGTAGAGAATTATGTTGATATGACAAAAAACAAAATAACTTTTTTAAGTTTTCTTATTTAGCCATCAAAGAATCCTATGGCTTCATATCCTTTGAGCAAGATATAGGTGGTTCTTTATCAACTCGACTGGTCTTGATAGTCAACATATAAGTAATTTTTGATTTTAATGGCAATGAACATGGATAGAGTTTTCATTTCTCTAATGTTTCATTCCTTTGTTTCCTGATCCTGAGTCTGAACTTGGTTTCAAATAGAAATACTAAGAAGAAGGCAGGAGAACAAGTAGAGATGAAGATAAAGACATTTCAATTAGGTTCTAGAAGCAATTTAATAAGTATTAATTTTCTTGGGACACTGATACATTGTTGGTGGAACTGTGAACGGATCCAACCATTCTGGAGAGCAATTTGGAACTATGCTCAAAAAGTTATCAAACTGTGCATGCCCTTTGACCCAGCAGTGTTTCTACTGGACCTATATCCAAAGAGATCTTAGAGGAGGGAAAGGGCCCCACATGTACAAGAATGTTTGTGGCAGCTCTTTCCATAGTGGCTAGAAACTGGAAACTGAATGGATGCCCATCAATTGGAGAATGGCTGAATAAATTATGGTACATGAATGTTATGGAATATTATTGCTCTGTAAGAAATGACCAGAAGGATGATTTCAGAGAGGCCTGGAGAGACTTGCATGAACTGATGCTGAGTGAAATCAGCAGAACCAGGAGAACATTATTCATGGCAACAACAAGACTGTATGATGATCAATTCTGATGGACATATTCTCTTCAGCAATGAAATGTTTCAAACCAGTTCCAAGTGTTCCGTGAAGAAGGCCATAAACACCCAGAGAGAGGGATATGAAATATGGACCACAACATAACATTTTCATGCTCTCTATTGATGTTTGCTTGCATTATGTTTCCCTTCTCAGATTTTTTTTCTTGTAGATTCGATTTTTCTTGTATAGAAAGATAACTGTAAAAATATGTATACACATATTCGATTTGTCAGGTATTTTAACATAATTAACATGTATTAGACTTCCTGCCATCTAGGGGAGAGGGTGGAGGATAGGGGGGAAAAATTTATAACACAAAGTTTTGCAAGGTTCAATGTTGAAAAATTACCCATGCATATGTTTTGCAAATAAAAAGCTTTAATTAAAAAAGTAGTAGTTTTCTATATGTTCCATAAAGGATATGTATGTAATATAATTTCATAGCATGGCATTCAACAATCTTTCATTGGAATATTAAACTCTCTTATCATAAAATCACATAATTTTTGAGTTAGAAAAGAACTTATTAATATCTGTTATCCCCTACTTACATTACTGAAAGGGAAAGTAGGAAAAAAAATTGATTTCTTAGAACCAAAAATAAATAGCAAGACATAGGGAAAAAAAAAAAAAAGGTTCTAGTTAGAGATCCAAAGACCTGGATTTGAATTTTGTTCTATTACTTAATAGCTGCTTGAGTTTGGACATGCTTCTTATATCCTTTTCCATCACCTTCAGTTAGGTCATTTGTAAAGGGAGATTAATAAAGGCATGCTTTGTCTATTTTATAGAATTGTGAGCAAACTATGAGGAAAATACATGAAAGTAGACATACGTAAAATAGGAGTTCCTTCTTATACTCCAAGCACCAGTTTGAACTCTTCCTTGTTACTTCTTTTACTGCCAACAATGGTCATAAATCAAACCAAAACGTTTAACCCTTTTTCTGGTGGTTGTCCTTTACTTTTATTATAAGGTTCTGTGTATCCTGATTTTAGCTTTCCTGACACTAAAGGACCAAGTTACTCTTTTGCAGTTCTCTTCAGTAACCTGCCCCTTATTCTATCTTTTGAAAATTCAAATACATCTGAGCTCACTGATATGGTTATTTCTTTCAATTGCAACCCATCCAGGTCTGCCTATACTGTGAATTGTATCCATGTTCTCCCACATATGTCTTCTTTCTTGTATGGCTGAGGATGCCATTGCATTGAATAGAATATACTTGGTGCTCCCTTACTCTCACCATATTAACAGCCTTCTTTTTCTTTTTGTATATACAAGCCTTTGATACTAACTACAATTCTACTTTGTTGTTTCTTTTTTATTATATGTTACCTTACATGCTTACATGCACCATTTGCCTCTCGTGCCTTTTGAGTAATACTCACTTATGAGTTTTTGGAGCCTATATACTATTCCATGATTCATGGTCATACAACAATAGCAATAGAATACTGGCTTTAAAAAAATGAGTCTTAGTAGAAGTTTGGGGCCATTAAAGTAGTTTGTAATTTACCAAAGACAATAAAATCCGTTCTATTTATTCTGGGTCTGTCTCAAAATATTTGCACTGTAACTGCAGGATGCATACATATATGTGTATTTATGAGAAGGGGGCAGGATTCTCTATATGTCAGTCTTGTAACTATCTATCACAGTCTAGATATTGTGACTTCATCATCCATTTGATTTTCTTTTTTATTGTTTAGGCAAAACTCTTATTAGTGGGGCAGTTAGGTGGCGCAGTGGATAGAGCACCAGCCCTGAAGTCAGGAGGACCTGAGTTCAAATCTGGTCTCAGACACTTAACATTCCCTAGCTGTGTGACCCTGGGCAAGTCACTTAACCCCAATTGCCTCAGCAAAAAA
>JAJPUD010001692.1:136373-169766 GCA_023553655.1 Myrmecobius fasciatus | reverse complement strand
TTTTTTTTTCTCTCCTTCCCTTTCTTTCCTCCTCCCCTTCTCTGTGCTAGCAAGCAATCTGATATGGATTATATGTGTATATTCATTTTTAACATATTTCCATATGAGTTATATTGGGAAAGAAAAATCAGAACAAAAGAGAAAAACTACAAGAAAGGAAAAAAAAAGGGAAAATAGTATGCTTTGATTGCATTTATTCTCCATGGCTTTCTCTCTGCAGGTGGATGATATTTTCTTTCTTTCTTTCTTTTATTTATTAAAGCTTTTTTATTTGCAAAACATATGTATGGGTAATTTTTCAACATTGAACCTTACAAAGCTTTCCATTACAAATTTTTCCCCCATAGTCCCCACTCCTCCCCTAGATGGCAGGAAGTCCATTACATGTTAATTATGTTAAAATGCTTGACAAATCGAATATGTATATACATATATTTATTGGATCTACAAGAAAAAAAAAATCTGAGAAGGGAAACCCATTGCAAGCAAACATCAATAGAGAGCATGAAAATGTTATGTTGTGGTCCACATTTCACATCCCTCTCTCTGGGCATATATGGCTTTCTTCAGTGAACAATTGGAACTGGTTTGAAACATTTCATTGTTGAAGAGAGCCATGTCCATCAGAATTGATCATCATATAGTACTGTTGTTGCCATGTATAATGATCTCCTGGTTCTGCTCGTTTCACTCAGCATCAGTTCATGCAAGTCTCTCCAGGCCTCTCTGAAATCATCCTGCTTGTTGTTTCTTACAGGGCAATAATATTCCATAATATTCATATACCACAATTTATTCAGCCGTTCTCCAATTGATGGGCAGTGGATGATATTTTCTAAAATTTATTGGAACTTCCTTGGATCACTGAATTGTTGATAAAAGCTAAGTCTATCATAGTTGATTGTCACACAATCTTGCTGTTGTTATGTACAATGTTTTCCTGCTTCTGTTAACTTCACTAAGCATACGTTCATGCACATCTTTCCAGGCTTTTCTGAAATCAGTTTGTTCATCATTTCTTATAGAACAATAACATTCCATTACATTCATATACCATGGCTGATTCAGCCATTCCCCAATTGATGGGCATCCACTCATTTTCCAATTCTTTGATACCACAAAAAGTGCTGCTCCAAGCTTTTTTTTTTTTTTTTTTTTTTTTTTTGCTTTTTGCTGAGGCATTTGGAGTTAAGTAACTTGCCCAGGGTCACACAGCTAGGGAATGTTAAGTGTCTGAGACCAGATTTGAACTCAGTTCTTCCTGACTTCAGGGCTGGTGCTCCATCCACTGTACCACCTAGCTGCCCCTTGCTGCAAGCATTTTTGCCCATGTGAATATTTTCTCCTCATTTATGATTTCTTTGGGATATAGATCTAGTAGTGTCATTGTTGGATAAAAGTGTATGCACAGTTTGATAGCCCTTTGGGCATAATTCCCAATTATTTTCCAGAATGACTGGATCAGTTCAGAACTCCCCCAACAATGCACCAATGTCCCAGTTTTCCCACATCCTCTTCAATAATTATCATTATCTTTTCCTGTCATGTTAGCCAATCTGAGAGGTGTGAGGTGGTATTTCAGAATTATTTTAATTTACATTTCTCTAATCAATAGTGATTTGAAGCATTTTTTCCACATGATTGTAGAGGGCTTTAATTTCTTCACTTAAAAATTGTCTATTCATGTCTTGATCATTTATCAATTGGGGAATGACTTGTGTTCTTATAAATTTGACTCATTTATCCATATACTTTAGAAATGAAGCCTTTTGTTGGAAACACTGGCTGTAAAAATTATTTCCCTATTGGCTTTATGCAAAAACTTTTTAATGTAATTAAAATTATGCATTTTGCATTTCATAATGTTCTCTTTTTCTTGTTTGATCATAAATTCTTCCCTTCTCCATAGATCTGAAAGGTAAACTGTATTCCTTGCTCTCCTAATTTGCTTGTATTATCACTCTTTATGTCTAAATCACCCATTTAGAAGTCATCTTGGTATAGGGTGTGAGATGTTGGTCTATGCCTAGTTTCTGTTATACTATTTTCCAGTTTTCCCATTCATTTTTATCAAATATTGATTTATTTATTTGATAATTTTATCAAATTTATCAAATTTTATCAAATTTATCAAATATCAAAAGCTGAAGTCTTTGGATTTATCAAAAACTAGATTACTTTAGTCATTTGATTATTGTGTATTGTGTACCAAATTTATTCCACGGATCTAACACTATTTCTCAACCAAATGACTTTGATGACTGCCACTTTATAATATAGTTTTAGATCTGATACACTTTTCTTTGCATTTTTTAAAAAAATAATTCCCTTGATATTCTTGATCTTTTGTTTTTCCAGATAAATTTTGTAATTTTTTTCTAACTGTATAAAATATTTTTGGCAGTTTGATACCATAAGTAGGCAAATTTAGGTAGAATTTTCATTTTCATTATTTATTTATTTTCAATAAAGCTTTTTATTTACAAAACATATGAGTGATTTTTCTACATTGACCTTTGCAAAAACTTTTTTTTTCCCAAGCTTTTCCCCTCCTTCCCCCATCCCCCACCCCTAGATGACAGGTAATCTAATACATGCTAAGTAGGATAAATTATATGACAAATCCAATACATGTATACATATCTATACAGTTATCTTACTGCACAAGAAACATCAGATCTAGAAAGAGAAGAACACCTAAAAACAACCTAAGAAGGAAAACAAAATGCATGGAAATATTCACAGAAAGTGTTAAAATGCTGTGTTGTGGTTCACACTCAGTTCCCACAGGTCTCTCTCTGGACATATATGACTATCTTCATCGCTGAACAATAGGAACTGGTTTGAATCACATCATTGCTGAAGAGAACCATGTCATCATATAGTCTTGTTGCTGTGTATAATAATGTTCTCCTGGTTCTGCTGATTTCACTCAGCATCAGTTCATGCAAGTCTCTCCAGGCCTCTCTGAAATCATCCTGCTGGTTGTTTCTTACAAAACAATAATATTCCATAACATTCATATACCATAATTTAGAATTTTCATTTTTATTATATTAGCTCAGCCTACCCATAAGCAATTGATAAAAAAAACCCAGAGTTCTTTAGTAAATTCCCTATGCAACTGTATTAGTCTCTTTAGACACCACTGTCTTTTCTTCCTCACTTAAGTCATTTACATTTGTACTGATTTCATTCTTATGCCAGCTTTCTTTATGTAATTTCAGGCTATAGCATCTTGCCTGTTCTTTCTTTGAACTCTTTGCAATCAAATCTTCCAAATTTTGGAGTACATATGCAATATCTTCTGCCCTGCTTTGTTTCTCACAATATAAAAAAATGGTATAGCTAATTTTTCTTCAAATTCTTATCACTTCTATTTTACCTACCACTTTATTTATTTATTTATTTAAAATTTTTTTTTTTTATTAGTCAGAATCAGGTTTAGGAGAGCGATCTTTCCTGTCCTCCTACTTTTTGGCTCCCTGGCTTTTCATTTCATTTACCTCCTGAAAAATGAAAGAGTAGTCAGAGAAATTCCTGGCTGTCCAAGTTTTTAGTAAAAAGAATCGTCCAGCCTTATGTAAGGATTCTTTCTTTTTGCAATAGCTTTGTGATATGTCATTTCCCTTTTCTAACTATAGTATATTCCAGCTATCATTGTATTTTTTTTTCCTTCTTTAATCCTTGCCCACATACTCAGGTTTGTGGATTCTTTTATCAGTATAAGTCTTCTTGTTCATCTGACATTTCTTGTATTCACTCAGAAATCACTGGGTGATGTAAAGGTATTATTATTATTAGAAGCCAGTTCTCCTAATTCTTGGCTCACTGTTATCTTCTGTCCATACTTTTTTGTAAGGGAAGGTTCTGTTCTGAGGCACTGTGATCATTTTCATCTCTTGCTTGGGTCACTAATTCAGACAAGGATCAGGAAAATAAGCAAACAACATTATTCATATTGGGGAGGCATCAAATTACTGGACAGTGAGTAAAAGCTTTCACTGGTGTCTCTGGGGAGTATTCTTCTGATCTATTGCACTGGCTCATGGGTTATCACAAAAATATCCGGCATGCTATAAATCTTGGTTTGTGAAACAAAAATAATCATGTTCTATTTCTTTGAAATGAGGAAATAAATAGCTTTATGTAAGTTAGCCTTGTAACCCTCAAACTGATAATGTGATGTCAGACATCACAGATGTCAAGGAGATTAATTAGATGACAAAAATAAAGTGGATTGAGCTACCTGGCTAAAGGTCATCTAATAATATAAAGTGATAGATGATGAAAATAAAGGGCAGCTTGAACCATTAATGATTTTTCTGGCCCAGAAGCTCCAAATATCTCATCCCTGTTCTGGGGGGATTTTTTATATTGTAGTCTTCTCTATACCTGATTGTCTTTTTATGTTTAACAGCAACCAATACAGCCTTCAGAAATAGAACATTCCTGGCCTAAAATTGTTATGGAACTTTTCTGGAAGCTACAATGGGATTCTGTTCTTCAAAGGCCATAAGGGATACAGAAAATAAGACAAAGCATAACACTTCTGACCAATAGTGCCAACAGGAATTGAGGTCTTTGAATTGAAGTAGAAATAAAATACAGTAAACTATAGGAGGTCATGGTAAACCAAATGGAACCATCTATTGGTTGTCCTTGGACAGGAGACACTTGTACCTTTGTCTAAATGTTACCTCAACCCAGCTATCTTAGATCAAATGGACTTCTTTAACAATTGTAAAAGTCACCTCCTCTTTTCTTTCTTGTTCTTGAATAAAGAATGTTTTCTAATTCTCATAACAAACTTTGCCAGCTATATAGGAAATATTTCTTCAACAGAAACCCTCCTCTTTTCCTTTGCCTCATTCTCCATTTCTCTACCCCTTTCTTTCCTGTGAAAAATGTTACTTTATCTGTCCTAATTGCTATGAATGCTGCTGATGGGTTTTATACTTTAAGATAGGACTTCTTAAATTTCCTTTACTTCAGAAAAATTTGCATATGATTCTGGGTATATAGGTATATAAAATAAGAATGCAAATCAAACATTTACAGATAATTAATCATAAAGAAATTTATTTTAAAACAATCTTTGGTATACATATAATTTTACTATTTATTTCTGATGAATGCTTGTTTATTTTTATATCAAAAATTAAATCTTGGCAGAATATTTGATACCTTTTACTTCTCTCAAATTTTTCCTGACCCCCCGATTATGTAAAGTGGCACCTGTACTTTAAGAAGCTTAATTCTAAGAGGACCTAAAAAGTTATTCAATCAAATAAATGTATACCTTAGAAATTGAAAGCACTAAGAATCAGCAAACACTTTTTTTTTTAAAGCATGCTCATAAATCTTTCTCTTTCTCACTTGGCTACTCAATCTTTTTGACCCCTCCTCAGCAAATCCTACTGATGGGTAAGATACTTCCTGGGGTGAGAGATTCTCCCTCAGAATTATGACTCTATTGTTGTTTATTCATTACCTAAAGATAGAACATAGAAGTAGAGAAGTCAATGTGATTTTTTTATTAATGTCAAATATCTTATATTTTGAAGACTTTTGTCACTCAAAGGACCTATGACAGCATCGTTGCAAAGGTTACTTACTCCTTTTTCTTCTAATTTAGCAACAAAACTTACTGACTGTACTTTACCATCTAAGTACATCTCCACAGGGAGTCTTGGCTGTGCCTAAGAATTACTTTGCAGGTTCCGATTTGTTCATGACAGAATTGAGTAGCAGGAATCATCAGGTTCTAAGATGAGAAGTTAGTGAATCCTTTGCAAATTTTGTTGCATAGTTTATTGAGAATGATAGATAAAGCTCCTGTTGGGGGAGCTGTGTGACTGCTTCTTTCTGCCTGCACAGAAATGGCAACTTTTAAAATTCCACATTCATATATGAAATGCCATAGAAGGGAGGACTTCATAATGATCTAGAATATAATATTCTCTGAGTGAGAGGGAAGAAAAAAGGAGCAAAGTGTCCTTCTTTGTGTTTGCTGCTAGAAACAGGATGATCCCAACTATTTTTACTTTTTGGCAATGACAAATAACTGTTAATATCTTTGTCTTTATAATTCTAATCAGAGGTTAATTAAATGGTTCTGGATAAATACTAAAGTATTTATCTAGAAAATATAAAATGTGGTGAGAAAAGTAACTTGGTATACGTATCCTGGGGTGCATTCACTTTCATTTAATTCATTTCTTCTTTTAGCAGTTTTCTGAATTTATTGCTCACCTCCTCATTCCCCATAGTATTAATATATCATTTATGTTAAAATTCTGTTAACAGTTAGTTAGAATCTTTAGATTTAGAGCTGGGAGTATGTTTCAGATCATCTACACCATCTCTCAAATTTTGTTTCATTTTTATCATGTATTTCCAGCACTTAGCATAGTACTTTGTACAGAAGATGCTTGACTAAATGTTTGTTTTTTAAGATTTTTTTTTGTTATCAAGCATTTTTCTGTTTCTTTCTTCCCCCCTCACCTTTTTCAAGAGAAAGAAACCTCTGATAACAAATATTGAAATGCTTGTTGAATGAATACTTGATCAAATTGAGGCCCCCGAAGTTAAATTTTGATTTGCTTCAAGTTCAGAAAAGGAAGTAAATAGCATAATAGGAATTAAAAAACAGGTCCCACATCTTTTGACTTCAAATCTAGCAAACCTCAGTCTCCTCATTGCCTGATTCATTACTCCTGTTCCCCTTGCCTCAATACCTCATTGTAAAGCTTTTCATAATTCTACACTGTGCTCTCTGGAATGCCTGCTCCTTAGGTAACAAAGAGACCAAAACAACTTGCTTTCATTTTATATCTTTTCCTTTCACACTTCATGCGTTTTCTGGTTCTCACTGAGACCTCCTAATGACAAGCTCCTCCTTGGCTGGCCTCCCTTTCCAGCATTTGTGTTTTCATTCATTTTCTCCAACTCACTGGTTTAGGTGGGGGATTTGAAATATTCCTTGCTTTCCATTGCCACTTCTATATTCTCCCTTTATCATCATGACTTAGTAACACTTCCTTCTTTGAGATTCACTCAACCAATTTTTCCATCCCATTCTAGTAGCTGTTGTATTGATTCTAGGACACTCACTTTTCCTTAATGAGTTCAGTGAATAGCTATAGTCTTTCTTCTTCAACTCTTGTCTTGATATTAAGGACCTTCAACATATATATATATTGATACCCCCTCAAATACTCTAATTTCCCAGTTCTTTAACATAATCATTTCACATGATCTACTAATCCCATATCAGTCACACACAAAATAGAAATATCCTTCATCACAAGATTACCCTCAAATGCACCACTTCCATGTTTGTGAATTCTGAAATTTACTTATCTGAACAATATAAATTATTATTAAACCTTTTCTGCCTTGCAATCCCAAACTATGTTTTTTATCATCATTCTGACCTCCAATACCTCAGTCCCTCATTTTTTTCCTCTGACCATCACACCTGCACTACCTATACTTTCTTCCCTTTCCCCTCTTGACCCTTTACACCATCCTTCCCCTTATCCCTCCCAAGAATATTAGATATCAGGTATTACTTAGATTTGGTCCTTTGGATGTATGTACAAATGTAATATTTTACAAAAAATTCTTTTGTAAGATTGTGCTCAAAGAATTTAGGTCAGAGTTTCCTTTTTTGTCTTTCATTAAAGAGAGCTTAAAAAAAAATCTATAGGTTCACTTACCACAATGAAGTTTAAACTTTTGATTAGTCTGGAATAGCCAACCTGAGACAAAGTTACTATAAAATTGTTCATACAATCAATGCTTAAGCCAGTTCAACCCTATACTTCTCTCAAGTCCATTATCCCCTTGTTGTATTACTAATCTTGGCTTTACAAGCTTCAGCCTTAGATCATTCACATCATTTACTTCCTTTGCCCTTACTCACAAGGATGAAGCTGGAGAAAATCATGAAATCATGTTGATTGGGTTCATTACAAATTATGTTACATATTTTTTACTGGGCCTCATTGTTGCAAGGAAATTGTGTTACACCTAATTATCTCCCTATCCCACTCACCATGATGGCTTTTCCAAACATCTTCCACATCTCTTCTTCCCCAACTATCGCTCACTCTCCTTCTCAACCTCTCTGATAAAAAGAACCTTGTTTCGTATTTTCCTGGAAAAATTGACATTTTAGCCAAGAGCTCCATTTTCTCCTCTCTTCCTCCTCTCAAATACTCAGATACCTTCTACTACTATCTCCTCTTTTGGCACTATCTCACATGAAGAGGTTGCTCTATTCTTCACCAAGGCAAATCCCTTTACATGCACAAGTGATTGCATTGCAACCTATTTTTTCTTCCAATGAGTTGTTTCCTCTACCATCCCCATTTTCTCATTTATCTTCATTTTCTCCTTGCTCCTTGGCTTTTTCCTCATTCCCAACAAATATGCCCATATCTCCTCCATTCTCAAAAAATCCTTACTTGATCTATTCATCCCTGCCAGCTATCATTCCACATCTCTTCTCCATTTTGTAGCTAAACTCCCTGAAAAAGATTGATTATATAATAAATGTTTTTATTTCTTTTCCTCTCACTTGCTTCTTAACTCAATATAGTCTGGCTTCTAACTTCATTATTTAACTGAAATTGCTTCTCTAAAGTTATTAGTGATCTCTTAATTGCCAAATTTATTGGCCTTTTCTGACCTATCTGTAACCTTTAAGATTGTCAATCACTCTCTTCTTGTTACTCTTTCCCCCCTAGGTTTTCATGACACTACTTTTTCCTGGTTCTCTTTCTACCTCTCTTATAATTTGTTAATGTTCCCCCTTGCTAGATCTTTTGTAGGTCATATTTACTAGTCAGAGATGTCCCACAGGGTTCTTTCCTGGATCCTCTTTTCTTCTCCCTCTATACTATTTTACTTGGGTGATATCAACAACCCAAAAGGATCTCTCCTCATCTCTAGTTCCTTATCTTTAACGATTGGACATCTCAATCTGGACATCCTATAAGCATCTTAAGTTCAACAGTGGATAGAATGCTAGACCTGGAATCACAGGAAGGCTCATTTTCCTGAGTTCATATCTGGCCTCATATATTTTTAGCTTTGTGGCCCTGGCAAGTCACTTGATCCTGTTTGCCTCAGTTCCTCATATGCAAAATGAGCTGGAGAAAGAAATGGCAAACCATTTCAATATGATTGTAAAGTAAATACCAAATGGAATCACAAAAAGTCAGACATACCTGAAGGACAACAAACAATAACAAAAACTCTGCACAAGGACTTTCCCTAAAAAAGTCTTAAAGACCCAGATGGAGGATGGGGAAGGAAGAGATAGTCTTGCCCAGAGCAACAATACTGACATTAAAAATAAAGCAAAACACAGGTGTGATTTGCTATTTCCTTCCCAGATCATTTTTCTCCTTAAATTTTCTCCTGTTTCTAACTTCACTACTATGATCAAGAGTACCACCATTGTCCCAATAACCCAGGCTCTCAATTTAGGTATCATTTTCAACCTCACTCCCTTACCTCCTTTCTCCCATGCCCCCATCAAATCTGTTGCCATGTCCTTCTATTACACCTCTTCCTTCTCTCCTCTGATATTATTGCTCCATCTTCTGAATCTGGGTATTCTCAAAAGTTGTCCCTATACATCTTATCAGTACTTTAGGATTTCCCTGCCAACCCCACCTAGTGACCCAGTATTTCATCACCAGAACTTATAAAAACGTTGTAAATTGGCACATTTGGGAACTAAGACTGACAGAAGATGATGTATTTGTTTTGCGAAGAAGGTGAATTGAGGGTAGGCTGGTGATTTCTCCCTTAAAAATTTTGATCTCAGAAAAACAACCTCCCCTGGAACTGGGTTGGGCTGATTAATGAGTAAACACAAATTCACCTACTTCCCTATAGCTAGTTAGTCCCACTCTAGATTGTTCTTCACATTCCATTTAGACATCCACCTTTTTGCTATCTGCCCTATTGCTTGATACTTTACCACATAATTCCTTTCTTCCTCTGATTCCTTTGTTTTCCTGCTGGGTTTAAATTCTATTTTTGCTTATTAGCCCTATGGCATTGGGAAAAACATTTAAGCTTTCTGGGCGTCTGTTTTCTCATTTGTAAAAGAGGGGAATAGTTGTTGTTGTTGTTGTTTTTTTTAATATACTTTTCCATTTTAATTTCTGTGATACTAAAACTCAAACCATACTTTACCAGACATATAGAAATCTATTTTGTACACTCAGAATGCAGTAGTAAAGACCTTGCCATACTCCCTCTGCTGGTCACTCTTTATAATGGTATATCTTAATGCTATAAATCTCACACCTTGTACTTTTTAAAGTTACATTTTCTCTGTGTCACTTTGGCTTTTAAAGTACATAAAAACATAAACAATTTGAAAAATATGATGTAAGAAGTTTTTTAAAATTTAGATTATTTGTTTGAATTTGTCAAACTTAAAAGTTATTTTGGTTATCAGTCTCATTTGAAGTTCAATTCTGTCTGACTCTTCATGACTCTGTTGGGAGCTTTCTTGGCAAAGATACTAAAGTGGTTTGCCATTTTCTTCTCCATTTCATTGTACAAATGAAGAAACTGATGAAGAAGAATTGAATATGAGGTTGTAGATGTTTGAGGCCATCATTTGAACTCAGGTCTTTCTGATTCCAAGTCTGGAAGCTCTATTTATAGCACCACCTAGTTGTCCCACAAAAAACCCCCAAACAAACAAAAAAACCCAACACAATTTGTCATTTCTAGTTTATTTACATTGCTGTCACTTTCCCAAAATGTTTGTCTAATATAGCCTTCCCTTGCAACAAATAAGTATAGCTAAGCAAAACAAAATTGTTGTTTGATCTTTCTTTAAGAGCCCATTTGGGGTTTTCTTGGCAATGATAATTGTTATTTCCTTTTGTAACTCATTTTACAGATGAAGAAACTGAGGCAGAGGGTCACATGGGTAGTAAGTATTTGAGTCTATATATGAAAATGAGTCTTCTTAAGTTCAGGCCAGGTACTCTATCCACTGTACTACCTAAGATTTTAAATCAGGAAAACTTATGTTCCTGAGTTCATATTGTGCCTTAGATACTTACTAGCTATGAGACCTTGGGCAAGTCAGGTAACCCTGCTTAGTTTCCTCATCTGTAAAAGGAGCTGGAGAAAGTTCCTGCAAGAACTGAGTTGAAGATCATTTTAAAGAAATGTGCAATATTCTTGGGTTGTTATTTTCTTGTTAAAAAGAAGTACTAGGAAAGATAATTGACAAAGCTTTTTTTTTGGCAGAGCAAAATAATAATAACTATCATTATAAATGTATACACACACACACACACACACACATACACACAGAGAGTTTTGAGGTTGGTAAAGTGCATTGCAAAGTGCTCGTCTTATCCTCACAAAAAATCCCTGGGAAGTAGGTGGTATTATTATTCCCATTTTACAGATGAGGAAACTAAGACAGAGGTGAAGTGACTTGCTCCAGTCGAATAGTTAACCTTTTAAGTCGTATTTGGGCTCAGGTTGGTGTGATCCCAAGTCTGGTACTTTCTCCAACTGTGCCATCTAGCTGCAATAAAGTTCTTAGCAAGGCCTTTGGCTTAAAAAAACACACACCAAAAACCAGTTTTTGATTGCCTAATATTTACACCTTTTATCAGCTGCAAATACTTATACCTCGTCTTACAGTGATTATGACCCTTAGCCTGAACTAAGATATATAATATTTCCATACATAAAGCTACGATTTATTAATATCTCCTTGTATCTCATTGAATTCTTAGTGGTGATTTTATCAGTTGGAAACAAACTAGGGAGAAAATCAAATGGTGCCAGTTGAGTGTTGTATGTAGATATAAATTGAATATGTTTTGCTATGATATTTATACATTTCTTCCATAATGTTTCCAACCCCAACTGTGTAATTCTAAGTTGCTTATTTGCATTCTCAGGCTGGCAGTCATATTGTGATATGCTATGAGGGATTTAGGATAAGGCCAGAATATGAATGATTTTACTGAATGGATTCCAGGAAGGCAAAACACAGCGGGAACAAATCTGAAAAGGGAAAGAAAATGACAATATGCAGAAATAACATATTAGGCAATGCCTGTTAATGGTTATTTAAAACAAATACCATTTTACCCAGTTCAAAAACAAAACAAAGGTTAAAACATTATCACTATGTTGAGATCAACATTATGTTAATAGTGTCATAGGTTTTTAGAGTTGGAAGGGACTTTAAGGATAAAGAATCATTACAAATGAAGAAACCTTGAGAGTTTATTTACTTGCCTGAGGTCACCAACTCAGAAAGTGACAGAATTGGGATTCTAACCCAATTTCTAACTCTTAAAGCAGCGTTTTTTTCTCTTCCTACACAGAAATGGTTCCACTAAGTTTCAATTTCTCTTTTATTTTTTGACTTTTGTTTGCAATGGTAGCTAAAAGGTTAAATTGGCTGAGAGTCTGAGATACCAAGTAGGTATGGATAAGAAAATTGGCTTGAGGTCTGGGGAAGAACTACTGACCCCAACCTTTATCCTGAGATAACACCACCTGAATATGATGAAGAAAGGACAGGCTGAGCTGCTGGCAGGGGTTTTCCCTGAAGAAAAGAAAAATTTCTCAACAAAAGTTACCACAAGATTTATAGTGCTTGCTCAATTATAGGGGAAACAGCTCATAGACACAGTTTGTAAGAGATGACACAGGGACAGGTCTAAAAATAAAACACATGCTAATATGGTATAACCAATGTTAATGGACCTCAGCAGGGCCATGGTAGAGAAAAAAGTTTTATTATAGTATGAACTTAGGAGTGAAGACTCCATTTTCACTAAAGTAAGTGACAGTCATTTTGACTATTATAAATAACCAAATATGTAGGAAAAGAGATAAATCTAAATACATAAATACAGTACATTATACTTATATATAAATATTTCTGTCTAATGGTAGCCATTTCAAAGGTGGGATAGGAGGAAGCAAAGGGAAGAAAAAAGAAAAAGGAATTTACATGATACATTTATTATGTGTTTAAAAGGAATAATAAGTTGTACATCATATATTTGTAGTATTATGTGCAATTATCTTTTTTTCCCCATTCTACTGTTATGGAAATGTGTTTTATTTTGTAAGTTCAGAATAACAGGGAAAAAAAAGAAAAAACAACAATTAGAATAAAAAAAAAAGATTCTACCTATGCCTATGGAGAATACTTCCCAGACAAAAAGCAAATTTTAGAAAAGACTCTCATTTGAACAATGGATCTTCAGTGTGTTCTCAAGCTCAGGCCATGGACAACAATTATAATACTATTCTCTTTTTTTTTTCTGTCCTCAAGCAATTCTGGAAAAACCTTGGACTCTAGAGAGGACAAATCTTAGTTCTGTGTATCGTTATGTTATTGGGAAGACTACTTCTGACATTCTGGAATATAAATCCTGCCAATCTACAGGAAAACCTTAAAACATACATCAAACAAATCATTCCAAAAACATGACACATTTTTATCAGAGATACACAATTTTATTTGAATGTATAATTTCTTTAGTATGCTCATACCACAGACTGGATATTCTGTTCTGTATGCTACTTAAAAAAAAAAAAAAACATGTAGCTAGTTGTTAAAAGAGGGCACCAGATGTTGAGAAGGTTTGAAGGCATCTCAGATTTTTCAAGAAAAAAGATTGGACATTAATCAAGTTGGAGACAGGCATGTACAGGCAGGTAGGCCTCTTTTGCAGATATCTTTAAACTAGGAAAAGTTTCTTAACTTTTTTTAAAGGCAAACTACCCATAGTGCTTTTTAAAAAATTTTGACTCCGACCTTTGAGGAGATGGGGGAAGGAAATAGAGAAAAAGTTAAGAAAAAGCTAAGGAGGAAAGGGAATTTATATTGTATTTGTGACCATACCCAGAGTGGACAGACCTGTGGACAGAAAAACATCTTTCTGAGTTCAAATCTGGCCTCAAACACTTAACTGGTGACTGAGCATGTCAGTCAATGCTTTGCTTTGGGTTCCTCATTTGTAAAATGAGATAGAGAAGAAAATGGCAAAACACTTGCTAAGAAAACCCCAAATAGGATCACAAAGAATTGGAAATGACTGAACAACACCAAATTTTCCCACACCAAAATAAGAGTATAATCCTTTTCAAGAGCAAATATGGTGGTTTCTGAAAACTGTTTGTGTCTTAGGGTCTGCTTTCATTTTCCTATTTCAGAATATATGCTGTCTTTGGACTATATTTTGCAATTATCACCCATGTTGTTAATATATTTATTATTTGCCTGATTGGCAATATCTATTTCTCAGATATTGAATTTATTATTTAAGAGGATATTTGTTATGCAATATTTATAACACTCATATGGAAACTCCTTTCTCTTTTATATTAGTTGTTCGTGATTAAGATGAAGTATGTTATGTAGTGGATATCCTGCCATCTAAGGGAGGGGTGGGGAGTAGGGGGGAAAAATTTGTAACAGAAAGCTTTGTAAGGGTTAATGTTTAGGAATTACCCATACATATGTTTTGCAAATAAAAAGTATTAATAAATTTAAAAAAATTTTAAAAAAAGATGAAGTATGTTAGCAGTTTAATGGTGACATTGTTAAAGAAATACAAGAAAACATTTATTAGAAGTGTTCATATTCAGCTAGTAAGGCATCAAGATTAAAGAGAAGAAAAACTATATCCTAGACATTGGTGCCAATGGGATTTATTAACTACTATGATTTACTGCAAACCACTGATAGTGGCTGAGGGAATTTTGTCATATCTCTGCCCTCCACTACTATCCCCTATGGTTCTGGACAGGAAAGTGAGACAGGTGATTTTGCACAGCCCTCCCTCATTTAAATCCAATTCACTTGCATTTCATGGCATCTCCTCCCTACTGTCATGGTCCTCTATGAAAACAATTCCCCAAATCCATGCATAATAGCTGACTGCTCTCTATCTCTGGAAATTTCTTTCTCCTCATCTTCATCTCTTGGCTACCCGACTTTTACTTGGCTTCATTTGAGTTCCAGCTAAAATCTTAGCTTGTGGAAGAAGCCTGCTGTAGTTCCTTAATGATAGTGTCTTTCTATGACATTATCTTCCATTTTATGATGTAAATACCTTGAATGTTCATAATTATTTGAAAGCTATTTCTTTCATTAAAAAGTAAGCTCTTTGAAGGCAAGAACTTTATTTTGTTGTTGTTGCCTTTCTTTGTATCATTTAGCACAGTATCTAGCACAGAAATCCTGACTTAAAATAAGAATAAACCTCACATATCAGATATGACTAGGAATACAATTATTAATGCTCAGTGAAAATGATAAACTAGGATGCTTTTGGTGATTGGTGAAGATGATGAGCTAAAGTGCTTCTTGTAATAGCCATGAGAACTGTTACCCTAAAACAATGTTGCTGATTTTCAAATTTAATTCCTTTTTATTTGAAGGGCCCTCTCCTAATTGTTTATAGAATTTTTTTTTTGTCATTGAAATTATTGAATGTAGCCACTGTGTGTCTTGGAGTCTACAGAATAGGATTCTCCCCTCTTCCCAGGTGATTTGTGGATTATTTCAATTGGTACTTTATTTTCTGTGTTTAAAAGTTCTGGGAAATTTTCTTATATTTCTTACATTATGGTGTTTAAGCTTTCTGATTTATTGGTTTCTCTGGGAGACCTATAATCCTTGAATTGTCTTTATACATCCTATATTGGAAATCAATATATTTTGCTTCAGTGGATATAATTTAAAATATATATTGCTTTTTGTTTCTCCTCTTCTGGTTTGCCCTTCATTTTTGTATGCATTTTCATTTTCAGTTATTGTCTCTTTTGTTTCTTTGGTAAGATTTGCCACTATGAATTCTAATCTTTCTATTCTACCAATTATTTCTGTTGGGCAGGTCATATTGATTCATTTTCTTTTATCTTATAATATTTAGTCATAGATTCCCATTTTAAAAAAATGGAACTGAAGGCCTTATTCCTTTCTGTTATTAATACTCTCCTGGTTTATTTTAGTATATTCAAGCAGATGAATAAATTTTCTTGCTTTTGAGATCTTTGGTAATTTCAATAATTTTTCCTAATTTTCTCCCATTGTTAACTTTCAGATTCCTTGATTACTCTTTCCTTGGGGGCTAGACGACAAAGCTGTCTCAGTCTCTTCTCATTCTGGGCAATTCAGATTTTAATGGTTTAAGAGGTGACTTCTGTTCTTTTTTTTTTTTTCCTTTTTTTTTTTTTAAAGCGTTTTATTTTCAAAACATATGCACGGATAATTTTTCAACATTGACCCCTGCATAGCCTTGTGTTTTAGATTTTCCTCTCCTTTTACCCACCCTCTTCCCTAGATAGGAAGCAATCCAATATACATCATGTATGTTAAAATATATGTTGAATCCAATATGTGTAAACATATTTATACAATTCTCTTGCTGCACAAGAAAAATCAGATCAAAAAGGAAAGTAAATGAGTAAGAAACAAAATGCAAGCGAACAAGAAAAAAAAAAAAAAAAGAATGAGAATGTTATGTTGTGATCCACACGCAGTTCCCACAGTCCTCTCTCTGGGTGTAGAGGCTCTTTTCATCACAAGATCATTGGAACTGGCATCAATTATCTCATTGTTGGAAAGAGTCCTGTCCATCAGAATTGATCTTTGTATAATATTGATGTTGCTGTGTACAATGATCTCCTGGCTCTGCTCATTTCACTTAGCATCAGTTCATGTAAGTCTCTCCAGAGCTGTCTAAAATCATAAGAGGTGACTTCTGAAGAGATAGAACTGACCCCAGCAGATGCCAGCCTCTTTCCTTCAGATTAGTGGAGGGCCACACAGTTACATACATATGTACCTTGCCCCAGTTCCCTCAGTTCTCTGACTGCACTCAGCTGTAAGGACTACCAATTTTCAAATATGGCTTGACAGAGCAGCTTCCCTCCTTTTTTCCCTCCCTCCCCTGCCTTCTAATGAATAGTATTATTCACAGAATCACATGTTCTCAGAGTTAAGAGGAATCTTTTGTTGTTGTTCATTAATGTATGACTCTTTGTGATCCTATTTTGGGTTTTCTTGGCAAAGATACTGAAGTAGTTTGCTCTTTCCTTCTCCAGCTCATTTTACAGATGGGGAAACTGATGCAAACTGGATTAAGTGACTTTTCTAGGGTCACAAAGTTAGTATATATTTGAAGCCAGACTTGAACTCAGGAAAATGAGTCTTCTTGACTTATCTACTATACCACTTAACAAATCTTAGATACTGTCTAATTTAACCACTACTTGGAAAAGAATATGCTCTAAAATAAAACTTTTTAAACTGTGGGTCGTGATTCCATATGGGGTCACATAACTAAATGTGGGGGTCATGAAATATTTGGCAACAGTAAAAGGTTTCTGAATGCAATGGTCAAAAATTAATTCAAAATTGAACACATAATGAATATGACATGTTTCTGGCAGCACTTGTCTGTGTTGCATTATGAAACTTCACTGTAGCCTTGTACTGTACGTGCATGAGTTCTGCCAGAATCACTTCAGCTCAGATTTGAGATAGTGATGTGTAAAATTTTTCCAGGTAAAAAGGGGTCATGAGTGGAAAAAGTTTAAAACCCTGTTCTAAAAGGTACTCAACAAATGGTCATCCATTTGGTAGATGGTCTTTATAATTTGTTATTGAAATTAGTGTTAAGGGAGATCAGGCTGGACTTGAAAGAAATCAGGCAAGTTAAAAAGGCATCAATGAAGACATAGAGCATTTTAGACATGGCAGACAGCCAGAGAAAACATCTAGAATTAGGAGATGGTGTCTTATTCAAGTAATAGCAAGGATGTCATAAATAGAATAGCATAGTGTGTGATGGGGTGTATAAGGTATAAGAAAGGTATAAGGTATAAGAAACCTGCAAAGGTGGAGGTAGCAAAGGTGAACAGGTTATAAAGATCTTCAAATGCCAGAGGATTTTATATTTGGCTCTAGAAGTGATAGGTAGAAGCTGCAATTCAATAAAGGAGTAACATGGTCAGAATTGTGCTTTAGGAAGATCACTCTGATAGTTGAGTGGAGGATACATTAGAAGTAGGGTAAAACTTGGAATGGTAGGGAAACTTACTAGTAGATTATTTTAGTAATAAGCATTTTAATAGTAGGTGCAAAGTGATAAAAGATAGAAGAGAAAAGAGTAGGTGCATTTGAGAAATATCACAATCAAAAAATTGCCAGGCTTTGGCAACAGATTAGATGTGGGGGACATGTGGGGGACATGAGAATGAAGAATTCAAGTTGACTCGCATAGATTGTGAGTTTGAGTGAATGGGAGAATAATGGTACCCTCAATAGTAACAGGAAAGCTAAGAATAAGGGAGGGTTTGGGGGGAGAAATGATGAATTCAGTTTTGGACATATTGAATTTCAGAAATCTATAGGATATTCAATTTGAGATGTAGAATAGACAACTGGAGATGGGAGACTGGAGGTTAGCAGAAAGTTAGGACTGGATAAATCATTTTGAGAATCATTAACATAAAGATTATAATTGATTGAATATATGGGAACTGATGAGATCACCAAGTAGAAATAGTGTGTGCATATGATGGTTTTCATAGTTTGTGGGCAGTGAAGTGGTACTGATGGAGTATAGCTTCTAGGAAAACAGCAGTAAGGAGGTAAACCATCCTCCACTCTGACCTTAGAGTGGTACTGGCTTTAGAATCGTGATCCCAAGATTCCCCCAATCTTAGAGTGCTATTGTTCTAACAATCTGTTCATCAATGATTGTATAAGTCTTTTGGCCTTAGATTAGTCCTATAAACATTGCTGACTGTCAGATGCATAATCTGCTGGTCAGTGATAAGCAAGTTCCTGAGACCACTCCTCAGTTCTACCCCTATGCCATTAAATTAGCAAATAATGAAGCTCTGGTATCTCTAACTTTTCCTATAAAATTGTCTTCTTGCCCTTGGTTCTTTGCTAAATTCTTTTGGAACTTAGCCCACTTCAATTAGTGTTACAGTTACAACAAACCCTTTGACTTGAAGATGGGTTCAAGCCATCTTCTTTTGAGATACTTTGTGACACCAATCTGTGACTACAACCTTTTGGGGTCCATTCCCAATCTCAACAGTACTAGGAAATTCTGGAACTCAACAAACACCAAATAAAAGGAACATTTTAATATATTAAGGAAGCAGATTATGAGAATTCTATATAAAACCACAAAATTTATTTTGTACATGCTTTTCTTTTAAGTACATAATAAATAAAATACAGATTTAATAAATTCAAATTTTATTTTCAAGGCTGTCCTACTTTTTTTTTCTTCTGAATTTCCTTCTGTTTGCTTTTGTGTATTTTGATAAAAATTCTTCAATGCCTTCTTTTTCTTCTTCTTCTTCCTCCTTCTCTTTCTTCCTTTTTAGGACAATAATATTATTAACCCCCTCTCATTATTACTATTTAGTCATATATCTGTTTCCAGCTCCTTGTGGTCTGGTGGACCATAGCACACCAGATCCTTCTATCTGGGTCAGATGCAAGTCTCCTCAGGTCTACTTGAAACCATTCATTTCATCATTTCTTATTATACAGTAAAATTCAATTATATTCATATATGATAATTAGTTGTCATTCTCCAATTAACCGATCACCTCCTAATTTTCCAGTTCTTTGTTACAACAAATAGGGCTGCTAGAAATACATTTGTATACACTGGCATTTCCCTTTTTTGTTTGATCTCTCTGAGGTATAGATCTAGTATTGGTACTGTTGGTTCAAAAAGCATATCAGTGATTTTTTTGGCATGGTTTCAAACTGCTATAACAGAAAGACTGAAACTGCAATTCAGAGTCCTATGAACAATGGTTTAGTCTTTTAGGTAGGTAAACCAGCTGACACATGTTATCTTTGCCAATCTAATGAGTTTTAGGTAGATCATCAGTTGTTTTAAATTGCATTTGGCTGATTATTAGTGATTCGGGACATTTAAAAATATGCCTGTTAATAACTTGAATTTTTTTCCTTTAAAAACTATTTATAATTTTTTTTTTTTTTTTTTTTTTTTTTTTTGCTGAGGCAGTTGGGGTTAAGTGACTTGCCCAGGGTCACACAGCTGTTACGTGTCTGAGACCAGATTTGAACTCAGGTCCTCCTGACTTCAGGGCTGGTGCTCTCTCCACTGCGCCACCTAGCTGCCCCCAAAAACTATTTATAATTTTTAACAATTTATCTTTTGGGTAATGGCTCTAAGCACTTGGTGCTCTGTCTTCTGTTTTCTGTCTTGGGTGCTGCCTTAATGCTTATGAGTTTCTGGTGTCTCCTTTCACCAACCTAGGATAGATGATAATACTTTGTTTATCTTTTTATTTTTTAATCATTATTAAGTTTCATGCTTTTTTTCTTTCTCCTTTCCACATCTGGGAGATTTGGACTGTTCTTTTCCTATTCACAATCTTTACTGAAATCTGGTTAAATGCTTAATAAATATTAATGGAATGAGTTCATTGCTATGGAATTCAATTTAATTCAATTCAGAAACTTTTATTAAGTATTTATTCTTTCTCAAACATTATGCTAAGTTCAGGAATACCAAAAAAAAAAAAAAAAGAAGAGAAAAGAAAAAAAAAATTAAACAGCCCCTATCCATAACAAATTTTCATCTGATTGGGGACTACATCACGTACATATAAATACAAATTAATACAATCAGAGAGATCAAGAAAGGCCTGATACAGGAAGTGCTACTTGTGGAATTCATGTAGAAATTTCAGAGAAGCATTGTAGGTATAATAAGTGTGGATAATACACAAAAGATATTTAGGTTATCTGAAGAACGTGTTATAGTTTGGGACATTATTATATTTGTTCACAGTTAGTATTGTTGGTATTAGGTTTTATTTTATGCAATTTTTAAAATATTTCAAAGGTGAAAAGAAATTTAGAGAACATTGTCTAATTTTCTCCATTTTTATAAATTTTAATTCTGAATGGCTAAGCCTAATAGTGATTTTTAAAGCTAAAGAAATGTTTAAATTAATGGAATATTAATTAAATCATCATCTTTTTTTTCAACACACATTTTATTCCCTTCTGCATATGAAACACATATTTTGTAGAGGGCTACAGATAATGAGGGAACTCTGGGTGAGGTATAAGATCCTACAATCCAAAGTGAACCTGCTGACAATGTCTGGTTCCACTCATCTCCCATTGGGCATTTCACCCTTCCTGAGAAGTCAGGGTGGGGCATGACTACCTGTGTTCTACTTGAAACAAGGGATATTTACAATAAAGAGATGCATTTTACATATCAATAGCAGGATGCTTATAGTCTGCCCTAGAGCTGTGTGCTGTGGTGATGTAATGGTAGTATAGTTGGCACATGCTCAGTGTGCTGTGGTGATGTAATTGTACTAAGGTATTTCAGGGCTGAAATAAATGGAACTCCATCTTTGACTATCCATGTGAGTCATCGCTCCTCCACCAAGACCAAGGACTCGGGCTGGTCCTGAGATCTTCCAGATATCTAGTCCAGATGGTATAGTTTGGCACCCCAATTTGGGGGCTATAGAAAGCACACTACAATATTTTATGTGAAAGGACCACATATAGGCAGTTTCTAATGCTCAGCAAAGTGCATTCTATACAACATCTAATAGATGTTTAGTGGTTTGAATTGAATGGAAAATTTATTTTAAAAAAACAACACATTCTACTTATCTTTACAAAGATAATGTTTCTTGGACAGCTGCTATTTCTTATTTCAGTTATTCTCTCTTTAAGTGGTTTTTCTTAAGTAATTTTTTTCATTAATTCATTATCCATTCAATTGACATTTATCAAATGCTTATAGTTTATCAGACCCCTCCTAGGGACCAAGGAAAATTAAAAAAAAAATCAAAGTCAAATAAAACAGAAAACTCATTCTAGCCGGGAATATCAAACATATATACAATCCAATCTAATACAAAATAGAATATAAGTTCATAAGAGAATGATCAGAGCTATTCAGTAGAAAAATGACTATGTCCTAGGTATAAGATTAGGGACAGGAGGAAAGACATATATTCTCTAAATTCTTATTACACTTGTCAGAATTTTCAAAGGAGAAAGTGAAAACTTTTTTTATTTTTCTCTTCCTTTCTAGGTGCTCTGGCTTCTGGTAGCCATCTAGGTTCATGGTATACACAGACGATGGCTCTCATATAATCAGTGTCTCATTAGATCTCTAAACTCTATATTAGGTTACTATATTATGCTAATCTTTACCAGATAGATGGTTGCTATCTGGCCTTTTTAGGTACTGGTGATGTCAAATGTGGTTCAGAATTCACTGAGTACAAGAGTCTGTCGATGGAGATGACAAAGTGTTAGGAATAGGTGGATTTTTTTTTTTTTTTAATTTGCAAGAAGTGAGTACAAAGTGTCTAAATTTAAGGGACATTTGTTTAGCTTTTATTTTTGCCGGCTGTCAAAATGAATTGGGTCTTGTGGTTTTATTTGGAATTCCATTCTTCATTTTGTTGGATTCTTCTAGTTTGTTAAGATGATTAAACTTTTTTTTAAAATATGAAAAATAAAATTAAATGAACAGCCATCTCCTTATGTGATCAGGCTCTTAATTAGAAATTTTTTTCCCCTAGCTTTATTCAGTCAGGTTGTGAGGAATCCCTGGGGTAAATTTTCAGTGCTGTGTGGGGGTATCTGGCTATATGTCATTCAGTAAGGTTAATGGGAACTATGTAGCTAAATCCGGATACTGCACATTGAAAAGTTCTCTATAAATGTCTAAATGCTTAGGGCTTGGGGGAATCTTCAGCTGAGGAAATGGCAATGCTATTCATATCCAGACATTAAAACAAAAGTTTTATTTAATGTGACTGTCAGGTTTTGGCTCCTTTTTCTGACAGACCAACAGAGCTTTTTTGACCCTCTCAGCCAAACTATTTGTACATTATGACTTGCCTAAGGATAGTTTCCTCTGTTGTTTTTTTTCCTGCTGTCTAAAAAAAGGGTTGCATGCAAAGTAGAAATTTAAAACATAAAAGGAAAAAAAAAAGAAATGTTAGCTAACCAATAAGGCTATTGAAACAGAAGGGACAAAAAAATTTCACATAAATCACATCAGACTGGTATTTTGTTATTCTATTATTCAGTTCAGTTAAACTAAAGACAATTATTCATAGATTTTCATCTGTGAAAAAGAATTTTCTTCTTGCAGAAAGTCAGCTCTCTACTGGAAAAAAAAAGCAATAAACTTTGTTAAGGAGGGAGAAATTACATTGCAGTTGAATGCAAACTCCTTGAAGGTAGAGGCTATGTCCTTCCTTCCACCTCCCCACCCCCACACACACACCCCACACAACCCCCTTTATCTTGGTCTTTATTTCCTAGGCACCTAACATAGTGTCTGGAACAATATAGATACACAAAATATAGAAACTTTAAAAACTGCAAATTGAATTGAATCTAAGTACCAATACTTAGTCATGAGTGTTCAAATAAGAGACTGACATTCTGTTTAAGGTGTATTCATTTGGCTTAGAGGCAGTGGACAGAGTGCACAACCAGCACCACAACCACCACAACTACTACTTCTGATGAGATTGTTGTAGTCACACCAAAAAGTGAAGTTTGGTAGCAATTTAATTATGAAGAACTCACAATGGTTTTCTCCTTACTAAAAGGTACATTTATTTATGAGAAGATAAAGACAAAATGAAGAGGTACACTAGTAGTGGTAAATATGATAATAGATTTGGGAGAGCATATAGTTAACAAGGAAAGGGATTTTAACAATTAACAATGGAAAAGACAGGTTCCCTAGTGGAGCTCATAATTAACAAGGGAAAAGGGAATAAATATGCCATTGACTGTCAAGATAAATCCATAAGAGTTTGGTACCCCAAAAGAGTTAGCTATAAGAAGGAGAAAGACACCATGAAGCATGGGGGAGGATATGAGAAGAAAGAGACTACCAGGCAGAATGCAATAGCGGGGTATTCAGCAAAGATGAGATAGGCCATGTACTGATTTATAGAGGAAATTTAGCCTCAGGGATCTGACATTATAACTTGGCTTTCTGATTGGATCTAGTAAGGTGAGGTTATGTAAGATTTCCATAGGACTGGGGGTGGGGGGAGGGAAGAGAAGGGGGTTGGAACCATAAGATTGACCTTCTCCCCACCACTGCTCTTCCCTGCTTCAGGCTTTCTCTGCCAACCCCACCTAGTTACCGAGGACCTCATCAATATTCTTCTTGTTCTTGTTCTTCCTTCTTTCTTCTTGTTCTTGTTCTTGTTCTTCCTTCTTTCTTCTTGTTCGTCCTTCTTTCTTCTTCTTCTTGTTCTTGTTCTTTCTTCTTCCTTCTTGTTCTTTCTTCTTCCTTCTTGTTCTTGTTCTTCTTCCTTTTTCTTCTTCTTCTTCTTCCTCCTCCTTCTTCTTTCTTCTTCTTCCTTCTTTCTTCTTCTTCCTCCTCCTCCTCCTTCTTCTTTCTTCTTCTTCCTTCTTCTTCCTTCTTTCTTCTTCTTCCTCCTCCTCCTTCTTCCTTCTTTCTTCTTCTTCCTTCTTCCTTCTTCTTTCTTCTTTCTTCTTCTTCCTTCTTCCTTCTTCTTTCTTCTTCTCCCTTCTTTCTTCTTCTTCCTTCTTTCTTCTTCTTCCTTTTTCCTTCTTCTTCTTTCTTCTTCTTCCTTTTTCCTTCTTCTTCTTTCTTCTTCTCCCTTCTCCCTTCTTCTTCTTTCTTCTTCTCCCTTCTTTCTTCTTCCTTCTTTCTTCTTCTTCCTTCTTCCTTCTTCTTCCTCCTTCCTCTTCTTCTTCCTTCCTTCTTCCTCTTCTTCCTTCTTCTTCTTCCTTCTTCCTTCTTCCTCTTCTTCTTCCTTCTTCTTCCTTCTTCCTCTTCTTCTTTCTCTTCTTCTTCTTCCTCCTCCTCTTCTTCTTCTTCCTTCTTCCTTCTTCCTTCTTCTTGTCCTTCCTTCCTTCCTTTTTCTTCTTGTCCTTCCTTCTTCTATTTGTTGTTGTTGTCGTTGATCTTTTTCCTCTTCCTCCTTCTCTTCTTCCTTCTTCTCTTCTTCCTCCTTCTTTCTCCTTCTTCCTCCTTCCAAATGACCCTGCACGAATGGGTAGAAGAAGAAACAAAGCAAAGATATATGAATCCAGGGAAAAAAAAGCACAGCAAGAAAGCTAACGAAAGGAGGAACAAAAAGCAATAAGAATAACAAAGGAATGGGATGAAGAGGAAAGAGAAAGTGGTAAGAAGAAGGAAGTGTTAGAATAATACAGCAATATGCAATATACATAATCATATAACAAGACACTCACAAATTCCTAACAAAATCTACCTGAGTTAGGACTGGTGTGATAATGTTAAAGACAACAGGGCAATAGTAGGAATTATTAAGACTTGGGGGAAGAAAGAATAGGGTTTTGCACTAGAAGAAGAGGGAACTTTGGGAACAAGATAGAAAGTAGAAAGTGGGGATGAAATTAAATGAAATGCTCAAATTGCGGCCAGAGGACTTAACTAGCCCTTTCTCTGCTTGTGATTTAATGGCCAACTATGAGTACCTGTGAAACCCTGTCTTGTTCCAAGCTGTTGCACATACCAGCTTCTGGTCAGAAGGATGCTTGAAATTAGGACAGAAGGCACAGGATCCATAGACATATATATGTCAGTTGCATTGTCAGGAGAACTCACATTCTTGAAACATTGTTTCTACTTTTCTTACATACATATGTATATATGCATGCACATACATATACACATATTAACTCATTTATCATTGGAGCAAGCACAATATTCTCATTTTACAAAGTAAAAATATAATAGCTTGTGTTCACATGGTGACAAAGTTTGGAAAGCATTTTACATACGTGATCTCAACTGAAAATCACACCAATCTTTTAATTTAGACATACATTATTTTTGCTATTTTACAGATAAAGAAACAATTCTCAGAGAAGTCATTGCACCCTCTCCAAGTCACAAAGTGAGCATCTGGGGTGGGAGTCTAAACTAGGTCTTCCAGAATGAGTCTCAGATGTAGTAGTTTGACCAAGGCAAACAGCTAGAAGTTTTCAGAGTTTGGCTAACCCCAGTCACCTGATTCTAAATTGTGTGTGTGTGTGTGTGGGGGGTTCCCCATTACAACATGGTGCTTTTCCTTGTGCCCCATGTAAAATCAAGATCTTGATTCCTGTATACTCAATTCCTGCTGCCATATTTCCTTCCTTCCTTCCTCCCTTCCTTCCCCCTCTTTTCTCTTTGTCTCTTTCTGTTTCTGTCCATCTGTCCAACTGTCTGTCTGTTTCTGTTTCTCTCTTTCTCTTTCTTTCTTTCCAACTCAAGCCACCCAATCTGTGCCTCTATACTTTGGCTCCACAAGCTTATCTTTTTCTTCTGCTTAGTCTTGTCACCTAATCCTTTGATCCTGATTTAACTTTTGTATTAATGATACCCGCATTTTTTTTTCCTATACTAAGTGACTTCTAGATGTAGATGCTGGTCTGCATTCCTTATTACTTATGTTCTGGAAATCTGGCTCAGCTCCTGGCCGTGGACTCTTATAGGCTATTAATATCCCAATCTGGCCCTAACATCAAGAAGATAATTGGTGTTTACACCTGTTTTTTTTTTTTTTTTTGTAAGATTATGTTTGTCATTTAATTCATTCTCAAAACCCGAGAACTCATCTCTAGGCTCTTGGCATTATAACAGAAACCTCTTGAGTTTCCAAAGCTTTTTCATAAACTAATATTATCAATTAAACCTTCAGCCCACCATTATTCAATTTAGTACTTTGCCAAATATGCTACCCTTCATGTGTTCAAAGACATTACCCCCGGCATACGATCAGAATGTCCTAAACTTTCAGTGAATTAGTCCACATGTAATGGTATTTTTGGAGTACATATCTCATAATTTTATGCCTGATGTTACTTGTGACCAATATTTAAGGTGACCTCCTGGTCTAAAGATTGAATCTATTCCCACAGAACAAAATGAAAGGCAATACTTTATAATATTAATAATGATAACTAACATTAATGTAGCACCTATTATGTGTCAGGCACTGTGCTAAACATTTTACAACTATAGTTTCATTTGATTCTCACAAAAATCCTGGGATGTAGGGATATTATTATTCCCATTTTATAGTTGCGGAAACTGAAATGAATAGAGGTTAAATGACTGATCCATCGCTAAATCAGACAATTTGTAACTTTCCCCTTTAACACAGAGAAGAGAGATTAGGTTCTTTTCCTGATGATTCTGATACCAGTTCTCAATTACTTACATTTCTCTACTAGCACATCACATTGCTTCTTGAATTCAGCTACTTCTACTGAAGTCTCATTCTACAGATTATAGGAAATGTTCCAAGGTCACATTTTTTTTAGTAAGTGTCTGAGGTTAAATTTAAACTTGGATTTTCCTGATTCTGCCTAGCTACTCTCTCAGATCTAGTTCATACAACTGTAGATGAAACCTCTTATTACATGTTGAATCACCCCATTAGAATGTGTACTTCTTATGTGTTTATCTTTAGTATTTAGTGCAATACTTTGCACATGGTAAGTGCTTAATAAAAGCTCGTTCATTCACTCTATCTAGGAAGTATTAAAAATTCAAGAGACCTCATATTCACCACAAAATATGTTAGGGTCCCTATAATCCTTCTTTGCTAATGAGATTTTTTTTTAAACCTAAAGGTGGAATTTATATGGGACCGTTCTAATGTAATAAATAGACTAATGTCAGATTTTCTAAAATTTTAGTTCACACCAGGTCTATAGCTCTCATATTATCAAGGACTGCCCTGAGAATATAGCACCAGCTTTTTAAATGGTCATTTAGAGATGTTACATAGTTCTTTCTTTCAGTTGTGTCAATAACAATTGTTAAAATGAACAAAGAAACCAAATCAGTGACCAAAAATAAATGGAGATAATGGGCCTAATTTTTCAGAATAAGATGTTTTTGAAGGAATGAGGAAAACTCTCTCACTTTCTGATAAAAGTCAGTAATAATCAGGGAAAATATAATACTAAAGACCCTGCCTATATGTGGGTTCTATATAGAAGCCATCTTATGTTTGAGTCAATTTGTGAGTCAGTATCCATTTAAACTAGAACATATGAGCTCCTCATAAGAGGTATTTCTTTTACTAAAACAACTAGAGGATACATAAAATCCAAACCAAAATATATCTAATTAAAAAATATAGAAAAACAAAGACACAAGAAAAATCCCTTCTATACATACATTCCTATAGGTTATCATGTCACCAGTGTAAGAAGAACCACTTATACATATGTAGGAAATAAAGGGAAACATGAGGGAATATGTAATGGACTGGAGATTTGTACCTCTAATATCACTTAGCCACCAGTATTCTCTGACAATGTTATCCTACTGCTCTGTGATTGGCATTTTTGCTGAACTGATTCTGGTACCATCTGCTGGTCTTTAGTCTGACCTTTAGTCTGGTTTATATGCTGAGTTACCTTGATAGTTGCTAGGATTCCATTTCTGAATAGGTCAAATAGCCAAGTAGCCTATGATGATTTTATGCTTTTGAGATAACTTCAATTAAGAAATATTTGAAATTGTTTTTGTTTTGTTTTGTACATGTTATCTCAGCTGTCCTGTAAATTCTAATTCTCACCTGAGTTATGGTGGGAAAAAAACCCCAACAAAACTTTTTATTCTTATAATGGCAAAATTCCTATAAATCATTCAGACAGATCATACCTAGTTGGTATATTTCACCAAACTATAAAAGACTGAGATAAAGTTGTAGGAAGGCTACTCATTTCAATAGTTGCCTCTTAGAGCCTTTTCTTCCCCCTATATCTTTTATATAACATGCAAATCACAGATAACATGGACCAGGTTGCATGAAAAGACCTAAAGTGCTGGTGACTTTTGCCCTATTATTCCCACAATGAAGAAATAAATTTGTTGCAGTTGTTCAATTGTTGCAGTCATATATGACTCTTCATGATCCCATTTGAGATTTTCTTGGCAAAGATACTTTTGTGTTTTGCCATTTCCTTACCCTACTCATTTTATAGATGAGGAAACTGAGGCAAGCAGGGTTAAATGACTTGACCAGGCTCACACAACTAGTGTTTGAGGCCAGGTATTCCTGATTCTAGGGTCTGAACTCTACTACTGTACCATCTAGTTTCCTGTCCCCATTCCTTCTTAAGATCTGCCATCAAAATAGGTATTAAGACCATACTGCACCTGTAATGGTTGTCAGCATTTTTAAGAGATTTCAAACCATGCACATTTCCTACATTTTTCAAAACAGATCCTATCTTGAACCAAACTCTTCATTATTAATATAAATATTGCCTATGCTTTATCCATGCAAGCAATTTCACCAATTGAGTTTAAGATGTACTGTAAAGATCAATTTGTCTCCACTGTTTCTAAGAGTATCTCTGAGATACAAACTCAAGAATCTTGAAGTTTTGGAACCTTTCCACATGCTTGAAGTTTGAACAGCTGCAAAAGGAGAATTGTGCTTGCTCCTGGGTGCAAAAAATGCCCAACAGCATCTGACCTCTTAATCCTATTATCAAATTGTGTTAGCAAAAGAATTTAATTTAAATAATACCAGTTTAGTCTTGCAAGTAAAGATTTGAATGATGAATGTATAATTCTCTCAGTATCTCTGGCTCTCAGCAGAGTATCAAGTTGTCTTAAACTTCCTATTACACTTGCTAGGGACTTTATGCCAGATTGATTTTTTGCAGCTTGCATTAAACATCTCTGCCAGTTGAAGAGCTTTTATTTTTTTCAGGCCAGTTAAAATGCAAATCCTATTTGAATGACTTTCAGTCTTGTCTTGTTGATTAGTGGGCATTTAAACATCTACCCCAAATCAGTAAGACAATATAAAATTCACTCTTTGTAGATTTGGGGGATTGATTCTATACAAAGTGTTTCTAATATGTTTATCTACCTGCACTTTTAAAAATTCCATAAATAATAAATGTTTCTTGAAATCACTGCAAAGGAAAGTGTTATGCATATGTAAAGGATAAGGTTTTTTAAAATTAAATAGCATTTTATTCCTGCCTCTTCCTCCTAGTTATGTCAAGAAAAATTTTCACATTCATTTTTACACGGTTTTGAGTTCCAAATTTTTCTCCCTCTTTCCTTCTCTTTTCCTGAATATGGTAGGCAGTTTGATGTAGTTTATACATGTGTTATTATATAAAACATATTTCCATCTTTATCAGTTATGGAAGAAAAAAACAGATTAAAAGAAAAAAAAACATAAGAAAGAATAAGATAAGTGGAAAAAAAAAAGTGTGCTTTGGTCTCTAGTGTCCATCGGTTCTTTATCTGGATGTGTATAGCATTTTCCTTTATGAGTCTTTTGGGCTTGTCTTGGATCAATGTGTTGCTGAGTGTAATGCTCAGGGAGAAACTGAGGCAGTATTACACATTGGAAATGAGATAATACTTTATTGATGTTAATTGAGAGTTCAGAATCCATAGCTATGGATCGGGACTGCTGGGACTCATGTCTCAAAGCACACAGTCCAGCCCAGAACGTTAGACTGACAGACATGTCAGCTGACTGAATAGGACTAATGTCACAAAGTATTCAGTACCTCATTGGTGGGGATCACGATTTTTATAGTCTCCATAGCCCAGGGAGACAAAGAACTCATAGGAACAGCTGAGTGTCCAAGGAAACCATAAATTCAGTTCTGGCAGATAGGGAATAAAGAGTGCCTGAGACAGAAACTGGGAAAGGAAGACAGTAAATCTGGGTCATAAAGATAAGAGTATGTCGAGGTTGGCCATCTGGAGGTTTTATGACTCCTTTGGAATGTAATTCCAATTATTTCTGATGATCAGAAGGAGGGAGGTTGTTATTTTTGGGCAGAACAATTAAGGGAAACTGAAACAGCAACTGAGGGAAACTGAGACATGGGAACTGTGGCACAACACTGAGAAGAGCTGAGTCATTCATAGCTGATCATCACACAATGTTGCTGAAACTGTGTACTTTATAGGTGAGCAACATCAGAATACGGGAATTAAATTCAGGTGCAAAAATGAATGTAAAATAAAAAAGTCAACACTATTGACAATACTTACCATGGAAGACTCTCTTTTCAGAACAGAAGTAACAATACATGATCAAATTTCAACATATCATAATATCAACTCTTAATGGAATTTGTGTATAATTGAGGCTAAGTGCTAACCCCTTAAACAATCTATTGGCTTTGTTATGATTGTAGCCTCAAGGGACATGCCCTTATTTTATTTTATTTTGTAAAATTTTAAATGTATGCAACAACAAATAAGATAAACATTTCCATATACAAAGCAGAAGAAATTAATGAGATTTTTTGCATGTAGTTATAAATATGCAATGTGTACATATAGCTGGCTTCTCCAAGACTATAACAAATTCAATTTTATTTTAATAGTTCTCTATCTTGTCTATGTTTCTTATCAAATTTCCTTCTGATTTGTTTTGTGTATTTAAAAAAAATCTTCAGTGACCCTCTTTTCTTGTTGTTTTTTCTTTTGGTAATACTAATATTAGTTCTCTTTCTTCCTACAAATCCTCCTTCCCCACCCCCATCCCCCACCCCCCACAAAGTGAGAGAAAGAAAAACAAAACTCTATGTGAAAAATGCATAGCCAAACAAAGTCTTGGCTATGTCCAGAAATAGATTCCATTCTACATCTTAAATTCATGGTCTCATTGACAAGAGCTATATAGCATATATTACATCCATCTATCTATCTGAATGAAATGGGAAACTGAGGACTTCTCAGAATAATAACCTTGGGTAGTTTAGGCTCTGTTTAATTATTGAGCTCTGGGAGAAGAGCAAGATTTGCTCTTCCAGCAGAAATGTTTGAAATAACCCTGTTGATCCCTTACTCAACTGCTTTTCATAAGAGGTAAACCTGACTAATTGTTTAATGGCCTGAAAGAAGTCTCCAACTTAGCTATCCCTAGGAATGCCTGAAAATAGACCAGATCACCTTGATGAATGTTTTAGTAGTTTAGGAATATTTAACCCTCTTGCTTAATTGACCCCTTTTCTTAATAATATGCCCAGCAAAGGTATTGGAAACATTTATTGTTTAACTCAGACCCTGGTATCACAAAGGCTGACCTGCATACCAAAGAAAAATATTGAGTTGGCCGATGACTTTAAAGATTAACTGGGGGCTTGGGTGGATTAAAGGAAGAGGTGTTTGTAATCCTCAACTATATAATCATGTTACCTACTTCTGTAAAATTGGCCTCCCTGCCCCAGCTCCTCTGGAGCAGGGACCACCCCCCTTCTCTCCAGAACCGAAATAAAGAAACTTTGTGTTCTTGTCAGATTGGCTAAAATGACAGGAAATGATAATGACGAATGTTAGAGGGAATGTAGGAAAGCTGGGACACTGATACATTGTTGGTGGAACTGTGAACGGATTCAACCATTCTGGAGAGCAATTTGGAGCTATGCTCAAAAAGTTATCAAACTTTGCATACCCTTTGACCCATTGGGCCTATATCCCAAAGAAGTCTTAGAGGAGGGAAAGGGACCCACATGTGCAAAAATGTTTGTGGCAGCCCTTTTTGTAGTGGCTAGAAACTGGAAACTGAATGGATGCCCATCAATTGGAGAATGGCTGAACAAATTATGGTATATGAATGTTATGGAATATTATTGCTCTGTGAGAAACGACCAGCAGGATAATTTCAGAGAGGCCTGGAGAGACCTGCATGAACCGATGCTGAGTGAAACGAGCAGAACCAGGAGATCATTATACACGGCAACAACAATACTATATGATGATCAATTCTGATGGACATGGCTCTCTTCATAAATGAGATGTTTCAAACCACTTCCAACTGCTCAGTGAAGAAAGCCATATACACTCAGAGAGAGGGATATGAAATGTGGAACACAACATATCATTTTCATGCTCTTTATTGATGTTTGCATTGGGTTTCCTTTCTCTGATTTTTTTTTTTTTTTTTTTGTAGAAACGATTTTTCTTGCACAACAATAAGTGTGGAAACATGCATACATATATTGGATTGGTCAAGTATATTAACATAATTAACATATATTAGACTTCCTGCCATCTAGGGGAGGGGTGGGGACTAAGGGGGAAAATTTGTAACAGAAAGCTTTGTAAGGGTCAATGTTGAAGAATTACCCATACATATGTTTTGCAAATAGAAAGTTTTAATTAAAAAAAAAAGGAAACTTTGTGTTTATACCTAGAGAAGTCTCTGAGGAGTCAATTTTGAGTTAGGGTCTTTTTGTCCCACACATCCATCTATCTATCTATCTATCTATCTATCTATCTATCTATCTATCTATCT
>JAJPUD010001692.1:89474-136363 GCA_023553655.1 Myrmecobius fasciatus | reverse complement strand
TCTATCTATCTATCTATCTATCTATCTATCTATCTATCTATCTATCTCTCTACATTTCTTTTCCCTTCCTTCCTTCCTCTCTTCCTTTCCTCCTTCCTTCCTTTCCTCCCCCTTTAAAATTGTTTTATCAACCTTGAGATCTTCTTTAATCATTATCATAACTAAGGAAATTCTTTCATTTCCTCTTCTAAAAACCTATCCCTTAAGCTGTCTATATAGTTGATTAGGGATACTGTTGCGATAATACAATAAATGTGAGAACCTACAGTAGGGTGGTGATTATGTGAATAAAAAGTGGAATATGCTAGATATGTCATGAAGATGAAAATGCCAAGATTTGGCAAATAACAAGATAGATGGGATGAGAGAGAAGTCAAGCATGACTGAGATAGAGCATTTTAATCTTTATATTCCTAGGATCTACCAAAATGCCAGCCATGTAATGTGTATTTAATAAATGCTTGTTGATTGAGTCTAATAGGAGAGCAGCAGTCAGAGGAGGAAGTTTGATCTGATGAATCACAGAGAGCATGAGTGGAACCATAGGTCAATTTATTATCATGCCTGCTCTTTCCCACTAGCATTGATTTAATTACTGTTTTTATAACAGGATGTGAAAGGAGCAAGAAAAAAAGGTGAAATGAGGATACATGCCAGCTACATAAATTGCAAGTTACCAGAGTAGGCTCTGATTTCTTCAATTTAAATTCCTGTACCAATATTTATTAGCAATATAGCTCTGAGAAAATCACTACACCTTTCTGAACTTTATTTTCTTCATTTGTAAAACAGGGATAATAATATGTACACTAAATTGTTACTATTGTTTCCCTGTGTTTGTGAACTTATCAGTGTGGTTATTCCCTTCAATGAAATACATCATAACCTACCCACATCTTCTCATCTTGTGCTACTCTTGTTCATAATCTTCTGAAAAAGTAATATACAGTAGGTCTATCTGAGGGGTTGGAAGTTTTTCTCTATGTATTTAAATATTTTGAAGATGTTAATAGACCAAATGACCTATTCATTAACTCTCACTAGTTCTTGCTAGACAATGGATCCATCTTACAGAGGAAATATGTGAAGTCATTCTCTGTACTGTTTTTTTGCACATTTTCTTCCTCAGTGTGATGAATCCCACTATGTGCCTATTGTGAGGATCAATTAGTATTATGTGAATAATTTTTATAACAATATTACATAAACATTATAAACTATTGGCACTTAAGTTGTGTCAATACTAAAAATATTGAGGGATTTCAATATCACTTAGACAAAGACAGTGTTAGGTATTATGCAGGATGTAAAAAAAAAGAATGCTAATTGAGATGGAGATTCTTTTTTTTACATTTCAAAGAATTCATTTTAGAAAAAAAAATGGGGAGCAAAGTAAGCCTGTCTTAGTCTGCTAAGATAACATTTAAGGCTTTGCCACATCAATGTGATTACATTTCTTGCTGATTTGGTATAGCTCACAAAATATCATAAATGTTAAAATGGAAGGCACCCTAGAAATCATCTCTTTCATCTCAGATTCTAGGGCTTCCTCACCTTGGAATATCATCTACCATATCAGCTCTCTTCTCCCATTGCCAAATTCCTTCTTGGGCCTCCATTTGAAGAGGGCCCCAGCCTGGCAAACCTTCATTTCCTTTCCCAGATATGATTCTGGCTTCAATGCCTTTGTACTTCCATCTCCCCCCATTTCCTTTTCAGCTACCATTTATGTATTATCTTTCCCAATTAGAATGTAAGACCTTGAGGGTAGGCACTGTCTTTCTTTTCACTTGTCTTTATATCACCACTGCTTAGCACGGTGTTGACATGAAGTAAATAATAAATGCTTTTCAAAAATTTTAAATAATATTTTATTTCCCCCAGTTACACATAAAAACTTTTTTTTTAACATTCAGCTTTTTCAAGTTTTGAGTTCCAATTCCTATCCCTCTCTCCTTCCCCTCCTCTGCTGTTGAGACAGTAGATAATCTGATATAGGTTATACATGTGTGGTCATGTAAACCAAGGCTTCTTAAATTTTTTTCACTCATGACCACTTTTTGCCCAAGAAATTTTTACGTGACCCCAAGTATATAGTTATATAAAATAGATATACACATCAAAAATTTATTGAAAAAAATCATAATTCAATTATGAGACCCCACAATGAGACCCACAGTTTAAGAAGGAGGGATGTAAACTACTTCCATATTAGTCATTTTGTGCAAGAAAACTTGAGAGAAAGAGAGAAAGAGAACCTTAGGAAGAAAGGAAGTAAGGAGAGAAAGGAAATAAGGAAGGAAGGAAGGAAGGTTGGAAGGAAAAAGAAAGGAAGGAAAGAAGAGAAAAAAAAAGAATAGTCTGCTTGGTCTGTATTCAGATGACACCAGCTCTTTTCTGGAGGCAGATAGCATTTTTCATCTTGAGTTCTTTGGGATAGTTTTAGATTTAATAAATTCTTCCTAATCTATCTATCTACTTACCTCTGTTATTTTGCAGAGGAGAAAACAGAGGGTTTAAATGATTTACCCAAGATCATACAGGGAGTAAGTGACAGAACCAAGATTTTAACCATTGTTTACTGACTCCAAATTCATTTCCCTATCTACTTCATCACATTGTCTTTTATTTTCTTTCTTAACATGTCCTCATCTTTCTGTAACGTGTACACTTCACTGTGGAATATAAGATTAGCAAGGTGCCTGAGTGAATATTTTTTTATGACTTATCTCAGCTCCCTCCTTTCTGTTAGTGGAAGGAATCAAGTCCTCCCAGTTTACACCTGTCCCCAAACATGGATCATCTCATTTTCCTTCTCCTTTTCCCACCCCCTCTATTGCTAAGGGGCAGAGATTTTGCCTAAGGAGTCTATATTATATTCTCTTCCTTCCTCTTCTCTGTCACTAAAGTAGAAGTTAGTGTTTTTCTCAGGCAATATTTTGGTAGAACAAAAAGCTCATTACTGTAGAGGTGAAAGGGAAAGCTCAGGATCAATTTAAACTGCTGCCAATGGGGTGCTCATAGAATTATTAATAAAACAAAAAGTTGACATTCTCAGGTGGCTCCTAGACACCAAGCTGAAAAGAAAACTTTGGGTAGACAAATAGCCAAAGGCCTTTTACATTTTCTAGATGCAAAAAAACCCCACAGGAAATAAACATTTTTGATCAACATAAGTTTGTGGAGAAAGAGTAAAGATGCTATAAAGGAAAAGACAGAACATAATAAATATAGTTTTATATGGATGATTGATAAAGAAACAGACATATTAAGGGAGAGGAGAGTTAGAAAAAGAGACATTTGCAAATTTCCCTTTTGGTTTTCATAGAAGGATACTCAAATGCAATACATAGCATTTTTGTTTCTTCTGTCCCTTCTGTGTTTGTTCTTTCAGGATCTTTGATGATGAAGTATTAGATGGAATGACTTTGGGAGCTTTACAAACTTAGAATAACCAATAGAAGTACATTGACAAGACATAGGACAAACTACATAGCCACCTCAGCTGAACAGAGGAAGGAGTCACCTGTGTGACCTACCCCAGAAGTAAATTAACCTGGTGGCCAGGATTCAGAGTCTTTAACAAAAATAATAGATGCAGAATCTTTAAAGCAAACAATCAGTTTATCTGTCAGTTGTGCTGCGCATGGGAGTCAACTTGGTAGGAGGAATGGTTTCTCCTCTTTTGCTGGATTTTTAGCTATGTCACATTTACTAACCATAGGTGAAAAGGCTTATATCCTGGACCCTCTTCTTCATTTGGTGATGTCACCAACACCCATGGATTCAATTATCATTTTTATGCTAATGATTTTCAAATATATTTTCAGCTCAAAACTCTGTGCTGACCTTCAGTTTTTCATCTCCAACCACATTTCAGACATCTTGAACTAATCTACTAGACATCTTAAACCCAGTATGTACAAAATTGAACTCATTATGTTTCCTGCTGAAGTCCCTGTCCTTTCAACCTTCTTTATATCTGTTGAGGGTAACACTATTTTTGCAGTCTTTCAGATTTGAGTCATCCTCTACTCTACAACTTTTCACTCCCTCAATCCAATCTGTTGCCAATATCTGTAAATTTCACATCAACCCTCTACTTAAAAAATCCAGTGACCTCGAGGTTCAAATATAAAATGCTCTGTTTAGCATTGAAGGTTCCTCATAACCTAATTCTCACTACCTTTCCAGTCTTCTTATTGTTTCATGAACAAGGAAGTCTATTTCTTGGCTCTGGGCATTTTCTCTGGCTGTCTCCCAGGCTTGGAATGCTTTCCTTCCTCATTTTTGCAGCTTAACTTCCTTGGCTTCCTTCAAATCCTCCACTACAGGAAGCCTTTTCCAACCTCTCTTAATTCTAGTCCCTTCTCTCTTTTATTTCCTATTTTTCCTGCAAATAATTTTGCTTGTACTTTTTTGTTTTCTTGTCTTCCTCTTTAGATTGTAAACTGAGCATTAGTACAATGCCTGACACATGGTAGGCACTTAATAAATGTTTATTGATGGACAAAAGTTTGATCTAATTATTCACATGTATTATGATGGTAGAGGGGATTGGGGTAGGGTTGGGGAGAGAGAGCCAGAGGCAGAGGGAGACAAGACACAATGAGAGGCCAACAGAGACACAGAGATAGAGAGAGACAGAGACGAGAGACAGAGAAAGACAGAGTTAGAGACATGGAGGGAGACAGAGACAGAGGCAGAGAAAGACAAAGACATTGAGACAACAGAAAGACAAAGGCAGAGAGATAGACACACAGAGACAAAGACAGAGAGAGATACATCTCATCAAAAATCTTCCTGCCAACTTCTGCACTTAGCAATTCTTCTCAGTAAAACAATTATACCTTTCCTACCATATTTCCAGTCCCCAATTTAGTCCCCCTATCCAGTTCTATGTCCTACTCTAGATCAATTCAAGCTTACATGGGGAGGGCTAAAAAACACCATCTAGCCAAAAATCTTATAATATCTATGCTGAGGGAACGACTCTTTAAGATACTAGATTCTAGCTTCTTGGGATCCATGTGGCTCCTGGACATTAGTCCTGTCTATAAATGTCTCCAAAAAGGCACTATGTTGCTTTAAAAAAAAAAAAAAGAAATAGAGATTAAGTGACTTGCCCAGGGTCACACAGTTAATACTAAGTGTTAAGTGTCTGTGACCAAACTTGAACTCAGGTCCTCCTGAGGGCTGGTATTCTATCCACTGCACCATCTAGCTGCCTCTGGTAGTATTTCCTTCACTTGTTTCAGATATTATTGTTTAAATCAATATTCTTTCTCAAGGAAAAGGCATGATTAACTCCTATACATTTATTTCTCCACTATCTTAAAATGATTAAGGCCAATTCAAAATTATTCTTTACTCTTCAAGCTTTCCCAATCTATCTCCTTTCCTAGCTGACTTCTTTGGATCTAGAAATTTTCTATATTGTTCTAAGAAGCTTCTTCAGATAGTGAATAAAAAATAATTGCTGATAATTACTATTCTGTTTTTTCCCTTTCTTTGTTTCTTATTGATTTTTCTTATTGCTTTCTCCCTTTTTACCCATGTTAAAAATGATTGCATGAATAATGTGCTTCATTTCTTTCTGTTTCTCAACTTAAATTAGAAATAGAAAGTCTTTATTAATTCAGTATATTGTCATATGACCTATGTATTTGTGGACCTATGACCCACAAAGCTCAGAATTATATCCTTTGATAATTATATATTAGCCAACAAGTATTTCTGGAGTAGCATGCACAAAGCACTATACCAAGTACTATGGGGGGGGGGCACAAAAAACAATAAAAGACATAATCTCAGTTCTGAAAGAGCTTTTAGCCCAGTAATGAATAATGATACAAGTCATTTGATTTCATCTTTTTCTTTTATTTTACAATTTGTACCTTTATAATGCTCTCATATCCACAGATTTTTTTTCCTTCTTTAAAAAATACCTTCTTTCCTCCTCTGCTTAAGGTTTAGTCAAAGATCCTAGTGGGGATTATATTGGCCTTTGGATTCCTTTAGGGTCATATTTAGGACTTGGCTGAAGAACAGATTTGGCTCTGGGTACCCCTCCCTAACAAGCATTCTGCTTGGCAAAGCCTGCCAGGTGCCTGATTGTGCAGAGAAATGGGATGGGATTACTCAGTGTGACAGTCATGAGAGATTTCACAGATCACGAGACTTTGGAGAGACAAGTCAAAAGCAAGCCATGGAAATGTGGTCTGCCATCTTCCCATTTAATGAGAATCTTATGCCATGGCAGATAGTCCATTAGGGGTGCAAGGTCAGACACTCTCCTTGCTTTCTTGGACCCTCTCTCCACAAGAAGAATTGTCTTTAAGGGTGGGCAACTCTGCCCTCTCATTTTCATTTTTGGAAAATTCAAGCTTTGATTTGTACCTGGCACAGGGAAATTGGAATTCAAAATGACTTGGTAGATAATAAGCCTTTAAGTAATGGCACTTTTACAGTCCACTCTCAAAGGACTACAATGCCAACTTTGTTGTGAGGCAGATGGTAGGGAAAAAGGTGGATGTGAATCTGATCATTTAGCAGGCAAATTAATTTATGTGACAATAACCAGCCTCCAAATTGGGTTTATTGACTCATTACATTTTCTCCCTATGAAATTTTGTAAAATGCCAAACTCTACATTTTAAAGGAGCTGAAGGTTATTTTCTGATTTAAATAAGGAACAGACTCCAAACTACCAGAAATCTATAGTAAACTGTATTACTCCAACTTCAAATAAGTCAGTAATCTCTATGTTGTTCAAGGGATAATATATTTGTAATAAAACAGGGTCCCTTTGGGAACTTTTAATCCATCCCCATCTAAGTCCCATCTACCCAACACTTATTTAATTTCCAGAACACTTTCTTTTTGAGACATTTGGCTCTTTGCAGGAAATTCTGTGAATCCAAAGGATAAATATTGAGTGAAGCAGACAAAGAATGAAAAGAAAATGTACAAAGGGGGAAATACTATTTTATCTCTATCAGACTCTTTCAGAGGTCAAAGTGCTCTATCTTCTATTGAATAAATACCTCTGCTGATCTTCTAGGATTTGGTTGTTAAAAATAAATAGAAAATCAGAACATTGGAAATCAATCAGGAAATGTAAAAAAATTTCCTCTGTAAACCATTCAGTAAATTATTTACTTGATTCACCACGAGTTAGAATCACTGCAATAGCAATGTCCAAATTAACCATGGTGTGGTGGAAGGTCATGAATCTCTGGGACCAGAGGATCAAAGTTCAAAACTTGCCTCTGATGCATACTCCTTGTATGCCTCAAGCAAGACATCTAAACATTCTGGACCTCATTCTTCTCAAACATAAAATGAGGGAATTAGGGAAGGTAGCTGACTCAGTGGATAAAATGCTGGGCCTGGAGTCAAGATGACCTGAGTTCAAATCCAGCCTCAGACACTGACTGGCTGTGTAATCCTATGCAAGTCATTTAAATTTGCCTCAGTTTCTTCATCTGTAAAATGGACTGGAGAAGGAAATGGCAAACTACTTCAATATCTTTTCCAAGGGAACTCCAAAGGAGATCATGAAGAATTAGATATAACTGAAACAACTTTACAATGTCTACCACCACCACAACTGCTGAAGTTCCTCGCACAACTGGATCTGATTTTATGAACCTTTCATTTTTAAGTGTTCTTATACATGTTATAGTGTCTTGTATCATAGAGATAGGAACAAAACCTGTGATTTCATTGATATAAAAGACTGCTTGGTGAGTCAATTTCTTCTACTAATCCAGGCTTGGCATTGTTTCTACAATTTAGAAGCCTTAGGGCATTGCCAAGGACACCAAGAAGTTAACTGACTAGCCCAGGGTCACACAGCCTTTATTATCAAAAGCCAGGCTTGAGATTCAAGTCTTAATGCTTTGAGGCCAGTTCTGTATTCATTGTTCCATGAATTTCTTACATGGCTGAAAATGACAGTACAAACTTCAGTTTAGACAGGTCCACATCTAAACCATTAGGATCAAGAGAATTCATAATCTTCTCCTGTGATCTTTTCCAGTAATTTCTATCCTTCGTAAATCATTGGAATATTACTAATCTACCTCTAGTACTTACCTTTACCAATCAATTCTATACAATACTATCAAAGCAATTTTATAAAAGTACATTTTTTTTTAAATCATGACACTCCCTGCTCAGTACCCGTTGATGACTCTCCCATTAACTATCAATAAAATGAAGTTCAAACACCTTAGCTTGGGATGTAAATGTGGGATTTGAAATCAGGGGATCTAGATTTCAAACTTAGATCTGGCTCTGATACTACGTGACTTTACTAGTGTTATTTTATTTCTCTGGGTCTCTGTTCGCTCATTGGTAAAATGAGGAAATTGGACTGGATAACTCCTGAAGTCCTTTTCAGCTCTAAATCTATGAATCTGTCTTATCAACCTCATTTCTCACTATTCTTCTTCATAAATCCCAATATCCAACCTAATTAGAAATCACTTCCTGGTAAGATCCCATTTTCTCCTGACTCCATGTTTTTGTTCAAATTGTTCTGTGTACCTGAAATGATCTTCTGTCCCTTTTCTCTGCCATTTCAATGTCAAAATTCTACTCTTATCAAAGAGATCAAATATTATCTTTTGCATGAAACTTAAAAAAATACCATCTTCCTCTTCTTAATTCTAAGTTTGTATTGCACATTTGTACCTCAAATTTGTTTCCTTTCCTTAAAGCACACTATCATCCAGCCTTGTCTTATTATTCCTATATGTCTCATTACTTTCTCATTCCTTTTCCCCTTCTTCCCTTGACTAAAAGCTAGCTGAGGAGAAGAATTTTGTTCACCCATCCTCTTCTTCCTCAAAGTGCTTTACATTTAGTATGAGCTCAATAAATGCTTATTGAATCAATGTATCATTTATACAACAGCTAACATTTCAAAGAGCTCAGGATTACAGCTTTTTATATTAATCTTCAGGGGAATCATTCTATACCATACTGAAAAAGTAGATTGTATTTCAGATGACAGATTTTGATTAAAATAGGTCTTGTTGGCAAAAACCACATAATTTTACTACATGTAAGTGGTGCTAGGATGTGAGCCAGTTTCCATTCTGTTTTAGTGTTGAAATAAACATTAGGAGTTCTATAGTTTGAAGTAAAGAAAAATACTTCAAAAAACCTTAAGCCATTTTGAATTAAGGATCAAAACTATTGCTATTTTGAAGTTGACATGGGTGACACTGCTAATTCATTAACCATTAACTAATAGGAAAAAATTGTAGAAAGAAACCATCTTAGTGATTATAGTATAACTCCTTCATTTTAAATGAGGAAATTGAAGGACAATTAGGTTCAGTGCCATAGGAATAGTGCTAGTGATGATTAGTCTAGAGGAAACAGACTTTGGGGATAGGGAGAATTATTTGAAAGGATGTTATACACACACAATGAGACTAGTTCTAACTACAGTGGAAAGGACTAAGAGCATTTGGTAGAAGTTGTAGATTTCAACTCAATATAAAGGGGGGAAGCTTCCTAAAAATAGAGATATGCAGAAATAGAACGGGTTGAGGTGGTAGCCTTCTTATCATTGGAGGGCTTCAAGTGAAATCTGGATAACCATTTATCAAGTATAGTGTAGAAAGGTTTATTATTCAGGGATATCCAGACTATCTACTCTAAGATTCTATACTTCTATGAAACAAAGTGCTATGGAAATTTGGAGAAGGAAGAAAATTTTCCAGCTGGAATAATTGGAGTGCTTTCCTGAAATTGTGACATGAATTAAATTTTACCCTCTAGTATGATGATACGCTTTTTATCTTATTAACACTTATTCTAAAGATGAAACTGGGACAGGAAGTAAAATTTGAATCTGTGCTTTTCAGTTCAACAAAGATTTATTATTCATCTACTATGTTCAAAACATTGTGGTAGGTAGTGGAGATAGGGTTATGGATAAGGTCCAGTCTTGGGAATTTATTGACATAGTGAATTCCAGGGTGACAATTATCTTCATTTTCTTCTCACACTCTTCAAATATCTTTTCTATGTTGTTTAGGAATATAAGCTCCTTTGGGACAGATTGCCTTGCATTTCTATTTGTATCTGAGTGTCCAGTGTTCAGATAGGTATTTATTAAATGTTAGTTAACTGACTTTTTTGAAACATATACCCTTATAATTACTTAGAACACTTAATGAAAGGTTAAATTACTTATCCAGGTTTATACAACTAGCATGTATCAAAGCTGGAACTTGAATCCATCTTTTTCCAGCTTCAGTTAGTTCTCTATTCATTGACATGTTATATTGAGGATACAAAATAGAAAAAGAAATAGTCCCTGTTCTTAAGGTACTTACATTCTATTTATGTCTCCTTTGAATTTGATGATTTGGTCGATGATTTACCTAAATATCCACATCATTCTTTTTAGACAATTTTTCCTTTCTTTAGGATCATTTATTTGATTTCAGACTTTTATTCCTGAGGGCTTCCAAGTCTCCCCTGCTGATTTTACTTATAGAATATAACATGAGGAAATTCTACTTATTCCCATCTCTCAATTGTTTCAAATCCACACTCCCAAGATCTTAGATTTGTATTAAATTGTTTTCCTGGTTCTTCTTTTCCATAAATTCTAAGATGAAGTAATGATTTTTCTTCAAAAGTTCTCATCATTTCTACCTAAGCAATTCAGAATTGTTGATCAGAGTCAGGTCCTAAATAGCAGTTCCTCATGATACTTCTAGTCTTTTAAATAATGACAAAAATAATAACTAGATTGTGATTTAAGGTTTGCAAGGCCCTCTTGTCATCTCATTTGAAAGTCACAATAATTCTGTGAAATAGTTGTTATTGTTTTCCTCATTTTATAGTTGAGAAAACTACTGAGGCTGAGATGTTAGATGAATTTTCAGGGTCACAGAACTAAACACAGTCCAATATTTAATCCATTGCATTATCTTGTTTTTAAGTCATGTCTGACTCTTCCTGGCCCCATGAACCATACTGTCCATGGAATTTTCTTTTCTTTTTTTTTGGGGGGGGTGATTTTCTTGACAAAGATAATTTCCTTCTGCAGCTCATTTTAAAATTGAGAAAATTGAGGCAAACAGGATTAAGTGACTTGTCCAACTAGTAAATGTCTGGGGCTGTATTTGAATTCAGGTTTTCCAGACTCCAAGTCTAGGGCTCTATTCATTGGATCAGTTAGCTGTCTCTTACTATACTACCTAGCTGTTACCAAATTATTGAGAGAAGTTAGTTAGCATGGTGCATTGCTACAAATACTAGATTTGAAATAAAGAGAGACTGACTCAGACACTTACTGTCTGTGTGACAATGGGCAAGTAGAACTCTCAGCCCCCTGGAGAAACCTAGACATAAGCCAGAACTCAAGACTAGAAGTTTGTGTGTGGGATGTAATGAACTGAAGAATATGAGAAAAGAGACTCTGATTCTTCACATTATAAGTCAGGCTCTCCTGGAACTGAAACTGGTCCTGACCTTATTTCTGAACCAATAGCAGAAAGATCCCTTTGTACATTGCCCTGAGAAGCTAGGTTGAGAAGTAGGTTGAGTGAGAGCTGGGCTTGAGTTCTAAAGCTTTGAATTTAAATTAATTTTCAGATACTGACAACCACTGTGACTTTAGGCAAGTCACTTAACCTCTGATTGCCCCCAACTTTTTCAACTGTAAATGGGGATAATAAAAATACCTACCTAGCATGGTTGTCATGAGGAACATAAAAGATAGGCAACTGAGTCATGGTGGCAAAATTTGGAGAATCAGGACTGGTAAGGAACTGACAAGTTTTATTCTTTAGTGGTCCTGATACTCTGGATCCCTAAATTGATCGAGAATCTTCCCATTCAAATCCCTTGGGCAGAAAGAACTTTATTTCATTAATTTTCTTATGAATGACTAAGCTTTGATGATTTTGATAGAATCCCTAAAGATTCTAAAACTTTGACAACTAAGAGGTCCTAAAGGAACCAAATGTCAAGAAGAAAATATATTTAATATTTAAAATTTTTATTTCAATCTGAAATTTAGGTTAAAAAAGCTATACTTATATAACTCTAGGTTATGATTTTATAGATTTTTTTAAAGTAGATCAACTACAATTTGGTGACAATTTATCCGTTAAGAATATTATATACTAATAACGATAATCAATGCATGTACTCATATATTATCCTCTCTAAGCACTCTTTCTTTCTCATGCACTCACATTGTACAGACTACTTTCTCTTTTCTTCTCCCTTGCCCTCAAATTTTCTCTTTTTTTGCACTTTTGTTTCTATTCCGTAGTTCTGTTATAGTCAAATGTGAGATCATTATTCTTGTTTTAAAGGAAAAAGGCATTATCTTGTCAAAGTGTTTGAATTCTTTTAATGATTGTCAACTTGTCTCAAGTTAATTTCCTTTGATTTTGTATTTGTTATAGTTAAATCATAGGAAGGAAAAGAAAGAAGGATTTTGTTCATTAGAACCCTGTGGGGAAGCAGGTGGGCTGAGCATGAAGGAGTAAGCCTCCAAGCCAGGCTCAGTTGCAATAGGACAACCCACCTGCTACAACAAGCCACCTCTCTGCCTCTCTCTATTGAGTCCCAGTCTGTCCTACAGTGCTTTTCTTGGCCCACCTGTGTTTGACCTCCAGAGATCTTGAACTTGGTTTAGTAACCTCATTTTGCTCTCATGTGTCCTGAACTTGATTCCTGTTTGTTGCATCTGCTCTCCCTCTGCCTTATCTCCAAGATCCTGATATAATCATAATAATAGTTCAATTTGCATAGTGATTTATGCTTTACAAAGCATTTTCCTCACCACAAGTCTGTAAGATATGTTCTCTCTGTTTCCAACCCCAGTCTGGTAATCTTATAATTGATTCTGAATTATTCCCTTTTGATTTGATTTAACATTTTTTACCCAACTGGTCCTGGGACTCTAAACCCCATCATAGCAGCTTAGCAAGAACAAAAATTGTTCAAAAGTAGGGCATTAGAGCCACACAGTTTTATGTATAATTCACAACTATAGAAACCCCAACTGTTTTCTTAGAAAACATTGTATTTTCCACTAGCTCAGAAAAATCATTTGAAAATTAACTATAGTGGGCTCAGATTATTTTTCTGATTGTATATATAAATAAATATCTTCCTCAAAATTATAGCCCCAAAAGTACACTTGAAAGTGCATGCACATATTCATTTGAAGTTTAATATATTTTGTTTTCATATTATATTTTTTCCTCTCTACTTAGTGAAATATCCCTTGCTAAAAAGAAGAAGTTGAAGAAGGAGAAGGAGTAGAAGAAAGAGAAGGAAGAGGAGGAAGAAGAGGAGGAGGAGGAGGAAACAAGAATAGAAATTTAGTAAAACTAAATGGCCATAGTGATCATTGATCTAGAAATGAAAGGGATCTTAGAGGACATTTTACAGAAAAGCAAACTGAGACTTAGAGTTTAGCAACTCTCCCTTGTTATTAAATCAATTGTCAATTCTTATTGGTTCTACCTCTATAATATGTTTTGCATCCTTCCATTTTTCTCCCTCTACATAGATACTATCTTTGTTTCAAGTCCTTTGTTGTATTTTTTTTGGGGGGGTTGAATCTTAGGCTTTTGTTGTTTATCAAGCTGTTCATGCCTTAGTATCCTCCTACCTCCTTTTACCTTATCCTTTTTATTTAATACCACTCTAAACCTTATTATCAGAATTCTTCTATACATGAAACCTATTAAGCTATGCATTTTCAGATTCCTAGTTAGCTAATTGGCATCTAGCTGCCAGTAACCTCAGGGGTAGAAATCTAATCACTTCTTTCTGTGAAATACCTCCTGAGTCACTCTGATACATGGAGTGAAGATGAATACAGGAGACCCAAGGAGCTTGGTGTAATAATTTGCCAAGTTCTTAGAATGGTCTTTGGCAACACCTTTGTGTACTCTCTCATCTTGCCATGGCCTGAACACCATTATGGTTGAGGCTCCCTAGAAGCATCCCTGGTTGTATCACTTCTCACTTTGGTTTTGAATATCAGTTTTGGACCAATATGGGAGATCAGTGGGTTTCTCTTGCCATGTTCTTTCTACCTCTCTCTTCTCTTTTCCAAGGGTGTCTCTAGTCAAATCCTTAAGGGAGCCAAATAAAAGGATCTATTGCTGTGTTAGCATTGAATGCTTCATTTAATTCTTTTGTAAAAGCTTCTTAGTTCCAGCACAGATATCAACAAATTTATCTTCTTTCAATTGGATTATCCTAATAATTTCCTAATAGATTTCCCCACTTCCAACTTCTCTAATCTCTAATTCATCATCTACATGGTTGCCAAAATAATTTTCCCAAGGCATAGATCTCAACATATCACTCCATTGTTCTAGAATCTTCAGCAGCTCCAAAATGGCTATACAATGTCTATAACTTGGTATCTAAGGCCCTTAATAGAACGGTTCCCCTTTTGCTTTTTTTTTTCTTTATAGCAAAGAAACCCATTTATCTAAGTTGATAGTAAAACAGAAATCAGAGGAAGTATACTATGAGAATACAGAGTGAAGGAGTTCTTTCATTTGGGAATGAGATAACAATTCAAACAAGAAAGAGAATTCTACTTGTCACCTAAGGGGAATTTCCCCTGAAGTCTGTATTGTAGCAGTCTAAAGATAGACATGATGGAAGCTGCTAGCACCTCTCATTTTGACTTTTTCGTAATCTAATTTTCTCTTCAACAAGATGAGGTGGGGCTGGCATTATCCATCCACTCTGTGATTCATACAGGTACAAGACATTGATCTCTACCATTAAGAGAATCTCATGTTAAAGGACTTTGAGTCTAAGGTTACATTCCTCCCCTGGGCTGAAGCTGCCTCTATATAGTTCCTTGTAAAGATTAACTGGTTCGAGTCCAAAACCTGTAACTATACAATATAAACACAAACATCAGTGCTTTAAAACAAGGATGATTTTCCTAGCATGCCATGTAATGAACCTTCAGTACCATTGAAGCCAAAATAAAACAAATGTGCATTAATACTACATGCAATAGACATGGTATTACTGAAAATCAGTTGGGAAGATACTATAGTGACAATATTTCTAACTTTATATGGGATAAAACACATGGAAATTTAAATTCAATTCATTTGAATAAATATTTTAAGTGCCTACTATGTGCCAGGCATGGTGGTAAATGCTGGGAATATAAAAACAGACAAAAGACAGAACCTGCCCTCAAGGAATTTACAATCTAATGGAGGAGATAACATATAAACAAATATATACAAATCAAGCAATATAGAAGATAAATAGGAAACAATTGAGAGAAGAAAACAATGGAATTTGGAAGTATTAGGGACGCTTCCTGTAGAAGGTGGAATCTTAGTTTGAATGTAACAGAAGCCAGGGTGGTGAAAGGGTAAGAGGGGGAACATTCCAGATATAAGACAACTGGAGAAAGTGTCTAAAGTTGAGATATGAAATATCTTTGTTGAATAGTCAGTTGCTAGATCCAAGAGTGCCTGTTAGGGAGTAAGGTGTAAGAAAATTGGAAAGGGGGACAGCTAGGTGGCACAGTGGATAGAGCACCAGCCCTGAAGTCAGAAGGACCTGAGTTTAAATCTGGTCTCAGATACTTAACATTCCCTACCTGTATGACCCTGGGTGAGTCACTTAACCCCAATTGCCTCAGGAAAAAAAAAACAAAAAAAAATTGGAAAGGGAGGAGAGAATTAAGTTAAGAAGGGCTTTGAATGCCAAATAACACTTATTGTATTTGCTTCTGTGGACAATAGGAAGTCACTGAAGTTTATTGAGTAGAGGAGTAAATGATGGCAGTACATTAATATCCAGAGCACACAGCAATTAGTTAAAAGTGGTAACCATGGCTAAATAACAAAGTAAAACTAGCTAACTTCAACAATAACAGTATCAATAGGCTGACATATAAGATACAATTTAACTCTAAGCATTAGTATGCTGTTGTTATTCCGTTGGTCTGACAATTTGTGATCTGCATTTAAGGTTTTCTTGACAAAGATATGGAGTGCTTTGTAATTTCCTTTTCTGCCTCATTTTTACAGATGAGGAAACTGAGGCAAACAGGGTTAAATGATTTGACCAGGGTCATATAACAAGTATCAAAGGCCAGATTTGACCTCAAAAAGAGTGTTCCTAACTTCAGACCCTGAACTCTATATAGTATTCCATTTAGTTGAACATATGTAAAATTTAATAGAGATTGCTATAGCATGAATATAAAACAAAACATTATTAAATAATTATAACCACAAATTAAGATATACTCAAATATGTAGTAATTCAATTATTTTAGATCTATTATTATTATTATTATTTTAGTTTTCAACATTTACTTTTATAAGATTTTGATTTCCATTTTTTCTCCTTCCCTCCCTCCAAGCCCCCCTCCCCTTAGATGGCAAGTGATCTGATATAGCTTACACATGTACAATCATATTAAACTTATTTCCACATTAGTCATGTTGTGAAAAAAAGAAAAAGAACAAAAGGGAAGAACTATGAGAAAGAAAAAACAAAGAAAAAAAAATGAAAATAGTATACTTAGATTTGTGTTCTGACTATAGTTCTTTCTCTGGATGTGACTAGCACTTTCCATCTTGAGTCTTTTGGAATTGTCTTGCGTAATTGTATTGCTGAGAAGAGCTAAGTTTATTAAAGGTGATCATTGTACAAGGTTGTTTTTACTGTGTTCAATGTTTTCCTGGTCCTGTTCATTTTACTCAGCTCATTACTTTATTCAGTTCATGTAAGTCTTTCCAGGTTTTTCTGAAATCTGTATGCTCACTATTTCTTATAGAATAAGAGTATTCCATCGCAGTAATTCAATTGTATAGCAGTAAATGTATATTGTTACATTCATGGTTCTTTTCACATGGGCAATCTCCAGTGTTGTCACTCTGATATACATGTAATTGTATCATCATGTTTTTCTGTAACATCATTACTTAGACTAATGACTGGTTTAATAGGCCTATTTAGATCCCCTGTCACTGACTGATCTCTTAGTTACTATAAGAGAATTAGTAGTTGGTATAGGCTAACAATTAGATCTTCATGGACACCTGGACTAGCAGCCATGTCAAATTGACTATCAGTTTTTTCAAACTTAGCAAATTGAATCAGTATGTTAGGAATCTCTGTAGCAGTTTTGGGCAGGAAGGTAGATTCCTCTGGGTTTAGTTCTCTTGCCCTGAAGTAATACAGTTTTCTTCACTAAACATATCACTTTCAGTGATCACAATCTAAATCAGAAACTGTACAAATGGTGCACAGTCTCTTTTCCTCAACCTTTGTCTAGGTGAGTATTCCTCAGTTTTCATCACCTGCTTTTCCAGGCTTATTTCATATTACTTTTCTCCATGACTTACAGTTAACATTTATTACTATGTATTCCCTGAATATGACACTTGATCTCCCATCAATGTGTATTATGTAAAGCCATCCCTTATGCATCCTCATTGTTCTCATCTGTCTCTTGTAGAATCTTTGTCTTCCTTTAAGGCTCAAAACAAATGCTACCTCCATTGTCAAGCCTTTCCTGATTTTCTGTTTGTGGTGTCTTCTCCTTCCATAACTTTCCTAGTACTCTACTAAGCTTTGTGTCCCTGCAGGAAAATTTAAGCTTTTTGATGTCAGCGGTTGTTTCTTTTCTGCTTGTCCTTAGCAATGAGCCCAATGCTTTGCAAATGCATATAGCAGGTATTTAATACAAGTTTTGCTGAATTAAAGAGAATGGTAGTTGTGGTAATAGAAGTATTTTAGGGTTAGAGCATAGTGAATATTAAGTCTGGGAGCTTGATACAGTTTGTTTTAAATGTACATTTAATGGAGGGAACAGAGAAGGAATGCAGGCAATGGGAGTGGTAGGGATTTAGGTTAGGAGTTGAGAGGCCACATAACTCTGGCACTTGGCTTAGATCTCTTTCACCTAAGTAGTCACCCTGGTGTATATATAGATGCATATGGATGTGTAGGACTTGGGGCTTTATTTCTCTTTCTCCTGTCTCCCTATCCTCAATACATAGGTGTGTATTGGTGTGTAGTGAGCAGTGAAGAGTGACTTGTACAATCAAATTCTGTTTAGCAATTTTATTTTAATCATGGACACAACTGAGGCTGATTTTTTTATTTCCAAAGGTGAGTGCCTGAATGAGGCAACCTATCATAAAATAAGGTCACAGAAAATGCCTTGCAAGTTAGGGTCCTGAGAAGTGTTCTAAAAATACTAGTTTGCATCTATTTGTTGCTCCTAGTGAGGCTCCTTGTGGCCACCTGTGGAATTGCATGATGAAAACACCTCCCATAATAAAATTCATATTTATCAAGTACCTATTATGGTTAAGGCACTATGCTGTAAGGCACTATGTCTCAGTTTCCCTTAATTGTTCTGCCTTGGTAGCATATCCCACCCTTCACCCTCCTTCTGGACAATTAGGACCGAGATAATTGGGGCTGCATAGTTATGGCCACTGGCATTCCAAGGAGTCATAAAACCTCCAGATGGCCTATCTCAAATACCTAGACATACCTCTTATCTTTATGGTCCCAGACTCAGTGGCTCCTAACTTCTTTCCAAAATTATCAGAATTTATGATTCTTCCTCCATACCCTAACCTGTCAGAACTGAATTTATTGTCCTTTCCTGGAACTCCAAACCCCACCTCCAGTCCTCTGCCTCTCCTGCCTTCATTTCCCAGAGCCTTATAAAAATCTTTGGTACCCCTCAATAGATCACTGAATACTTTGAGACAATAGTCCTATTCAGTCGACTAGTCTTATCTCTCCATTATTGTCAATAAAATATTAATAATTTCGAATCCGTAGTACTGCCTTAGTTTCTTCTGGAGCATTACAATGCTAGGATCTATGATATAAAATAAAATGGAAACACCAATCCCAAAACTCAAGATGTTTACACTGACCTTTGGGGATACAACAAGCAATAAAGGGATAAGGGAATACAAGATAATTTAAGAAGAAAGAGAGCATTAATAACTTGGGGGATCAGCAAACGCCTCTCTTAGGAATTGACACCTTATCTGAATTATGAAAAAAACTAGATATTCTAAGAGGGAAAAATAAAGAAGGTATGCTTTCTAGGCCTGAGGGATAGGTGTGGATGGGAAATAAACTGATAGAGTGGCTGAAATATAACATCCATCAAGTGGCATAATGTTCAATAAGTTTTGAAAGGTAGTATGAGGCTAGATTGCCTCCCCATACCAAGATGATTGTCTCTTATTTTTCTTTGTCCTTGGTCTTGTGTCTAAATCAGTAATCTACTCTAATTGCTGTTAAACAACTGAATATTCAATTTATCATATTTTAAAGCCATAGAATCTTTTTGGATATTTCAACATATGCATGACCTTCTCGGTGCCAGAACTCCTTCTATCAATACAGATTGCAATCTGGCATGATTTTTCCTCTCTTATGATTGTTCTTCATGGTCTTCCATAACTCCTCCATCAAGGAGCTACCCAAGGCATTGGAAGTTTTTTCTATTTCTTCTAAGATCTTGTGAATATTAGACCAAATCATGATTGTTTCACTCTGCTCTGTGGAGAGAGATTATGTAGCACAGGAAAATGTTATGTAAATCTACATGATAGATGTATCAGTGGTCATTCAATAAATGCTATTGAATAGCTCTAGAGTAAGAGTTTAGAACTCACCCTTTCTCTTATTCCCTGTATGACCTGGAGCAAAGCAATTTGATCAGACCTAAATTTCTGCATCCATATAATGAAGGTTTGGTATTCAAATGACCTCTGAGTTTTCTTCTAGTTTTCAATCTATGAATCTATCACCTTATATGATCATCCTTTGCATATATTATAAAAATCTATGTTTTCTGACATGAGGAAATAGGAATAAATACAATAATAATCGACATTTACTGATTTAAGATATTAGAACATCTCCTCCTCATGATACCCTAGGGGTAGGAAATATAAATGTTTGCTCCATTTTACAGTAAAAAAACTGAGGCCTTGAGTAAGTTATTTCTTTATAGTCCCATGATCAGCAAATGATAGAGTACATTTTCCAGACTTTGGGGTACTAGTTCAGAGCTTTTTCACACAATGAAGCTTTTAAAATAATTGATTTTAAAATATATTAAAAAGTGGAAGAACAGGCATTAGCACATAGTAAGCACATAGTAAATGCTTGTTGATTTGAAAGACAATGGACTTGGAGTCAGAGGACCCAGGGTTAAAATTCCAGCTCTGTCATTTACTATTTGTTAGAACTTTGATAAATAAATTATATAAGCCCCATTCCTCATATTCAAATGAAGGAGTTGAACTAGGATGCATTAAAAGTTTCTTCTAGCTTTACTAAAATAGAGATGTTAAGTCAACTTAAAAGACTAGGGTGACTGACCTCTTTAGAGATAAATGTTCTTGGAACATGTTCATTTTGCATTTCATATGGTTGCTTTCTTCTGTTCCTAGATACTCTCTCTTTTATAAATACCAGAAATGTCACTGTAAATGTTTGCTAATAAAAGTCTTTACTTTGAAGATTCACATAGTGCAGAAAGATTTTTAGAAATGCCAGAAGGCTCATGTTGAAATCCAGAACTTGCCAGTGTTATAAAGTGAGTATAAATCTTATTTCCAATGGGTGTAACTAGGAGACTATTTTCCTTCTCTATAAATACTTTGCAGATTCTTAACTAAGCTGGGGCATTTTACAGATCAAGTAATTTGCATAAGGAGATAAAAATATTTTTTCTGGGCAAAAATAAAAACACTTTATTCAGAGAGGAAGAATTCCCCCAACAGAAAAATAGCCACTAGATATGAAGACTTTTCAAAAGAAGATTTACAAATCATAAATGACCATATAAAAATGCTCTAAGTGATCAATAACAAAATAACATAAATTGAAACTGAAAACACACTGTAATTTTATTTCATTCAATTCGAACTTGCAAAGATGAAAAGAAAAGTAAAGAGTGAATGGAGAGACTTTAAGAAGAGAAGTGTTTAGATATACTATTGGTAAAGCTTTGACATAACCCAATAAATATGGGTTGCAATTTGGAAAATAACTCAACCATCCATATCTTTGGACCTCCTAATGACAGTATTGGCTAGGTAGTTTACGACAGAAACAAAGGCTCAACATAAACTAAAATATTTATAGTAACAGTCCTTGGGATAGCAAAGAAAATGAAGTAAATTGCATGTCCATCGATTAGAGTTTTGAATCTAATTCAAGGCTTAATGAAGATTTATTATGTAATTCATCTAGAGTTTTTAAAAATCACCATTCAATAAATTCAGCATAAATTGATTATATATTTAGATTAAAACCAAAAGAAATCAAAGCAAAATGTACCCCAAATCCAACAACAGTTCCTTCCTTCAAGGAGTTTACATTCTAGTTAATTTGACATATGGCAGATTATTTTAAATTTCTTAAACAGTTTTCTAAAGGAAGTACATTTTGGAACTCTAGTTTTCTAATTGAAAGAAATAGATGTTAAAGTAACTAATGCTAACTAATAATAGCCAGTATTTATATGTTGTTTGTCCTTTGTTCCTGAAGAGGGTCATGACATCAGAGAAGTGATGCCAAGACATGCAAGTGAATTGGATATAAGTGAGGGAGGACTGTGCAAGGTCATCTGCCTCAGTTTCCCCTCTAGAACCATCTGGGTCCAATGGCCCATTATAGTTTGGGATGACTAGAGAAGGCCCTGGATGCAATGGGAAATGTTGGTCTTGGATGCAATGGGAGATCTTAATCTTTTTACACTAAGATCTTCAACAGATCTCAGTTTGACTGTGACCACACCTATTTAATGAAAGCTTTAAGTTTGCAAAACACTTTGTAATTATTTCATTTTATCTTCTATAAAAACTCTAGAAGATAGACATTATAACTTCCATTTTACATATGAGGAAATAGAGACTAACAGAGGCTAACTTGCCCAGGATCACACAGCTGTTATTCATCTGAAGCTGAATTTGAAGTCAGGTCTTCCTGACTCCAGGTCCAGAGCTCTAATTATTGGGCCACCTACCTACCTCTTCCCACTTGCCTACCTCTTCATATGAGTTAAAACACATTCAGTTTTTCCATTCTGTAATATCCAAACTTTTGTCATAGCCATTGACAGAGCTAATATGAATATTTTTTTATTCTAACTTTACTTCATGTTTTAAAAATTATAAATATTTGTTTTACATGTATGTATGTGTGTTTACATATATCTATACATATATCTTCTTTCTTGAAGAGAATTAAATGCATCACTATGGGATCAATATACAGTGTGTCCAATTATGGGTGATCAGACCAGTAGAAATTTGAAAGGGCCACGAGGAAGGTATAAATAATTCATATGAACATAAATCTATATATCATATGCAAATACCTACATCTTACACCTACATCTACATATATAGCTATTCCTACATCTCCATATTCTATAACTGTATCTATATCTATATCTTAATCTATCCATTGTCTGAGGACACATATACTATAAGTGTTTCTGCTTACTGGAGTCCTCAAACCTAGCCAGATAAATGTTCACATAACTCATATGTTATAATATTAGAATATATGATAACATGCACAAGCAATATTACATATGCCCATGTAGCCACAAATATGCATATATATGCCATAAATGTGTATTACATATGTCTTCTAGAATTTTATTGAAGATAAAATGGGGGAGAAACCAAAGAACCATTAAAGAGATCTTAGAAAGAGAAAAGGCAGTTTCAACAAAATCAATTAATACATCAATCAAATCTGACAGTTTGTGTAGTGTTCTGCACTCAAGTCCATCATCCTATAAAAAAGAGATAGAAATACATTTTCTCTTCTCCAGAAATCAAACTTGATCTTTATAATTAAACAGTGTAAAGGATTTTAAAAATTTACATTGTTGTTTCACTATATACAGTGGGTTTCAATTAATACAAGTCTTCCTATGCTTCTCTATGCTCTTCATAATCATCATTTCTTATTATAGCACAGCAATAGTTTACTACATCCATGTACCACACTCCATTTAACCATTGCCAAATTGATGGGGCATATATTTTGTTTTCAGTTCTTTGCTGTCTTCAAAAAATGTTGTTAAAATTTTTTCTTTTTCTTTTTAAAAATTTCATTCTTAATTTTTGACATTCAGTAAAAAAAAAAAAAAAGTTTTGAATTCTTTTTTTCCCTTCCACTCTTCCTCCACCCACTGAGAAGGCAAGAAATGTCATATAAATTATACATATGAAAGCATGTAAGATATTTCCATGTTAGCCATGTTGCCAAAAAAAAGCAAGAAAAAATGAAGAAAGTGAGAAAAAATTATGCTTCAATTTTCAATCAGACTCCATGAATTCTTTTTCTGGAGATGTGTGGACATTTTCATCATAAGTCCTTCAGAATTGTCTTAGATCATTGTATTAATTAGAATAGCTGAGTCATTCACAATTCATCACTGTATGGTATTTCATACTTAACTTTTTTATTCAGGGTTATATGCCTGCCAGTAAAATCTCTGGGTTGGAATGTTTTAGATATTTAAATATAATCATTTAGCATATAACATATCCCTTAATGGTTACTAGCTTAATTCAATCTCTTTTCTTGGGAAGCTGGCATAGTCCTAGAATATAAAGGGATAGTAGAGTTATTTCATTATTCTCAGATTCTAGCTTAGGGCCTTTGCATCTTATCAGATCAAACAATTCTTTTATAAAATTTCAGCAGAGAAAACCTAATAATTGCCAAAGGAGTTTTCCAAACTCATGTTATATGTATTATTAGAAGTTGGCCAGATGGTTTATTAATCAATAGTTCTGGTGTTTCTGGTGCATAGTGGAAAGTAAAGTTTCATGGACATTAAAAGAATGAAAACTATATTTCATGGAGATTCCCTAAAATTTTCCTTTAATGTATAACCCTCCCCAAATGTCAAAGAGATAAAAAAAATGCCCTCCACACTCTAGATTATAAAGAAATATTAAAAACATTAAATATGCATATGAATAGCTTGGAGGAATTTTTATAAGTAGAAAACAAAATTCATTCAATGGATAACAGAAATTATGCGCAGAGAATACAGTTGGCCTGGGAAAGAAAAAGGAAGGCAACATCTATTTGCAGTCTTAAAACCACCATTAAAGCCATTAAATATGAACTATAATAAAATCTCATTTTTTAATTTATTACTTCTCATTGATCATGTCATGATACCATTTATTTTAGAATCAAATGGAGCAACATATGGGAAAGTGTTCTGAAAAACTATAGATTGCAAGATGAATACAAGGTTTCTTATTATTCATTATAATAAAATTATTTTATTTCATGTATAATTTGTATATGACAATATATGTTCATATTACTTAAGAGTAGCATCTATTTCTCTTTTATTATCATTTTTACCTCAATACTTCATTTAGTGCCTAATGCTTACTTGGTATCTACCAAATATTTGTTGATTGACAAAGCATAATGTCCAAATTCAGTAATAAAGCAAATTAAGTGAATATAGTTCTCAAAATATGAGTATCCTACTTGAAATATACTCATAAAAGTTAAATTAAACATGCTTGTTTCCCATAAAATTATAATAGTTTTGTCTATGCTTCAAGCTATGGCTCAAATCCCAAATTTTTCACAAAGTTTCCCAATTCACCCTTCAGAGATCTTTTTTCTGATTTCCTATTGCATTTATTTTTTTCTTGTCTGGGGAAAGACTCAATTTGGAGGTTAAGGATGGAAGAAAACTGAGATACAAAACCAAAAGGCATAAAAATGTATTAAATGTTTTTAAAAAATTAATAATTATTATTAGAAAATCTATGCCTAAAAATAATGACTAGCACTAAACAAAATGGATTATCTAGAAGATAATCTAGATTTTTATGGTCATTGTGCATGTTTTGAGTACTGTAATTCTTTGAGAAGGTATCACCTTCATTTATCATGTGGCTTTAATTGCAAGCAGTTCCTCTTCCTTGATTGTAAAAACATATAATATTGGTTAACACACAGGTGGGCAAAGGGTGGCAGTGTGTCCTCTCAGAGGACAGACCCTAGTGATGTTGAAGAAGTATTAATTATCAACTTTTTTGGTGACTTTAGATATATGAGCATAGAACCTTAAGTGAACCAGATCATGAGATCATGAAGAAATTCTATAGATATATATGTGATGACTTAGACTTGTTTGGAAGCTTTTTCCATACATAAAAGAAAAATAATTTTTTTCTTTATTGTTAAAAGTATTTTAAAATGATATGCTTACTGATTTTGGCAGTTCCCCAAATAGAACTGTGACCATTTTGGAAGAAACATTAGCATAGACAGTATGCAAAATAACTGAATGCTAATTAAATTAACCTAAATTTATTTCAATAACAGATTTTACAGATTATCATGAATAATTTGAGAATAATAGCAATGAAGAACTAAGGTATTATAAACAAACATCATTTCTAAAATATTTACTAAGCACTTGGTTTTAGGCATGGGTGCTTGACATTATGGTCAGATTTAGGGATACAAGCAAGGTAGCAACCAATTTATATTCTAAGGAGGGAAGAGGGAGGAAATAAACACTTATATGGTACCTATTATGTGCTAGGCACTGTGTTAAGCACTTTACAAGTATTTCATTTGATCCTCACAATAGCCCGAGGAAGTAGGTGCTGTTATTATTTCCATTTTGCAGTTCAGGAAACTGAGGCAAACAGAGGTTAGGAGACTTGTTCAGTGTCACACAACTAGTAATTCTGTAAGGCTGAATTCAAAGTCATCTTCTGAACCCAGGCTCAGAACCTAGGAGTCATCCCAGATTCTTCACTAATTCTCCCCTTCTATATTCAACGTGCTGACAAGACCTGCCAATTTCACCCTTGCAATATTTCTTGACTATATCTCCTCTTTTCTGACATGCCATCACTTTAGTGCAAGCCCTCATTACTTTGTGCTTGAGCTACTATAACTTGCTGGTGAGTCTGCCTGCCTCAAGTTTCTCTCATTCCAATACACCCTTCATTCAGCCACCAAAGTGATTTTCTTAAAATGCAAATCCAACCATGTCACATTCAATAAACTCCAACGGCTTCCTATTGCTTCCAAAATCAAATACAAAAATACTTTTTTTAGCATTCAGAACCCTTCAAACCCAACCCCTTCCTACCTTTCCAGTCTTCTTACACTTTGCTCTCAATGTGGACTCTTTAATCTAGTGATAATGGCTTCTTGGTTGTTCTGGTATAAACTCTTGACTCTGGGCATTTTCTCTGGCTGTGTCTCTTAGACCGCTCCTTTCCTCAACTCTACTTGCTATCTTCCCTGGTTTCCTATAAGTTCCTAAATTAAAATCTCATCTTTTATAGCAAACCTTTCCCTTCTCCTTATATTTCAAATGCCTTTCCTCTGTTAATTATTTATCATATATGTAACTTGTTTTGAAGGAATGGACTATCTTTTGCTTATTTTGGTATTTCCAGTGCTTAGCACAGTGATGATGGTAGGTGCTTAAAAAGATGTTTATCAATTGATCTATATTGAGTAAATATGTATTAGTAATATAAAAAATTTATAATCATTAGCAAGAAATAATATATTTTTTTTAAAAGTAGAAAACATTTTTATTATTTTCCCCCACTTAATAGTATTTAATTTTCCCCCAATTACTTGTAAAGATATTTTCCAATATTCATTTTTGCAAAATTTTGAGTTTCAAATTTTTCTCCCTTCCTTCCCTACCTCCTCCCTCCCCAAGAAATTTGATATGGATTATACATGTACAATCATATTAATGATATTAGTCATGTTGTGAAAGAAGAATCAGAATAAAAGGAAAAAAAAACATGAGAAAGAAAAAACCAAAAACCAAAAAAAGAAAATAGTATACTTCAATTTACATTCATACTCCTTAGTTTTTCCTCTGGACATGAACATTTTCCATCATAAGTCTTGGAATAATCTTGGATCATTGTATTGTGGAGAAGAACTAAGTCAATCATAGTTGATTACTGAACAATATTGCTGTTGCTATGTACAATGTTCTTGTTGTGCTCACTTCACTCAGTATCACTTTATGTAAGTTTTTCCTGGCTTTTCTGAAATCTGCTTGTTTATCATTTTTATAGCACAACAGTATTTCATTACATTCATATATTACAACTTATTCAGCCATTTCCCAGTTGACAGGCATTCCCTCAAATTCCAATTCTTTGCCTCCAAAAAAGAGTTGCTATAAATGTTTTTGTACATGTGGATCCTTTTCTCTTTTTTACATTCTTTTTGGGATATAGATCTAGTGATGATATTGTTGAACATAGGTCCAAATTGCTTTCCAGAATGGTTAGATCAGTTCACAACTCTACCAACAATGCATTATGTTCCAATTTTCCCAATCTGCTCCAACATTTATTATTTTCTTTTCTGTTATCTTAAGCAATCCAATAGATGGGAGGTGGTACCTCAGTTTTAATTTGTATTTTTCTAATAAATAATGATTTAGAGCATTTTTTATCATTTAACTATAGACAGCTTTAATTTCTTCTTCCAAAAACCAGTTGTTCATATCCTTCAACATTTACCAATTGAAGAATGACTTGCATTCTTATAAATTGAATTGAGTTCCCTCTATATTTTAGAAATGAGGCCTTTATCAAAAACACTGACTGTAAAAATTGTTTTCCAGTTTTCTGCTTTTCTTCTAATTTTGATTGCATTACTTTTGTTTGTGCAAACTCTTTTTAATTTACTGTAACTAAAATTATCCACTTTGCATTTCATAATGTTCTTGGTTGGTAATAAATTCTTCCCTTCTCCATAGATTTGACAGGTAAACCATCCTGGTTTTCCTAATTCACTTATGGTCATTCTTATGCTTAAACTTAAATTAAGCCTTAAAAATATAAAATCTTAGCAGCTTGTTAACATCACGGAAAGATAAAACAATTTTTGGAAAATGACAAAATAGTCTAACACTATTATTTCTTCTGCCAAGAAACTGTCTATAAGCAGATTGTCCTTTTATTATTAGATTGGTGTTTGATCAGATAATAGGTTTTGTGGTAACTTTAATGTTTTCTGAGGGCAGGATTTTATACCAATATTTAAATTTGAAATACTCCAGGTCTGTGAAATTAATATGTAATTTGTTAGTCTTTGGCCCTTAACATAGGTTCACCAGGCCCACCTTCAGTTTTTCTCTCAATACCATTTTGTGCTATTTTACTGTAATTTTTAGGATTAGCTTCACAATTCTGCTATAAGGATTGTAGATTTATGTAGCTTTAACTCTAGAAAGGAACTGAGAGTGCATCTAGTCAAATATCTTTGTCTTATAATTAAGGAAATTAATTCTTCCAGAGAGAGGTCACACAATAAAATGTATGTCCAAAGTCAGAATTCTTTCCATCCCACAGTATTATCTCTGATTTTCAGGTATTTATCTGGTATTTTCTCTGAGAATAGCAGAATTGTCTTATTTTACCCTATCTTCAATTTCTCCTCGTAACATCTGAATTTGATTTGTAGTTCTCTACAGCCCCTTAGTACTCCTGACAGCATCCAGGATAACAAAGCATAACATATTCCCTATGGAATAATCCTTTACCAATAAGTAGAACTTTCTTCTCCTTTTCTTAAAGGTGCAAAGTTATCCTCTCTTCTCTTGGATCCCATTTTTCTTCTGGAATAATATAGTGCTCCATCTTCTGTCATTTTCAGTAAATTGTCTCCACCATCATCTTAACTCACTCTAATTTTCCATCTATCCTCCAGGGATTGCTTCCCTGAATCTTATAAACAAGTATAAGTCTTCCCATAGCCTTAAAAATTCTCCCTAGATCTATTTGGTTTGCCAGCTATTGTCAAATATTTCTTCTTTTTTTTCAGTTAAATTCCTTGAAAAAAAAAACTAATTTTGCACTTCTGTCTCTTCAGAACCTCTGTTTTCCTCCCTCATCACTCAATTGAAACTGTCCTCACCTGTTACCAATGATCTCTTAATTGACAAATTGAATGGTCTTTTCTTAATCTTTAACTTCTTTAACTGTTGGCAACATCTGATACAGCTGAGACCATTTTCTATTGGGTATTCCTTCCTCTATATTTTTCTTTTTGGTTATTTTGCTCTTTTTGGGTTTTCTTCTTATCAAAGTCACTGGCCCTTCTCAGTGTTATCTGTTGGTTATATCTCTGTCATACCCAATAACTCTGGGTGTCCTCCATGGTTCTGTCCTGAATTCTTTTCTCTTTTATTCTATGCTTTCTCACTTGGTATAGCCCTCATGGATTTGATTTTCATCTTTATGCAGATGATTCATGGATCTATTTATCTCCATCTAGTCCCATAGGCATTTCAAGCTCAAAATGTTCCCAAACTGAATTTATTATTTTCCCTCTGAAATCTTTTTTTTTTCTTTTCTATATTGCCCTATTACTATAGAGCAGGGGTGTGAAATTCAAAGATGAACAGATGCATGCAAACTGATTTTATTTAGAAAACCACAAATTAATATTATTTACATTGTACCATATTTTTATTTAATTTTACACATTTCCCAATTGCATTGTAAGGCTGCAGTTAAGAATTGTGCTGCTTAAGAAAGAAGCATATCCCTGCTGCGAAGCAATGATGTACAAACTCAAATAGAAACTGGGGCAACTAAACCCTATAAAAGATCCCTTTAGGCAGCATGTTGACTTAATTTTAAAATGTGATGTTATTTTTATATATCATTGAATTTTTAATTTATCGTGTTAAATACCTGCCAATTACATTTTAATCTGTGTTGGTAGCAACCAGGTTTTTTGACACCTTGGCTATAGACAACAGTATCCTAGTAATCTATGGAATGCTGCAGGAGAAACTGAGGCAGTACTACAGATTGGAGACTCGCTAATATCTTATTGATGTTAATGGACAGTTTAGAATCCATAGTTATGTGTGGGACTGAATGGGACTCTTGTTTCAAAGCCCCAGTCCTGGAGAGTTAGAATGGCAGCCATTAGCCAGCCGTCTGGATCTCAAAGTATCCAGTGATTAGTGAGTTTGTTCCAAGGATTCTTATAGGGCTCCCGGCACTTAGGGTAACAAACAGCTCAAGAGGCAGAAGAGGGGGAGGGCACTGGGGGGATTGGAGTTCCAGGAAAGGACTATAAATTCAGTTCTGACAAGTCAGAGATATGAAAAAAGGAATATAAATTCTGATAAGTTTGGGAAGAAGCTAGGAGACACTGAGTCTGAAACCAAAAGATAAGGGGTATGTCTAGGTATTTGAGATAGGCCATCTGTAGGTTTTATGACTCTTTGGAATGTCAGCAGCCATTGCTCTGCAGCTCAATTATTCCTGATGGTCAGAAAGGGGGGAAGGGGATTGCAACTGAGGCAGAACAATTAAGGGAAACTAAGACAACAATTGAGGGAAACAGACATGTAACTGTGGCACAAAATCATTCTCAACTTCTTTCTCTCTCTTTCACTCTCCATTTTTATTTATTTTATTCTGAACTTAAAAAAACATAATACAAGCATTTCCATAGCATAGTAGATGGAGGGGAGGAGAAGATGATTATACATGAAACTGTATTCTGTTATGCACTGCTCGCTATTCCTTTTATTTATTTATTCATTAAAATTAATTTAATTTTCCCCAATAATATATTTTCCCAAATACATGTAAAGAGAATTTTCAGCATCCATTTCCATAAGACTTTGAATTTAAAATTTTTCTCTCTCCTTTTCTTACCACCCCCAGAAAAAACCATGAGAAAGAAAACAAACAAAAAATATTCAGTCTCCAGTTCTCTCTCTGTATACAGATAGCATTTTTCATCTCAAGTCCATTGGAACTGCCTTGAATCACCTCATTGTTGAGAAGAACAAGTCCATAATATTTGGCTATCACATAATCTTGTTGTTACTGTGTACAGTGTTTTCCTGGCTCTACTCACTTTACTCTATATTAGTTTATGTAGGTTTTTTCAGGCTTTTCTCAAATCTTGCCATTCCCTTGCCATTATTTTATATATAATTAAGTTGTCATATAACTTTTCTCTTTTTTCTCCCCCCCACTTAATAGTATTTTATTTTTTCCAATTACATGTAAAGATCATTTCAGCATTTACTTTTATAAGATTTTGAGTTACATTTTTTTCTCCCTCTCTCTTTTCCCTCCACTTTCCTCAAGATGGTAAACAATCTTATATAGGTTATACATGTATAATCATATTAAACATACTTTCACATTAATCATGTGGTGAAAAAAGAATCAGCACAAAAGGGGAAAAATACTAAAAATGAAAATAGTATGTTTTGATCTGTATTCAGACTTTCTCTGGATATAGATACTATTTTCCATCATGAGTTACTCAATCACCTCACATATCTAATCAGTTGCCAACTTTTGTAATTTTTTTCTCCACAATATTTTTGCTTGTATTCTCTTCACACAACCAGCCCCTCAATCCAAATCCTCATTGATTTTCCCCTCAACTATTGCATTAGTCTTCTAGTTAGTCTTCCTACCTAAGTCTCTCCCATCACAACACATCACATACATGGCTTCAAAAGTGACTTCCTTCCATGTTACCTCTTACCCCCTACTTAATAAATTCTAGTGGCTCTGCATTGTTGTTGTTCATTCATGTCTGATTCTTAGTGACCCCATTTGGGGTTTTCTTAGTAAAGATACTGGAGTGATTTTCCATTCCTTCTCCAATTCATTTTACAGATGAGGCAAACAGAGTTAAGTGATTTATCTAGGGTCATACTGGCAAGTGTCTGAGGCCAAATTTGAAATCAGAAAGATGAATCTTCCTGATTTGAGGCTTGGCACTCTATCTACTATGCCAACTATCTGTCCTTGCTCCATATTACCTCTAGAGAAAAATATAAACACAAATCTTCGGTATTTATTGTGTGGTGTTTGTTATTTGATGTTCTCATTTTGTTTCTTGGATGCTTTGTCTTGGGGAGTCCCCAGATACATACCTACTTTGAATAAACAAATAGTATTATTTAAATAGTTATCTTGTAAGTGCTAGGATGGAAAAGTTAGAGCAAGAAAAAATTAGGTACAGTTATATTTGACTAAGAAGATAATCAAGGAAATAAACATCTGTCCCAAAATTCTATGGCTTAATCAAAATGACCATTTTGCCTTTCCATGTGGCACTCCATTTCTCATCTCCATGCCTTTGTATTGATTTTTTCCATGCCTAGAATGCTTACCTTCCTCATCTTCCCTCCATAGACTCCCTTACTTCCCTCAAGGCACAGCACAGACGCTACTTTTCCCATAAACCCTTTAGTTGCCCAAACACCAGAATCCTCCCTTCCTGAACTACCTTGTATTTATTCTATTTATACTTCTCTGTATATATTTTATCTCCCTGATAGAATATAAGCTCCTTGAGGGCAGGGACTATTTCATTTCTGTCTTTCTATCCCCAGTGCCTAAGAAATATTATAGGTTTAATAAATGCTTATTGATTGAATATTTTTTTCCCTGTAAACGTGTTTGTTCTGCCTGTTTTGCTATTTCCTTTCTGTGTCTCTTTCCTGATAGGTCTCCATTTCAATTTAATTTTTTAAATAATGGACTAAGAATTATGTTGTCCCCAGGGAATTCAAAGTCAAAAATGAAATAGCTTTTGACCTCAATGATTTTATGTTGTAGTGGAGGGATAGAACATAAACAGAGATAAATAAATATAGGAAAATTAGAACAGGAAGAGAATACTAATAATTGGATCAAAGCAGGGTAGACTTTCCATAGGAGATGGGATGAAAATTGAAAAAAACTGGATAGTCTAGGAGGCAGTAGTGAGGAAGCAGTTCTTTCTGGGCAATAACACAGCTGAGAATGATTAGTAGGTCTTGTGATTCCTTTAAGGAGTTAAATCTGTATGGGATAAACTGAGTGAAAAAGGATGTGGTTTTGATTTATGCCCTAATTGTGACTTGAGACTTTACAATAACAAATTGAGCTATAGATAAAAAGCTGAAGGTGTTCGATTGTCTTGGATGAACATTCCTCTCCTGTTCCCCACCAACTCCTTTTTTTTTTTTTTTTTGGCTGAGGCAATTGGGGTTAAGTGATTTGCCCAGGGTCACACAGCTAGGAAGTATTAAGTGTTTGAGATCTGATTTGAACTCAGGCCCCCTAACTTCAAGGCTGGTGCTCTATCCACTGCTCCTCTTAATTAGCATTTAAGTACTTCTTTTAAAGTTGGCAATGGCTTTGGGAATATCTGATTGTATAACAGTTCTCTAGGAAATTTGAATTAAGAGTTTGTTATTTACTAATATTCTTTTGTTTCGGGAGTAAGTCTGGACTCCCCCAGACAATAGGAAAAAAAGCCAGAGTGGATTTTGGGCTTCTGGTATACAAATCTTGTGTTTTGCACTTCTCTAGTGACACCTCATCTATTGGGAGTTGTCCTTCCTCACCTGATTGTAATAAATCCCTTTTTACTTTTTCTTACCTGGGGAATCTGTTGATTGTTTTTGTGGTTGCTACTGTTCCTCATAAATCCAAAGGCCAATTTAAATGTGTGAACTGTATCAATAATATGGCATCTATGTGTTTCTCACTATTATAAATTAAACTGGGACTGAGGACCCAGTAGAAGGAGAATTTACACTTATTTCAGGGAATTCATACCTGCTTCAAGAGATATTAAACTGAAGAAAATCATCTTATTCTTCTGACCTGGGCAAATTTGCTATATATAGAACTGAATTCGAAACAAATAAATCCTTTACCTCACTTTCAAGACTATTAACATTTTAGATAAATCTCTCAGGTAAATTCAGCATCAAGTGATCTTTCTAGTTTACCAACTTCTGATCTGTTAAATATTATCAGGTTAGTAGGTAATATACCTTCTGGTGGCTAATGTGACCTGAAGCATTTTTGGGGAGAGGGTCTAGTAGTCTTAATCTGGAACTTGTTTTCTTGAGATCAGAAATAGAACTCCTGCTTCCATTTACTAGATCTGGTTCTTACTTGAGAGACTCCCATTTCTCTTTCTTTGTCACTTCTTTATTCCATTAACTGGTGAAGAGACAATTCTGTCATAACAAAAACAGATTCCTTTAGAGTTTTCACTTTGACAATCCAACTACTAAGGACAACAGGTGCAAAGTTCATTTTAATTAAATGTTGGGAATAGTGTATTTTTTTAAAAAACCATAACTTTTGTCTTTGCATGACCTTATTCACTGGAAACTCATAAGCAAAACAGGAGCTAAAGTAGCAGCTATATCTTTTGGTATACGGGATTTCCATTCATTCGTAATATATTGTTTAATTCAAAGTCCCACAGCATGTATACAATCCTAGTACTGTGATAACAGAACTTCTTGATGGCTAAATCAAGAGTGGGGATACTATTTTTTTTATTAAAGCTTTTTATTTGTATAACATATGTATGGGTAGTTCCCCAGCATTGATCTTTACAAAGCTTTCCATTACAAATTTTACTCCCAGTCCCCTCCCCTCCCCTAGATGGCAGGAAGTCCACTACATGTTAATAATGTTGAAATGCTTGAGAAGTTATGCAAGAAAAATCCTATCTACAAGAAAAAAAAAGAATCAGGGAAAGGCAACACAATTCAAGCAAATGTCAATAGGGATCATGAAAATGTTACGTTGTGGTCCATATTTCATATCCCTCTCTCTGGGTGTATATGGTTTTCTTCAGTGAACAATTGGAACTGGTTTGAGACAATTCTTTGTTGCAGAGAGCCATGTCCATCAGAATTGATCATCATGTAATACTGTTGTTGCTGAGTATGATGATCTCCTGGTTCTGCTCGTTTCACTCAGCATCAGTTCATGCAAGTCCCTCCAAGCCTCTCTGAAATCGTCCTGCTGGTCGTTTTTTACAGAGAAATAATATTCCATAACATTCATATACCATAATTTATTCAGCCACTCTCCAATTGATGGGCATCCCTTCAGTTTCCAGTTTCTAGCCACTACAAAAAGGGCTGCCACAAACATTCTTGCACATGTGGGGCCCTTTCCCTCCTCTAAGATCTCTTTGGGATATAGGCCCAGTAGAAACACTGCTGGGTCAAAGGGTATGCACAGTTTGACAACTTTTTGAGCATAGCTCCAAATTGCTCTCCAGAATGGTTGGATCCGTTCACAGTTCCACCTACAATGTATTAGTATCCCAGTTTTCCCACATCCCCTCCAACATTCATCGTTATCTTTTCCTGTCATTTTAGCCAATCTGACAGGTGTGTAGTGGTACCTCAGAGTTGTCTAAATTTGCATTTCTCTGATCAATAGTGATTTGGAGCAACTTTTCATATGACTAGAGATGGTTTTAATTTCCTCATCTGAAAATTGTCTGTTCATATCCCTTGACCACTTAGGGGATACTATTTTTAAATCATCTTATGAAGAATATAATTTTCTGAACTGTGAATATGTAGAATATTCCCTAAAAAATTTCATCACATCGGGGCAGCTAGGTGGCGCGGGGCAGCTAGGTGGCGCAGTGGGTAGAGCACCAGCCCTGAAGTCAGGAGGACCTGAGTTCAAATCTGGTCTCAGACACTTCCTAGCTGTGTGACCCTGGGCAAGTCACTTAACCCCAATTGCCTCAACAAAAAAAAAAAAAAGCAAAAAATAACAAACAAACAAAAAAAAATTTCATCACATCGAAGTTTATTTTGCTTTAAACATTAAAAGAAACACACAAGAAAAGAAAATACTCTTCACTCAAAACTCTCTCTGTAATTTCCTTTAATGTGAATTCTTTATATTTTAATGCAATCCAGTGCTCCCTAATAATTACTTTACCTTAGAACATAGTAGATCTGTGGTTAATAATCTAGGAAGACATTAATTTGATTTGTTCATGCATAAACAAGTTTTCATATGGCTTAATCTTAAATTGAAAATAATAATACTAATGTGAAGGCATTGGATGAAATGAGGCTTAATATTTCCATAAGAGTTTTCTTGATGAGAATGTATTTTCTTTAGTTCCTTGGTTATCTTCTTAGTCAAAATATAATCCTAATTTTTATCTTGCTCTGATTCATCCATATTAGAATCTAGTACTCACTAGGTAACTACTTTGATAATACTATTTGTTTATGGAAGTAGTTATGTAGCTGGGGACTCCCTAAGGCAGAGCCTCCAAGAAGCAATTAAGGTGACAGCAATAAAATGACTTGGCAATCAAAAGGCAGCTGAGACAGGAAACCATTTGACTAAGAGGTCCTAAATTAAAATTAACTATTTCAAAGAGGAAAAGGGATTTTAAAAACAGAACCATTGTTTCAGTGAGTCAGAATTGATTAGCAAAGCTTTGCCTTGCATACCTTCTTGGGCATTTTTCCTCAAAGGTGATGAAAGCTGGGCCCAAACCCACTTCCATTAAAAAAGAATACATATTATTTACTTTAATCAAACAATATCCACCTTTTTATTTTTCCTTCCCCACTGAGAGCACAAGAAAAATGAAGCCTCTTATAAACATGTATAATCAATCAAAGCAAATTTCTACATGTCCAGTTCAAAAAAAATTCTCATTCTGTTTTATATTTCTATCAGGAGGTGGATAGTATATTTCATAATTAGTCTTCCAGTATCCTGGTTGGTCATTACTCTAATAAGAGTTCAGTATAATAGTATTATTTTTTAAATACCACAGTTTTAAAATATATTCTCTGATTTGTGGATATTCACTTAAATTTCTATCATTTTCCATCTCAGAGAGCTATAAATATTTTTGTACATCTTTAGAGTTTATTTTGCTTAGAGCTTATTGCTATCTTAATATACTTACTTTCTAATCCTGTCTTTTCCCTTTCTGCCTTTTCCTTATTTCCTTGTTGAGAGAAATATATCTGTGTCCAACTCTTTCTCCTTCCTTTCTCCCCCCTCCCTCCTTCCCCACTTTTTCAGTTTCTGTTTCTATCTCTTTCTGTCTCTCTGTGTCTCTGTCTCTGTTGCTGTGTGTGTGTGTGTGTGTGTGTGTATTCTTCCTTTTTTTGAACAGTTCAAATGAAGCTCCTCAGTTCCTCTCATCCAACTCCTCCCTCATTGTTTGCATAGATGTAGGGACACTAATATGTGAGATTATTATCATCAACCTTTGTTTCTCTTCTGCTTTTAATGTAATATAAAATACTTTACCTTTTCTTCTATTTTTGTAGTCTTCTGATTTCATTTTAATATTTTTCATTGTCTTATGAAGTCATTGGTTTCTATTTGGTTCATTCCAATTTTCAGAAAGTTTGTTGCTTGGGTACATCTTTATACCTCTTGTGCCAAATTGCACTAATTCATAGGTCACATTCATTTTCAAATTTGGTCCTAAACATTATATATTTTTTACCATTTTAATGATATTTATGAATTTATATGATATGATTTTATATGAAATGATAATGAAATTTCTCTCTTCTAGGAATTCTAATTAAGTTTGTGCCCACACTGTATTTTTTATGGTTTTCACATTTTATTTTTTGTTTTTCCACTTAATAGTATTTACATTTTTCCTATTATAGGCAAAGATAGCTTTCTTTAATAGTATTTTATTTTTCCATTTACATATAAAAATAATCTTCAACATTCACTTTTATAAGATTTTGAGTCCCAAACCTTTTTTCTCCCTCTATCCTGTCTGCCTGCTCAAGATGACAGTCAATCTGATCTAGATTATAAATATACAATCATATTAAACATATTCCCTCAGTAATCATGTTGTGAAAGAAGAATTGGAGCCAAAAAGAAAAACCATATGAAGAAACAACCTAAAAGCCACATTGTCTTTTTCTCTGAGGTTTGGTTTTTAGATATTTTATAGTCATTTTCTTCTATGTTTGTCTTGACTTTACCTGCCATCATAAAAGTTCACTATGATATTATTCTTTGCCCATGCTTCAAGCCTACTTCTTAACTTCACAGTTTATCTTAAAGTTTAACTCCATCCCACTTTTAAGAGAAGCTCTGGGTTTGGATCTGGGCAAGATTCTTTTGGATTACTCCCCATGACCCAACTAGAAAGCTCCGTTAGTTTTGAGCTGAAGAATTATAGACTATTTTGGTCTGGAATCTTTGCCGTGGCCGTTCCTCTAAGCTTCAAATGGGACAGCTCTAGGTCAGGTGTTTGAAACACACAGTTGCTGCTGGTAGTTTCTGAATTTTCTGTTTTTCTCCATACATAACCCAAGACCTTCCTCCTCAGAATGTCCCTGCTTTGAAAGTCCCCACTTCTCAAGCTGCTCTGGGTCTGTGATCCTGGAACTGAGTAGTGAATAACAAAGCTACCAATTTACATCTATCCTGGTCATAGTGAAGTTCCTAGCATCAGGAGGAATATCAATAGTTGGGAAAGGAATGAAGGATGGCTGGCTTGGGCATTTTGTCAAAAGATAGATTTCTGAAGGAACTCACCAATGGGAAGAGAAGACTTCTCTAGAGAGAATAATAGAGAAATAAAGCATCTGCGGCAAAGTTTGGAGCATCAAAAGATCAGAAAGTAGCAAGAGAAATCTATTTAGAACAGGAGAACCTGGCCTCAAATCACATTCCTGCAGATACTTATAAGAATTTGCAAACTCAGTCAATAATAAATAGCTCTTTACTAAGTGCCTATAATCTGCCAAGCACAGTGATAGGTGCTATGTATACAAAGACAAGAATGAAGCAATTTTTCTCATCATTTGTGTCAAGGGAGGAATAAATCAAAAAGAAATGTACTCTCCAAGGGTGTTAATCACTGTTATAGAATATATTCAGGAGAGTCTGAATAAGAGGGGTTCCCAAAGATAGTGAGTTACTCCAAGTGTTCTTGTTTTAGGATAACATTGTGCTGATTGCATCAAGTCCCAAAATATTGAAGAGCCTTTTAAGTGAGATCCATAATCACTCAAAAAAGTTTTCCCTCATCTACACTGGAAAAAAATCAAATGGCTGGGGAAATCTTCCAAATTATGATTTACAGTTGGATGGATGACTTATAGAACTTGTCAGTTATCACCCATATCTGGGGTAGATACTGCAAATGGGCAATGACCTGGACCCAGAATTGAACAGTAGGAGGAAAGCAGGTAAGATTATTTTGTTTTAATAATATTGAACTACTGGAAACAAAAGCCCATCTTTATGTTAGGATTGTTATCGTACTTCATATGTGTCACTCATAAAATACTATATTCATTAAAGAATTGAATTTGAAGAATATACAAAGTGAAAAAAGATACATGGTGTGTGCTACCAAATTGCAATGCATGCATTAGAAAAAAAGGAATTTTCGAAGAGAAATAGTAGCATATTATCAAAGAAATTCATGACCTGAAAAAAAGAATAGGCGATCTTATTGCAAAAGTGAGAAATGGCTGATTTTAAGGCCACCTGATATAAAGGTATTAAGGCCTCTTGTACATTGGGCACAGACCTGCAGAGTACTGGAATATTAGAGTATATAAAAAATGGAAACAAATATATATATATATATATATATATATGTGCATATATATATAAATAAGGACAAATATAAAAGCATTTTTAGTCCCATAAGAAAAGTACCATAAATTTTAAGGTTCAGAATATACTCAGTCATAATGAATGCTAAGTACAACAGGGTTTTTGTTTGTTTATTTTTGAGAAGAGGACAATTATGTGATTGCAGAAATAAGAACTGTTACAGATTATAGTTGGTGAAATTTTATGTTATTCCTTCTCATGTCTTTACCAAATGATATTTTTCTGTATTATTCTCATTCTCATAAAAATGTAATTATATGCAAGAGAAAGTAGGTATATGGTCTCCAATTATTCATAGTCCCTGGTTCATTTTTTTGGTCCAATAGTTTCTTTCTTATTTTTGATGTCTTCATTTGTTTTAGATACCTGCAGAATTGATCCCTTATACTTTAACACTGAGTTATCTCCAATAAACCTTCTCTGTGCGTAATTAATGTTATCTAGTTTCTTTTTCCATTTTTATTTTCTTTAGTGATGTTTCTACTTTATCATGCAGGACATCTGGGCCTAGAAAATTAGGGTTCAAATATGGTTGCTCTCTATCCTTTTATATTGAAAAGAGTTTGTCATATTGACTTTTACAGATTTCTTTTCATTTTTTTTTGGCTTTTTTTTTTTGCTGAGGCAATTGGGGTTAAGTGACTTGCCCAGGGTCACACAGCTAGGAAGTGTCTGAGACCAGATTTGAACTCGGGTCCTCCTGACTTCAGGGCTGGTGCTCTAACCACTGCGCAACCTAGCTGCCCCTTCAATTCTTTTTAAACTAATTTTTCCCTTCATTACTTCTCACTATTTTGAGGAAATTCTGACCACAATCTGCTAATATCTTTTTTCTTTTTCAAAGTTTTTTTTCAAACAAATCTGCATTTTAAACTGATATCTGCTTTGGCAGCAATTCACATGTTTGTTAAGTAGAGACCATTTCTCTTTTCTTTTGGTGTTTTCATTACAATAATTAACTTATTTGACTTATATTTGGAAATGTATGGGTGCCAGGAATATGTAATACCCAATTTAATTTCATTGCTAAACTGTTTCATTAAATATATTTCCTTTAAATTTGTAGTCATCTGATATGTTTTGATTAATATGTGTTTGTGGGACTTCATTAGCAAATGTTTAAACAAGCCAAGTATCCTGACACAATGGTGACTTAAACTGTCTCTGGGGAATCTGACCAGTAAACTGCAATATCCCTGAAGGCAAAAAATGTTTTACTTTTAATTTTGCATCTACAATTCCCAACACAATATTTTGTACATAAATAAAATTGTGGAATTTAATTGCATTACTATTGACTTGTGCATTCATTTTTTGGCTTTGTATTAAAGACTGGCAAAAATCTGACTCCAAACTATCTTTGTCAGAGACATGAGACATGGGATCTGCATGTTGACATTGCAGCACATTATTTGTGATCTTGGATCTTGGATAAGTTAAAAGCTCTCTAGGCCTCGGCTTTCTTTATCTCTAAAATAAAAGGGTTATATTGGTTAACCTCTAAGACTACTTTGCTTTATATTTTTATAATTCTACTTTCACAGTTTTCTAAATAGGAAAAGGGAATTTGACCTGAAATTTCACTTAGTATAGAGAACTTGCTTTGGGGAAATCCCTTCTACTAATTTGTCAGCAACTTTTCTGCAACTTAGAGTCTTAAAGAGTTGCCCAGAAAAAATTTTTTATATAAACCTGGGTATATAGATTATAAATATATAAAATAGGTATATAAATCAAATATTTACTGATAGTAAATCTTAAAGAAATTTATTTTAAAATGATTCTTTGGCACACATAGAATTTTATACTTTTTTTAAAGATGAAAGCAAATTTGCACACTAATGAAATAGATGTGGTTTTTATTTTTAAATAAAGAATTAAAACTTGGCAAATTATTTGATACCTTTTACTATTGCCAGAATTTTTACCATCTTACACATGGAGTCAAAATCCAAAGTTTAAGATTCTTTGGGCCAGCTCACTGAGAAGTTAAGTAATTTACTTGGTGAGACAGTTGATATGTATCAGAAACAGGTCTCAAGTTCTTCTTACTCTGTGGCTAACACTCCACACACAATGCCATACTGACTCACTAAATATGCCATCTATATCTATTCATGCTGTTGAACTTTATCCTAGAGTGTTCTGACCTCTCCTCTCTATGAAAATCATATCAAAAATCCTATCAATTATTTTCAAGACCGAACTCCAATTCTATCATTTCCATGAAGTCTTTTCTTTCATTCCAGGTCAAAGAGATCTCTTTAGTCTGATTCTATCACTTGAATCATTCATTTGGAAAATAATCATGTGCTCCTTTTTGTTTTGTTCTTCTGTTTTATATTGAAGAATTTATGTTTTTCTTTACATATATTTCTCATATCCCCAACTAGGATTGTAAAGTCCACAAGGATAGGAATTATGCATTACACATTTTTGTTTACCTCACTGAGCCAAGCACAGTGCTTTGCTTATGGTGGGTGATCAGAAGATAATGCATAAATGAATTACTGTTCAGGGATAGAATATAACTTGAAAAATTATTGGTGAGTATTGTGATTTCATTTATTCATTGGTTTTTATAATAAAAGCTCTGATCAAAATTTGTTATCCATTGAACTTAAGAAATTAATTCTCTTTCAAATTTTTTGCTGTGAAATCCTTTCCTAAAATTTCCATTTGCCTGTCTTTTTTTTTGTAAAACTTCTCTCAAAATCTTCAAGCAGTCAATTTCTTAGCTATAAGAATATTCAGACTAAAATTGTATAGTTAAAAATCCTCCCTTTTGTGAAAACTGATTACCAATACTTCCTATTCTTAAGACTTCCTTGAAAAGTAGAGGAATTTAGGGGTTAGATTTAGATCAAGGAAAGGTTTTAAGATATACTTTTATGTCAATTAGTTGTGCTTACAATCAGCAATTCTTCTCAAAATGGACTAAGAAAATGTGTCTTAACTTCATGAGGATATCAGCTTTACCTGTTTGGAATCTTAAAATAAAATAGATGCTAACAAAATCTATCATTCTTGGAATTAATAAAGACAGCAGATTTGATAGTATTAAATTCCTGATCTGATAGAACTAAGGTCTTAAAAATTTATTAAAATTTATAGCATGGGGAGAAACAAGTGAGAAAACTGAATTCTCAAATGACAGACAATTATTGCTCATTTTCAGGTAATTCTAGAATTTGTGAAGCCAGGATGGTATTTTGAAGGGCTTAATTATCCCCCCACTGACTTTCATTAAAGTTGTAAAATTTGAACTTCCTTCCTAAAAGTTATCTTTCAAATCAAGCTGGTTTCCCAAACTTACTCAGATTTGATAAAATACACTGTTCCTCTGGTTAAGTTGCACATTTTATGTATATTAGACCTAGATCTGGCATGCTAGACCAGATTCAGAGAAAATAAAAAGCATATGCTGATTGCATGCTTTTGTGATTGTGCCTTCTTTGTAACGCACACTGTAATTATCACCATGTAGGGAATGTTTTGCCTGTGCTCTCCACAGCTGCTTGTGGGTGAAACAGCAACTATGTGTGAGTGGTACACAGATGTTCAACTATTAACCACTTCTTTGCAGTTCAGAACTAAGATAATAATTTGTTTTACAGTTAGCATCAGACATCTGATTTCATATTAATTTTGGCTGAATGCCAAACAGCTTGGCCTATGGCCTATGGAAAAAAAAAAGTCTGGAACTTTGCTGAAGCTATTAATTGTCTCAATTAGTGTCTTTGCTGTCTCCCTAGGAATTTTCAAATAAATCATTAAATTAATACTAGAGTTAGTTTTATTTCTTCTTTACCTAGCCTTATGACTTCAATTTATTTCTCTTGTTTAATTGCTTTTGCTAATATTTCCAGAGCTATATTAAGTAAGTGTGGAGAGAATGAACCTCCCCACTTTTATTTTTTGAAAAGGTATTTATTGTAAAAGGTTCTTGTTTATAGACATTGCATATGCTATTTGCTTTTGATTGAAGATAGTTTTTATAATATAAAAAATGTATCAATAAGCCTATACTTTTAAGGATTTTTAGCATAAAGGAGTACTACACTTTTGTCAAAGGTTTTTTGTACATACATTGAGCTATAAGTAGTTTGGGATGTTTTGTTTCTTAATTTGATTAATTCCATTGTTTTCCATTCTCCATCCCTGGTATCAATTCTACTTGATCATAATGGATGATTTTTTCAGATGAATCATTGTAGTCTAACAGGATTTTTTTTTCAATTTCTGAGGCAATGTTCATTAATGATATTGGCCTATAGTTTTCTTCTGTGTTTTATCTTTTCCTAGATTAGGTATCAGGGTTACATTTATCTCAAAAAAGAATTCTGGTAGGGTGATTTCTTTCTCAATTTTTGAGATAACTTGTGAAGTATGGTGCTGACACCCTTAAAAGTTTTATGGAATTCTCTAGTGAGTTTGTCAGGACCAGGAAATTTTTGTTTGCCAGTTTCATTATATTTAGATCCATTTCATTTTCTGAGATCAGGTTATTTAAGATTAAGGAACCAACAGATCTTTGTGTATTTTATATTTTTAAAAGTTCCACTATTTCTCTTTTTCCCCAGTTTTGTTAGGATATAATTGTGGATCATATGTTTTAATTATTCTTTTTATTTCTTCTGGGTTTCCTGTGATTTCACCTTAGTTATTTGCTATTTCATTGATTTGACTTTCTGCTTTCTTGTTTTTGGTCAGATTAGCTAAAAATCTGCCAATTTTATTAGTTTTTAAAGAATTAACTTTTAGTCTCATTTATCATTTCAATTTTTTGTTTTAAATTTATTTCCTCTCTAATTTTCAGCATCTTATCTTTTGTGTCTACTTTGTGTTTATTTGCTGGCTTTTTACTAAAAAAAATTTCATAGTATATTCATCCTCCTTTTTTTTTTTTCCTCCTTGTTAATGTCTGTTTGGAAGGATATGATTTCTGCTTAAGAAGTGCTTTATTTGCAACCCAGAAATTCTGGTATGTTGTTTCATGATTATAATTTTGTTTTACATAGTTATTGATTGCTTCAGTAATTTATTCTTTGATCTATTCATTATTTAGCAATTAAAAAATAACTTAATTTCTTGTTTACCTCTACTTTTTTGTGCTTTATCAGTTAAACTGACTATAATCTGCTTTTTTGGATTCACTTGATGCATAATAAAATTGTTTCCCGACTTCCCAGTTTTACTTTGTGTATGTCTTTATTTTTTTTAAGTTTCTTTTTTTATTATAGAAACACATTTCAGCTTTTTATTTATTTTTTAGAATAATTGCTTTAAAATTTTTTTCAAAATACATGCAAATATAGTTTTTAACATTCACCCTTGCAAAACTTTGTATTTTAAAATATTCTCCCTCCCTCCCTTTCTACTCCTTCCCCTAGACAGCAAGTAATCCAATATAGATTAAACACATGCAGTTCTTCTAACCATATTTCCACATTTATCAAGCCACACCAGAAAAATCAGATCAAAAGGGGAAAAATGAGAAAGAAAAAAAAAATAAGCAAACAACAACAAAAAGAAATATCATGTTGTGATCCATATTCAGTAAATGTGTTACTTCTAAGAAATAGATTGTAGGGGAGAATTCTGGGAAGATAGTGGAATAAGTTGGTAAATTTCAAGCTCTTCAGATTTCCCCCACAAATAGAACAAATTTGCACCTCAGGGCAAACATAGACTGGTTGAAAAATCAAGAAGATTTGGGGTGTAACAGTGATCCTGCTGGTATACCCCAACAAGATTAGAAGAAAGATCTCAGGTTGGGATTAATCTGTGTGAAGTGCAAACCCCTCTAGGCTAGCTCTGCAGAAATACCAAGTGGGGAGCCCTGGATTTAGCTAGGTGTATCTGGAGACTCCTCTCAGACTGTTTGTGGAATCAGGGTCTGAATCCAGGAAGACTGAGAGAACCTTAGGTGATTGGAGATTCCAGGCCCAGCTTGAAGAAACATGAGAAGGAACAACTCACTGGTGAGTGCAGAGGCAATGGGGCAGGGGTGCTACTGGCTGTGGGCAGTTGCAGGATAGGTGACCTTATGGTTTGTGGTTTCTGGTCAGAGGGAAGAGCTGAAGAAAAGCTTGAGGCACCATCTCCTTCACTCCATGATTAGAGATGCTTACACGAATACCTCTTATTTTAAAAAAAAGAACCAGCAAAGAAGAAAGAATTCCACCATAGAAATCTGTTATGGAAAAAGGGAAGATTGGGGTTCCTCTTCAGAGGAGGACACTGAAGTAAAAAAAAAATCTTTTTCCTAAAGAGTAATTTTTAATGACTTCCTGCCCAGAGAAAATTTATAGGAAAAATTCAAAAAATAATTTTAAAATTAAATGAGAAACATTGAGGAAAAACTTAAAAAAACAGAAGAAAAACAAGTTTATAAAAACAGCTAGTCAACTAGAAAAGAAAATGCAAAGTCTAAAAGATGAAATTAACTCTTTGAAAATTAGAATTGGGAATTCTTAGGGGGCGGAGCCAAGATGGCAGAGTGAAAAGGTGACTTTCTGCCTCTCCTCCCATCTTCTCTCAAATCAACAATAAAATAAGCCTCTGAACTGATCTTCAAGTCAACAAACTCAGAAATATTTGGGCACGGCTCTCTGGATAACTTCATATCAGGTTAGTCAGACTCGGACAGAGAGATAAATAGACGACCCCTGTGTAGGCCGGAAGTGAGGGTGGGACTCAGCTCAGCTCATCATGGCAAAAATTCCAAACTCCAAACTCCAAATTCCAAACACCTGGAGTTTATCTGAGGCACTGGGGACACTCTGCCCTGATTGGGGGCAGGTGTTCTGGCAGACTTGCCTTGTTTAAGGAGTAATTCGGACTTAGTCCTAGCCCCCACCTGCCCAGCACCTTAAGTCAACTCACCGAAGTGCCCCAGGGCAAAGCTTTTTCAGCCGCCGTTTTTTTTCCCTACCTTAAAGAGATATCCACGCTGTCTAAAAAAAAAAATGATGAGGAAGCAAAAGAGAGCTCTCACCATAGACAGCTTTTATCAAGGCAAAGAAACGACCCCAGATCTAGAGGTTCCTTTAGACAAAAATCCAGAGAAAATCAGCAAGGACCATCACTGGTCCCCTTTTCAAAAGGCCTTTCTGGAAGATTGCATAAAGAACCTCAAAAGAGAGCTGGAGGATAAATGGGAAAATAAACTGAAATCAGTGCAAGAAGGATACAGTATCTTGCAAGAAGGATATGATGTCCTGCAAAAAAGATATGAAAAAGACACCAATTTATTAAAAAATAAAATTAGTGAAGTGGAAAAAGAGTGCAATGAACAAATTGGTCAGTTAGAAAAGGAGCTTAAAA
>JAJPUD010001692.1:61710-81623 GCA_023553655.1 Myrmecobius fasciatus | reverse complement strand
ACATTATTAACATGTAGTGGACTTCCTGCCATCTAGGGGAGGGGAGGGGACTGGGGGTAAAATTTGTATTGGAAAGCTTTGTAAAGATCAAGGTTGGGGAACTACCCATACATATGTTATACAAATAAAAAGCTTAAAATAAGAATAAATAAATAAATAAATAAATAAATTATCTCTGCACATCCAAAAAAAAAATAAAAATAAAAATAACAAAATCCAAAAAAAAAAGAAAAGAAAAAATGAACAACAACAATTGGTATTTCCTGAATTATGATATTAAATTTTTTTGTACTCTTGTGTTCTTGGAGACCTCTGATACTTAGTTTGTCTCTAAGCAGCTTGTCTTCAAGATCAGTTTGTATTGCTTGCATAGTGAGCATATTATCTTTTAATGTTATAATTCTTTGCTTCTTTTTTTCTAGAATGTCCTTCACTTCTGTGTTTTGGCATTTCCAGTTTATTGTTCTCTCGTTTCTTTAGTGAGACTTGTCAAGTCTCAATTTTTCTATTATGTCAAATTATTTTTGCTTTGCAGGCTATAAATTCTGATTTCATAATTTTCATTTCTCTTTTGAACCATTCAGATACAATGCGATGTCCTTCCACATTATCCTCACATTCCACAAAGTACTGTCACATCAAGTGTTGGATTATTTTCTTTTGTTTTGCACTATTTATTTATAGATGCCTGAACTCATCTACTCTATATGGAGGTTACATTTCCTACTGTTACTAATGTTTTACCTATTGATTTATATTCAAGGTATTTGAATTTTCTTCTTCCTGAGATTTTTGGTAATTTCAGTCTTTCCCTTCTCCTTACCCCTCATTTTTCCCTTTTTTTTTTTTTGATTCTGTCTCCCTTCATGTTGGTTTTCTTAGGGTCTGGATCTCAAAGTGCTGTAGTCTCTTCCCACACTAGACATTTCTTGATGAAGTACCCAGGGTCTTTTTATAATTTGGAATTTTTAGTGGTCAGAACTGGCCCCATTTGGGTGATGTGTTCTTTCCTGCAGATGGAACTATCATACATAAAACATATTACACTATACTGTAGTACATCATGTTTTTATACTGTACTTTTGTAAAACATTCCTGTAAAGTAGATTTCCAGTAAAACTAAGGCATGCCCATATATTAGACGGTATAACATCTTCACTTGTTTCAAAGTTTTTTTTATCCTATCCATTTTAACTTATAAACATTTCTTCCTTCCTTCCTTTCTATCTTTGCTCATACTTTCTCTGACTCTTTTTCTTCCTCTTTCTTCCTATCTTCCTTCCTCTTTCCCCCTCTTCTCCTAAGTCTTTTTCTGTTACCTACAAATATGCCCAAGTATTTTTCATACTTACAAAAAAGGCTCAACACCTCACTACTCTCTACCTCTTTCCCTTCTTTACAAATCATGCTCTTAGATAAAGTTGATAACATTTCTTTCTTCCATTTCCTCTCCCTGTCACATATTTTTAAACCCATTGCAGTCTAACTTCTGATTTCATCACTAACTTGAAACAATTCTCTCTAAAGTTATCAGTTGTACTATTGAAAAATTTTTTTGATTGAGGCCATTGGGGTTAAATGACTTGCCTAATGCCACAAAGCTAGTAATTGTCAAGTGTCTGAGGCTGGATTTTAACTTAATCTCTCCTGACTCCAGGCCAGACTGGCTCTATATACTGTGTCACCTAGCTGGCAAATCTAATGATCTTTTCTCAGTCTTCATCCTTCTTGATAGATATCCTCTCTGCGATATCTGACATTATCATCTACCCTTTTCTTTTGAACACTGTCTCCTCTCTGAGTTTTCATGATTATACTTTCTTGTTTCTCCCACCACCTCTTCCCTTTTCAACTTGGAAAGTCTCTAATCTTTCCTCCAATTAGAAATTGGATTACCTGTTTAATTGTTTTCTTTTAATTAATTGGTCTCACTTGGTAATCTTTTTAATGTAAAATTGTCTCCTCTGGTACTTGGGATCTAGTGTTACAGCTGAGGAAGGCAACTGGCACTGATTTGTTGGGCAATTGACATATATTGCTTAATAGATCAATATATTCAGAATATCAAACCTTTGTTTCTTCAGTCACTTCTTTCATCTACCACATCATCTTTCATTCCTCACTCCCTTGTAAAATGTGGCCAAGGGCATTTGTTTCTAGCCCAGTATTGTTTATGTACAAAACAATGTCTATTTACATTTCTAGCCTTATTATATATTACTCCTATTCATTCACACTGTGATCCAATCCTACTGGCTTTCTTACTGTTCCCTATACTTGCCATTCTATATCCTTTCTCCATGTAATTTTTTTGACCGTCCCACACACCTGAAATATATTCTCTATTATCCTTTGCCTCTCTGAATTCCTAATTTTTAAAAACACATTTCAAGTACCACTTTAAAAATGTAGGCATAAAGATAAGATTCTTTAGGCTTTGGCCATCAGTTTTCCTCAATGTCCATGGGGTAATTACTTTGAACTATTATTCACCCTGTTTTGCAGCTGCTGAATAATCCTGAGAACAAATATAGTTTAAAGAACACCGTCCTGGGTGGATTCTGGCCAAATCCACCAAGGACACATTATCTATATACTGGAATTAGCCATTCCAGGAGTAAAGCTTCACTCTTGACAGACTCTGGCAGGACTGCCCCTGCTTCTGGATTCTCTCAAGAAAGTGAAGTCAGTATTGCTGGCATTTAGCCACCTTTGTTTCCTGGGCTATTTAAGTCATGATAGATCAGTACCCAAATTGGCATCTCACCCATGGAGAGGATATTCTGCCTGAGACCCTCCAGATCAGGACTTGCAGTTAATCTGGGATTCCCCATCCAGAGGTCTGCAAAATTGGTGCTTCCCCAAATTGGCGATGTATTCTTTCTTCTCTCACCCTCTAGTCTATATATCTCTTTGTATTGTACTAGGTATATGATTCATAGTATGCATTAAGTAAGAACTGTACTGTCAATTCTTGTTTTGCTTTTTTATAATTCATTATTACTAAATATTTTCATACAACCTGGTATCTTAGTTCTTGTTGTGGGAGTGAGCCATTCTGTAGGAGCAAATCATAAATCTAAACCTAACACCACTTTCTATATAAGGACTTTCCTTATCTCTTAATTCATTCCTTCTCAAAAAAAAAGCCTCATGTCTATTTTGTTTATTCTTCCATACAAATAATTTTCTCTTTCCTGAGAAAGTTGTTCCTTGAGAGTAGTTTTACCTTTGTCTTTGTATCTGTAGTGCTGAAGGTAGCATTCCCTAGGGATGTATAATGTTGTGGCCCTCCTTCCTTTATGTTACCCTACTTCTCACTTCAAAGCAGGTCATCATAGCACTTTTAATTTACTTTTGAGCCAAATTCCATAGAAACACAAAGTAGGCAGTCTCTATTCCACAGGTCTCTTGTCCCTGCCAACACTGAATGTAAAAATGCCTAAATTCCAGAGAATAGTTGGGGGGAGAAACTATTCTCCCAACCAGGTCACAAGTCATGGGCTCATGGCTTTCAAAGACAGTCTATGACAGGTTTTAAGCTACTTCTTCTTTGGCACAAGGCCTTTTGACATCTCAAAAGGCAACTGGCATCTCCAGGCACAAGGGCACTGGGATATTGGCTATCAAAGCATTTATAGGAACAGAGGCAAACTAGTCAAGAAGAAGAGTTATCTAAATGAAGATACCAACAAAAAAGAGCCCTCTTAAGCAGTAATGGTGAATTATAAACTATTTAATAAGTAGTTTTTGCAAAGAAATAGTTTGTACATGTTCCAACAAGGCTTGAATATTAACATTTTGACTGATTGTAATCATTTAATAATTCTTTATTACATACCATATTATTTATGTTTGTACTTTTAAAATTCTTCTCCCACTATTGAGGAAGGCTTCTTAGACTAGAAGCAAAAATAGAATTGTTCCTCAGGAATCTGAAGCACTGGAACTCTAGATTGATTGGCAACTCCAAAGCAATACACCCAGGACAAATAGTGAGGGCAAGTAGAGGACAGGAATTAAGGAAAGTTATGAAGGGATGAGAGACCAAGGGAAGCTGAGGTGCAACAGAAGCAGGAAACAGAACTAGCACCAGGATTAAATATATATCTCTGCTCTATCAAATACATTTTTCCTGGGCATGATAGCATGTGTCTATATTGCCTGCTATTGAGGAGTCTGAGGCTGATGGATCACGTGAATATTGTGAGTTCTGAATGATAGTAGTATGATAAACTGATAACATGTGATAACATGTGTGTATTAAGTGTAGCATCAATTTGGTAAACTACCAGAATGTCAAGGAGTAATCATACTTCCCAGAGAGGAATGAACCTCTACAGATTGGAAACAAAGCAGGTCAAATCTCCTGTGCTGAGTGGTAGTGGGACTGGACCCTGAGGGCTTCTGTATTTCTAATCAGGGTGAGATAAATGAGATAAAGAGATCAAGTCTTAAAAAACAAACAAGCTAAATGTGTCTTTACAATCTAAGTAAACTTTGTTTTATATTGTTTGCTTGTATTGGGTTAACACAGGCATAAGCATTTTCTCTCCAACATACATGTATTTGTGGAAATCCAAACCCAAAAAGTAAGAGCTGCTGCTTCATTTCTGTCTTTGTATTTCTAGAGCATAGAACAGTGCCTGGCACATCGAAGGTGCTTAATAACTACTTGGTGGATTGATTGCTGTTCCAGTTTATTAGGTCCATTGGCTGAACCTAATATTCTGGAATTTCTTTTGATCAGATGGCATATAAGTTTATTTTTATAACTGTATATTTAGAGCTAACAAAAGACTAAAGAGCATTCTCCACATTACTTCTAGAACAGTGAATAATTCTTGGGGGGCCAGAAGCACAGGGAGGGGCATGATTCTATATAAAACTAGAAAGAAAACGTGCCACAGAAAAATGAATCGAGTCAGGAGATTTGGATTTGAATGAACAATGAAAGCCCAGGCAAGTCATTTTCTTATCTATAAAATAAGGAAATTGAACTTTATAATCTCTGAAGTTCCACCCAATTCTATTTCCCTACCTATGAATTTGTTTAAAAAGTAGGAATTATAGACCAGTCTGGAATCCAATCCATGCAAAGAGACCTTAATATTAAAAAAATAAAATAAAATAAACACAAAAAACCCCCATATATGTATGTGTGCGTGTGGGGAGTGGTGGCAGAGGTACGTTTCAAAACATTGCCTCTTACATATTACTCTCTACTTAATATGCTTTTATCTCAAAAACAGAAATAATTTCCAAGATAAATAATACCCTGACTTACAAGATAAATTTATTTTTATTGCCACTAGAGGTCAGACAACATAAATACGGACAGGATTTTTCTCCTACACCTTTCATTAAATACATAAACAAAAGCTATCACTTATAAATACAAAGCTGTATTCTCATTCTTTGTAATTCTGCCAGCTTTTCTATAGTCACAAAATAATAAAACTATCATCATAAATTATGCTATTGAAGTGTAGTGATATAACACTCGATTTTCTTTTCAACAATGAGATGATTCAGGCCAATTCCAATAGACTTGTGATGTACACCCAGAGGATTGTGGGGATTGTGTGTATATCATAACATAGTATTTTCACTTTTTTTGTTGTTGTAACAATATGTTTGCATTTTGTTTTCTTTCTCATTTTTTCCTTTTTGATCTGATTTTTCTTATGCTGCATAATTGTAGAAATATGTATAAAAAAATTGCACATGGTACTGTGGATAAAGCACAAGTCCTGGAATCAGGAAAACCTAAGTTCAAATCCAGCCTCTTAACACTTAACACTTCCTACCTGTGTGACTCTGGACAAGTCACTTAATCCTGATTGCCTCCAAAAACAAAACAAAAACACTGCCCAAAACAAACGAAAAAAGAAATGATTAAAGAATTGATTTCATAGAAACCTGTAAAATTTTGTATGAACTAATGTAGAGTAAAGTAAGCAGAACCAATATAACAATTTTATACTCTAAGATATAAAAATGAATACTTATGAGAGTCTCAATAACTCTCTTCAACACAACACTCAAAAACAATTCCAGAAGACTGGTCATGAATAAATCTAGTGACCTCTTGACAGAGAGATAATGAACTAAATATGCAGAATACGGGACAAAGTTTTTGATATGATTCATATGGAAATTTGTTTTCCTTGACTGTTATAGGATTTTATTTTTCCCCTTTTTCATTTGGGGGGATGTTAGGAGAGGAAAAAATACTTGATAATCAAAATAAAAATAATGAATGCATTATATAAAATATTGTTTTAATTTTTTAATTGAATTTAAACAACAAAAAAGCATTTCTACAGGACACCCAAGCGCGCGCGCACACACACACACACACGAGCACAAAAAACACTCTATGAAATTGTGGGTTTCCATTTCTTGTTGCTTGCTTTTTTTTAAAGAATAAAACAGATTTTGAACATTAATTTCAAAAATTTCCTGACTGTTTCTTTTTCTTCTATGTATTAAAGTGTTCCTATCACTCCTATATTTGACATGACTACTGCTAATTCCCTCATTCTACTCCTCCATATTAAAAAGGAAGAGCAAAAATGGCAAAATAAATAAATAAATAACCCCTTTGCAACAAATGCTTGTAGTCAAGTAAGATGAATTACACAGTAGCCATGTGGAAAAAAATGATCATTATTTTTGCTTCCATGTTTTTCATCTCAGGAGTTGGATAACATGCTTTATCATAGGCTCTCAGAGGTATGGTCAGTCATTGCATTTATTAGAGTTCTAAAATTTTTCATTACATTGTCATTGTTTTTGTATAAAGTGTTATCTTGATTCTGCTCACTTCATTTTGGGTCAGCTCATACTTTCCAGGATTCTTTGAAATGATCTTTTTTTTTTTTTTTTTGTAATTCCTTTTGTCAAGAATATACCACAGTTTGTTCAGCCATTCCATGTTGTCAACAAATGGCATAAAAGGCATCTAATATTCTATTTTTTCCCCTTTAAACCTGCCCTTTCTTTAATTCTTCTTGTAGCATTAGTCAACAGTTTTCTCTTCTGACATTATCCTCTTAGCTGTACCCTTCCTATATTTTCACTTGTTTTCTTATTTAGTGTGCTGTATTTCTGTCCCAAAGTTTGTGTGTACATGGGAATGTGGTCGGGTGTGTGTGTGTGTGTGTGTGTGTGTGTGTGTGTGTGTATGTGTGTGTGTGTATGTATGTATGTTTTCAATTGTCCTTTGTCTATTTCAGTTACAAGTGTTAATAGATTCTGATCTATATGATTTGAAATAGATTCTTCTACCTCTTCCTCCATTTTGTCATACATTTCTCATGCAATCCAATTATGAAAAGCAGCGATTTCTACCCCCTTTCCCTTCCTTTCTATGCCAGTATATTTCTTTAATCCTCCTTTCTATTTCCCATTTTCAAACCTTCAAAACAGAATTTTTATATCCCAAGGGCTTTTTTAAAAATTAAACTCACTCAAATAACCTTTGAGTTTTTGAAAGGACTTTTGTTTATTCTCCTTATTAGAATGTAAGTGCTTTGTAATCATCTCCCTCCTAAATGCTCCAAAAGGTTTACCTTTCTAGTTTCTTTGGCTGCATTATTTCTGTTTCAAACTTCCTACTGACATGGTCTTTTCTTTGGAAATGCTCCAGTGCTTCTTTTTTCTTGCTTTTTCTGTAGGATTAGGGTTAAATTTTGCAGAATAGATTATCATTGCTCGTAAAACCATACTTTTGTATTAGCAATTTGTCTATATGGATCTGATTTCTGACTTATTTGCATAATCCATTTTACAATTTACAGATTGAAAATCATATATGTCTGCCTATTCTGTGTCACTCTTGTACACATTTTCCCATAATGTCTGTCAGAAAGAGGCCACTCTGGTACCTGGTTTGCTTTTAACTGATGTCTTGAGTATCCAAATGGATTATTTAGGCTGTAGCCTATAAACTCCTGCCCTTAACATGTGACCAGCCCATTTTTTTTCCCTATCATGATATCCCTGATAACATCTTTTAGTCCTAATCTTTTTATAGGCACTTCCTTTGTTATTTCCTGTAAATTGTTCACACTCATTATACTCCTTTTCATTGCTCTCTATGATATTTATTTTCATTTCAATCAATCAATCAATAAATATTTGTTAAACACCTGTTATGTGCCAGGCATTGTTCTGAGGATAGAATGAAAAACAAGACAATCCTTGCCCTTAGAGAATTCACTAATGAGAGCGATAACATGGAAACAAATATATACAAAGCCAGCTATATGCAGAATAAATAGCAATCATTAAGAAAAAGAAGACATTAGATTTAAAAAGGGTTGGAGAAAGCTTCTAGTAGGATTTTAGTTGAAATTTTAAAAAGATTGTCAGGTTTTTATAGTCACACGAAATTATAGATATGTAGTGATAATTGGGTCCTACATTTATAATGAGGGTCCTCATGTGTCTAGAGCTTGTTCTGTAGCTTTAACGGAGGCAGAATAAATATTTCTAGCCTCTTCTTCCTCCCTTTTTTCTCAAAGAGTGACTTTCATTCCTGCCATGAGAAGAAGTAAAAAGTTGGGACCAAGACCACTCTGCTTTCCTTAGAGAAAGGGGGTACCAAACTAAAACTATTTCTAGCTTTCTTATATGGTGTTAGTTTGGGTGATGTGATAGAATAGGGTTTGGCAAACTATGGGGCACAGATTGCAAACTAAAGTATTTTTTACATTTTTTAATTACAATAAAACCATTTTAAAAAAAAGAAAACCATTGGTCCCATCTAATTTCTGATCACTTTATCATTTTGGGGGAGCAAATAGGACCCCAACTTTTATATCCATGGCTTAATTCCTTTCCCACTTAATACTAGTTCCACAGTGAACAATTATAGCAAAATAGCAAAGAAGGCTTTTATCCAAATCATAGTAAAAGAGAAATTAGAGTATACAGGGAAATTATATATCAAACAATACTTTTCTATTGGGAAAGTGATAACTCAGCTCAACCAAGAGAATGTCTTAGATTTCATGCAAGAGGAAACTGCTCAAAGTCTCTAATATAGCAAGATGGGAGTAGAGGCATGAATGAGACTGACAGCTCCACTTAGGTTTTCTCAGTCTTTTCCTTCAGCAACCTGAAATGGGGTTATTACCTCCATTTTTTTTTTGTCACAAATTTGGAAACCAGGAGCACTTGAAGACTTGAAATTTGGACAATCTTAAAGGGGACTGACCCTGAAGAATTTTGAAGGGGGACTGAAGAAGGCTGGAAGAGTTTGCTCCTTACCAACTCTGCCTCACTCTTCATGTACTGCAGATCCTTCATCTCTGTCAATAAGAGTCCCATATCAATAGTCTTTGAGCTAGGTATTGCAGATAGAAAATAGGTATTAAGTTATATTGTGTTTTGGGGGGAATTTGAGAGTCAAGTTCCAGAAAGGCAATCCATTCTGCTCTCTCCCTCTTAACTCATTTTTCTTGATAATATTTATTCTAAATATGAATACTGAAATGGCATGTACCGCAGCAGGGGTGAGTAATCTATAACCCTCATGCTAAATCTAGCTAGTGCCTGTTTTATATTAGCCCAAAGATAATAATAAAATAATGTTTTTATTTAAAAATTGTCTTATTGTAATTTTAAAAATGTGAAAAACATTTTTAGTTTGAAGTCTGTGGCCCAAAATTTGCCAAGCCCTATTCTACATTTGGTTGCATATCATTATCTGGGCAACAGCTATTCTTCATCCCCTTGGCCTTTATTGTGCTGATAGTTATGCTAAACTTTTTGTGTGTGGAACTTTTCCAAGAATATCTGCAATGTTTCAGGCTTGATGCAAACATTCTGATGTCATTTGTAAACAGGAGCATCTGGAGAAACTTTTCATCCATAATAAATCATTGGGCAACTTGTATTCTGCCTTGGATTCCTTCCATCACTGTGGCTAAGACCTTTGCTGAGCCTTTGTTTACCTATTTTGTTCCTTGCTTCTTGGTTATAATCAGAACATCTTGAAAAAAGTTTCTTGTTATGTCTTTCAAAGAATTTTTAATTATTCTGAAATACAGATTTTGTTGTTGCTCAATTGCTTAGTTGTATCTGACTCATAATGATCTCATGGACCATAGCACACCAGGCTCTTCTATCCTCCTCTATCTTTTGAAATCTGTCTAATCTCTTGTCTGTTGCCTTAATGACTCTAATTATGAATCCTCTTCTCATTTTGCCTCCAATCTTTCCCAATAACAGGATTTTTCCCATTGAGTCCTGTCTTCTTACTATGTGGCCACAGTATTTAAGCTGAAGCTCCAGTATTTGACCTTCTAGTGAACAGCCTGAGTTAATTTAAATATTGACTGATTTGATTTCTTACTGTTCAAGGGATTCTTAAAAGTCTTCTACAGTGAGCAATTTGGAACTGTCCCTGAAGGGGAATGAAATTGTAATACCTTTTGATCCAGCAGAACCTTTACTAGGTCTATAACCCCAAGAGAGATAATAAGAAAGAGGAAAGGACCTCCATGCACAGAAATATTTGTCATCTCTTTTAGTGTTGGCAAAGAACTGGAAATTGAGGGAATGCTTGTCAATCAAGGAATGACGGAATAAGTTGTAATATATGAATGGAATGGAATATTGTACTATAAGAAATGATGAGCAGGCAGATTTCAGAAAAATCTGGAAAGACTTACATGCACTAATGCAAAGAGAAGTAAACAGAACCTGAAGAACATTGTTTATCAGCAACACTGTGTAATGATTAAATATGATTGATTTAGCTCTTTTCATCAATAAAATGATATAAGACTAGTCCAAAAGATTCATATGGAAAATGCTATCCAAATTCAGAGAAAGAACTGATGGAATCTGAATACAGTTGTATCAAAGCATAATCTTTTCACTTTTTTATTTAATTTTTTTTCTTTTTGTTCTGTTTCTTCTTTCAAGCATTACTAATATGGGCATATGTTTTATGTGATTGCACATATATAACCTATATCAAATTGCTTTGTTTGCTTTCTTTGGGAGAGATGAGGAAAAGAGAAAATTTGGAACTCAAAATTTTTTATAAAAATGAATCTTAAAAATTGTCTTTATGTATAATTGGAGAAAATAAAATATGGTTTAAAATAGAAAGAAAATGTCTTTTCCAGCACCACAACTTGAAAGTGTCAGTTCTATAATAATCAGCTTTCTTTATATTCCAACACTTACAGTCAAACATTAATACTGAAGACATCATAACTTTAACATAAACCTTTGTCAGCAAGATGATGTCTCTGCTTTTTAGTATGCTGTCCAGATTTGCTATAGCTTTCCTTCCAAGGAGCAAGTATCTTTTAAATTCATGCCTGCAGTCACCATCTACAATGAACTTTGAACCCAAGAATAAAACATCTAACATCACTTCAATTTCTTCTCCCTCTATTTATCAGGAAGTATTGGGACAAGTTAAGAGCTTAGGTTTTTTTGATAAGCTTCAAGCAAACTTTTACACTCTCTTCTTTCACCCTTATCAAGAGACTTCTTAATCCTCCTTTACTTTCTGCTATCAGAGTAGTATCATCTGCATATCTGAGATTGTTAATATTTCTCCTGGCAATTTTAATTCTGGCTTTTGATTTGTCCAGCCTTGCATTTTTGCATGATGTCCTCTGTGTATGGTAAATAAAAAGGTGACAAATCTTGTCATACTTCTTTTTCAATCTTAAACCAATCAATTTTTCCATGTTTGGTTCTAACTGTTGCTTCTTGGCCCTCATACTGGTTCCTCAGGAGACAAGTAAGATGATCTGGTATTCCTATCTCTTTGAGGACTTGGCACATTTTGTTGTGATCCACACATTCAAAAGCTTTAGTGTAGCCAGTGTAGCAGAAGTAGATTTCCCCCCACAATTCCTTTATTTTCTCCATAATCTAGAAAATGTTGGCAACTTAGTTCTTAGTTGCTCTGCCTCTTTGAACAACCAGCCTGCTCTTCTGATAATTTTTGGTTTACATATTGCTGAAACTTTGCTCTTAGACACATTCCCATCTGAGCTAGTTTGGCTTCAGAGGTTGTTGTTGTTTGTCCTTAATTTTCGAAGAGGGTAATGATATCAGGGAGGTGATGCCATGACATAAAAGTGAATTGGATTTAAGTGAGGGAGAATTGTGCAAGGTCACCTGCCAGAGCCTTCTGGGTCCAGTGACCAGATATAGATCAGGAGGACTGGAGATGACTTTGAATGCAGTGAGGGACTTTTTTGAGCTAAGGTCTACATCAGATCTCATTTTGATTGAGTCTGCACCATTCTGTGATTAAGGCTAGGTAGCAATTGAAGCAAAGAATCTCATCTTTCACCTAGTCCAAAAAATAAAACTTAAACAAATGAATGAATGAATCTCGGAGGGGAAGACACTCAGGATTTCTGGCCAAAACGGAAATGATTATTATTTACATTCAATATGAGTTAATCAGTGTAAGGAATCCTAGTAAGTAATGAATCTTAAGTAAGTCTCAGCCATATCTTTTGTCTAACTTCTTTTTGCTGAGAACATGAGAACATGCTTGCACTTATCTGACGTAACAACAGGAAGGCACAAAGAAGAAAGGAAGGCTATTCTTTCTTGTGCAATAATGAGTATGCTTAATTGCAGGTTTGTGTTTACCCCAGAAATCTGGCCAGTTCCTTGAATAAATACAGTCCTCCTAAAGGAATGAAACAATATTCTCTTCTGTGGGTCTCTTGTGAGAGAGCATCCTGTACCTGGAGGCTGCTATGTCGCAAAAGTCACATATCAAATGAGAATACTTAGCAGAATGCCTTCTTTATTCTCAGCCTATAAAAACTCCTTAGTGAATGGGACTTTGAGGATTTGGGCTAGGAAATCTTATACAAACTTGTCTAGCAATGGCTTCTACTTGAGACTATGAATAACTGTGACCATGAGTCCTCCCAGTCAAGGAATTCAGATGTTAGTGCTTCCTCAGAGTGGTGATGATGTATATTGCTGGTTTATTTGTTACAGTGGCCATTGTGTTTGTTAATTGTATATTATTTTTATGCTGTGAGTTTCTTTTCTCTTATTTAAATCAAGGTTCTGAGCAGTAGTAACCTTGTACCCATCCTCTTTAAGACTATGCTTATTGAATCTAGACTAATCTTATACAAATTAGCATCATGAACAGGATTCGAAATCAATATGCTATTCTTAAAGTGAAACATAGACAAGAAAAAGAAACACTAATGGGATTTAAAAAAAAAAAAAAGAATGACCTAAAGGAACAGGTCTCTGTGAGGATTGGGGGAGTTGTTTACAATCTGCTCCCTCAAGTCACACAATATATAGAGAATATATCTTTTAAAAATGAATGGAGTTAAGATGGTGAAATGGCAAGTTGAAGAGGGCAAGACAAGGATTAGACTAGAATGAGAAAGTTTAAGTGTGTTGGAATAAAAAGAGCGTGGGCTGGAAGAAGGAAAATTGAAAGTTTGGGAACTCTGGAAACAGAAATGTGGTTGAGTGTTTTTAAAACGTGGAGGCAAACAGGCTACCTTTGCATGGTCAGGTATTTGACCCTTTTCTGATTCACAAAAAGAAAGAGAAAAGATTTGTGTGGGTTGGCAAACACAATTAAAAAGTAATGGCTTCTTTCTAAAATTGTAGAACTGGGATTTGGCTTGTAACTAAAAGTTTGTTTAAATGTGTTTTAAACTAGCTAAGACTGGTAAATATTGTGTATAGAAAAGCGGGAGATTTAAAAAAAACTTACCTGGATTGGGTTTGTACTTTAAAAGCCTAGAGTTCTGAGAGTTGCAGCTCCCTTCTCTTCACCAAAGGGGTGGGAAGCAGAGAACAAATAAAGCAGATGTTAATCAAAGAAGGTAAACAGACAGAAGCTAGGGCAGCAGGCCAGGTCTTTTTCTGAAAACTCTAGAAATTCATCTTAATTTTAAATTTGCTAGGTTTCTTAAAACTATCTTGTGAATAAGGTTATTATTCTTGAGAAAATAACTTATTTATATAGTTTTCAATGAATGAATGAAGTTACTGATAATCTACAAGTTTGTTATGTAAAAATATTTAATGATTGGCTTTTATATCAGGAATGATAAGCTTAAGACCATCCCCTTAGATATCAAGATGAATTGTGCATTTTATGTGATGAATCCCTTACTATTACAATTGTATTGATAGGAGTGCAGCTTCTAGGGGAGTTGTGACAGCAACCCTAAGGCTACTTGGCCTTAACCCTAAGGTCACCTGGCCTTGAGAGTGCTGTAGCTCCATAAATAGTACTGTCAGACAACAATCTGTTGGGCAGTAATAACAAAGTTTCTGAGACAATAATAAGGTTCATTTCAAACCACCATTCAATTCCACCTCTAAGACCCCTCCTCAATTCTGACTCTGTCATAAAATTAATATACCTGTGACATGAAGCACCTGATCTCTCTTTCTTTTTCCTATAAATTTATCTTCTTGCTCCTGGTTCTTTGTTAAATTCTTTTGGAACTTAGCCCACTTCAGTTGATATTACAATTAGAATAAACTTTGTCTCTTGACTTGGGGGATGGATTTAAGCCTACAAATTCTTTTGAGACACCTTGCAACTCCATTCTGTGATCCCAATCTATTGGGGTCTCCATTTGGACCTCAAAATTTGGGAGGTCCATATGGGGAAAGTCTGGCCTCTCCTGGCTTCATTCGTAGGGAATCTTTGCCACCTTTCCACCTTCTCTGGGACATTAAAAGAGATAAGATGCTATAGGATGGCTTTAGGCAAAGAAATTGTATGGCTTTTGGCAAAGATGGGACAGTCCTCTTTCATGTAATTTTTGTCTATATCTGCATCTCTGTGTCATGTTTGTTCTGTGAGCTAGATTTTTTTTTTTACCTGGAAAATTTAAAACATAACCAACAAGAAAAACATCTATTCTGTAGTTAGAATGCTGGGAAAGATTTCTTAACACCCTTTACTTCCACTTTAAAAGGGGGAAAAGCTTAACTTTTTCCTGTGGACTTCAGCTCTGGTCATTTTAAGATTTCAAGAAAAATTCCTGAAACATTGAGGATAATATCAGGAACTTAGCTCCTTTTGAAAAGAGAATGTTGAAGAACTATGGGGAAACTCAAATTCTGCCTCACTTGTAGACATAGGAAAAACAGCATCAGCCATGGGGACTCCACACAACCTTGCTGAAACACCTCCCCAACTCAGCTTGGGGAAATGGAGATGGAGTGGAAATCAGGCCCCATGGTCAGCATTCCCTGAGCCCTGGAACCTGAAATTACCATCAAAGGGAGATCCTTGACACCAGTCAGCCTGGCTTTCAGAGGGTTATGTCTAGCAACTGCCTAGAAAGAATTCAGGTGCCCCTGGCAGCAGCCAGCATGGCAATGTAAGGTGAGAAAGCCTCTGCATTTGGTAAGCCTACCATTCTCTATTTCAGTTGCAGACATGCATTAAGTATGTAATTTATGATGAATTATTTTATCTCTGCCCAGTATTCTGATTTGTATAGAGAAATAATAATGGTTGTTGTTGTGAAGATCATATGATTGCAAAAGTGCTTAGCATAAAACAAATGCTATATGAATGTTAACTGTTTTATTGGTTATAATTGCTTCATATTTGAAACTTTACATGGGTTTTTAGACCTGACCAACATACAATGCCAACATTGAAATAAATGTGTATATGTATGTGTGTGTGTGTGTGTGTGTGTGTGTGTGTGTGTGTGTGTAAACTAAAATAAACAAATTCAACTAAATTAAGGCCTTCTCCATGCACCATCTAGGAGGATGGTGCATAGAGGAAAGAGACTCTCTTTCTCTTTTTTTCCCCTTCTCTCCTTCCCTGACTGCAGCAGGGATACATGGATGAGGGGGTTAGAGGAAGAGAAAGAAAATATACTCGGGTCAGTGAAATTTGTTATTTAAAATATGATAGTACAAGCAGTTTTAAGGAACCCTAATCAAAGCCCACTAATGGGATATGTAAATTGTAATCCATTTGCACTGACACTATTAACAGAAGATTTAAGAATTCTGAGGGCTCTGTCAGTAAAACCAACCAACCAAACAAACAAAAAAACCACTTTAACTCTTTTCTGGCTCACAAAAGAGAAATGGTTTTTGTGAATTGGAAAATAACCAAATGACAATTCAGTTAGTTTAGAATATATAATTAGAATTTAGGGAATTTCACAAACTAAAGTTGTCAATTTAAAAATCTACTCTATCTCAATTTTAAGAATTGTCCCTGGGGCAGCTAGGTGGTGCAGTGGATAGAGCACCAGCCCTGAAGTCAGGAGGTCCTGAGTTCAAATCTGGTCTCAGACACTTAACATTCCCTAGCTATGTGACCCTGGCAAGTCACTTAACCTCAATTGCCTCAGCAAAAAAGAAAAAAAAATTGTCTTGTTTTCTCTCTAAAACAAAAGGAAAAGTTATTTAAGGGAATAGAAATCATCCCTGAGAAGTTCCAAAACTGCAACAGTTTGGGGACAGAATAAACTGAACAATTAAAAGTAGGTAGAAAGTTTATTTAGCCTTGCTAATCCCGTTTTATAATATTTTGTGAATGTAATTTAGGGAATTAGGTATTTTTGCCTCTGCTAGAAAACTAAGAGGAGGACTTCCAATGGTGGAGCCAAGATGGTGAAGAGCAGACAGGACTCTCTGTGACCTCCTCTGACTTCCATCAAACCAACAGCAGATGAAGCCTCTAGACTGGTTTTGAAATCAAAGAATCCACAAATATCTGGAGTACAGCCCATTTCTAAAAAAAGAAACCCTGGAAGAACTTCAGAAGAGGTCTGTTTCAATTGGGCAGAGGGGTGGTCTGCCAAACCCAGACTGCAATACAGGGAGATCAAAAGCAGAAAGCTGGAGAAGGGGGTTGGAGTGTTGTGGCTTCCACGAACCTGGGGGTCTTCTATGGGCCTCTTGGGCCAATCTGTCCTGATTGAAAGCAGATCTGCCTTTTGTGGGGGGGGGGGAGATTTGTGAACCACTGAGCCCCAGAAGAGCACCAGAGCTAGCTGCCATTACACAGCACCCTAAAGCAATCAATCAATCAGCAGAACTGCCCCAAGGCAAATTAAAGCAGCTGTCCCTCCTTTGTCCTGAACAGATCTCAAGCCTTAAAAAATGAATAAAAAACAAAAAACTCTCACCATAGACAGCTTTTATGGAGAGAGGAGAGCAGACCTCAAATCCTGAGGTCTCTAAAGGTAAAGCAACTCCAGAAAAAGCCCCAAAGAGAGACATAAGCTGGACCCCATGTCACAAGGATTTCTTTGAAGATTGCATAAAGGATCTTAAAAGAGAGTTAGAAGAAATATGGGAAAATGAAACAAGATCATTGCAAACAAAAATGGAAAAAATTGAAAAAGAATGCAATGAACAAAAAAAATGTAATTAGCCAATTGCAAAAGCTGCTAAAAACAGTAACTGAAGAAAATAATACACTAACAATTAGAATTGAACAAATGGAAGTGAATGACTCAACAAGACTTCAAGAATCAGTCAAACAAAAACAAAAAAATGAAAAAAATAGAAGAAAATATGAAATATCTCATAGGAAAAACAACTCACCTGGAAAATAGATCTAGGAGAGACAATCTAAGGATTATAGGGCTTCCTGAAAGCCATGATTAAAAAAAAAGAAGCTAGATGTCATCTTACAGGAAATCATAAAAGAAAATTGCACTGATATTTTAGAATCAGAAAGTAAAATAGCCAGCAAAACAATCCACTGATCACCTCCTGAAAGAAACCCCAAAATTAAATCCCCAAAGAATATTTCAGAACTATAGTGCGAAGGAAAAGACATTGCAAGCAGCCAGAAAGAAACATTTTAAATACTGAGGAACCACAATTAGGATTACCCAGGACCTAGCAGCTTCCACCTTAAAGGACTGATGAGCCCAGAATCTGATATTCTGAAAAGCAAAGGAACTGGGATTGCAGCCAAGAATAAGCTATCTAGCAAAAATGAGTATTATCTTTCAGGAAAGAAGATGGATGTTCAATGATATAGGTGAATTTCACCTATTTCTAATGAAAAGACCAGAACTAAATAAAAAAATTGATCTCCAAACACAGAACTCAAGAGAAACATAAAAAGGAAAAACTCTTGAGAACTATATTTCTGTTATGGGTATACTTAGAGAATATAGGTATAATTTTATTTTATTATGATAATATGAAAAAGAAATTAGAGGTAGAATAGGGATCACACTGGAAAAAGAGGAAAAAGGAGGTAAAATAAGGGAAATTACATCACACGAAGAGGCAAAGAAAACCTATTATAATTGAAGGAAAAAAGGGAGGGGGATGAGTATTGTGTGAATCTTACTCTCATCAGATTTGGCTCTAAGAGAGAATAATAGATATATTCACAAAGAAACTTGTTTTACCTTATAGGGAAATAGCAGGGAAAGGGGGAAAAGAAAGGGAAAGACTAATAGAAGGGAAAACAGAAGAATTAGGGGAAAGGTGTAAAAAGGGGAGAGGCTCTAAAGGGTAAGGACTATTTGAGGGAGATGGCCATCTAAAGCAAAATATTGGGAAGGAGGGAAGAAGGATAGTAAAGAGAAAAGTATAACCTAGGGTAAATAAGATGGCAGGAAATACAGAATTAGTTATTTTAAGTGTGAATGTGAATGGGATGAACTCTTCCATAAAGTGGAAGCAGATAGCAGACTGGATTAAAAGCCAGAATCCAACCATATGCTGTTTACAAGAAACACATTTAAACATAATGATACATACAGACTGAAAGTAAAGGGCTGGAGCAGAATCTATTATGCTTCAGATGAACCAAAAAAAGCAGGGGTAGCAATCCTGATCTCAGATCAAGTAAAAGCAAAGATAGATCTAATTAAAAGAGACAAGGAAAGAAACTATATCTTACTAAAGGGTACTGTAGATAATGAAGCAATATCAATACTAAACATATATGCACCAAATGGTATAGCATGGGAATCCTTGGAGGAAAAGTTCAGAGAGATGCAAGAAGAAATAGACAGCAAAACTATAATAGTGGGGGATCTCAACCTCCCTCTCTCAGAACTAGTGGTTTGATTTATCAATCAAACCACAAAATAAATAAGAAAGAAGTTAAGGACGCAAACCAAATGTTAGAAAAGTTAAGTATGATAGATCCTTGGAGGAAATTAAATGAAGACAGAAAGGAGTTTACTTTTTTTCTCAGCAGTTCATGGAACTAATATAAAAATTGACCATGTGTTAGGACATAAAAACCTCAAAATCAAATGCAGAAAGGCAGAAATAGTAAATGCATTTTTTTCAGATCATGATGCAATAAAAATCACATGCAATCTAAGACCAGAAGAAAATAGACCAAAAAGCAATTGGAAACTAAATAATCTCACCCTAAAGAATGAATGGCTGAAGCAGCAATTACAGACACAATTACTAATATGACAATAATGAGACAACATACCAAAATTTGTGGGATGCAGTCAAAGTGGTAATAAGGGGAAATTTTATGTCTCTAGATGCTTACTTGCATAAAATAGAGAAAGAGAAAATCAATGAATTGGGCTTGCAACTAAAAAAACAAGAAAAAGAACAAATTTAAACCCCCCAATCAAATACCAAGCTTGAAATCCTAAAAATAAAAGTAGAGATTAACAAAATTGAAAGTAAAAAAAAATTAAGTTAATAAATAAAACTAAAAGTTGGTTTTATGAAAAAACCAACAAAATGGATAAACCTCTAGTTAATTTGATTAGAAAAAGGAAAGAGAAAAATCAAATTGTTAGTCTCAAAAATGAAAAGGGAGAACTTTCCACCAATGAAGAGGAAATTAGAATAATTAGAAGTTACTTTGCCCAACTTTATGCCAATAAATTCGATAACCTAAGTGAAATGGAGGAATACATACAAAAATATAGATTGCC
>JAJPUD010001692.1:0-61610 GCA_023553655.1 Myrmecobius fasciatus | reverse complement strand
AAAAAGAAGTAGAACAAACTATTAATCAACTCCCTAAGAAAAAAATCCCCAAGAAAAGATGGATTTACATGTGAATTCTACCAAACATTTAAAGAACAATTAACTCCAATATTATATAAGCTATTCGAAAAAATAGGGAATGAAAGATTCCTACCAAATTCCTTTTTTATGACACAGAAATGGTACTGATACCTGAACCAGGTAGGATGAAAACAAAGAAAAAAAATTATAGACCAATCTCCCTAATGAATATTGATGCAAAAATCTTAAATAAAATATTAGCAAAGAGATTACAGAAAATCACCCCCAGGATAATATACCATAACCAAGTAGGATTTATACCAGGAATACAGGGATGGTTCAATATTAGGAAAACTATTAGCATCATTGATTATATCAATAACCAAATTAACAAAAAGCATATGATTATCTCAATAGATGCAGAAAAAGTATTTGATAAAATCCCACATCTTTTCCTATTATAAAACACTAGAGAATATAGGAATAAATGGACTTTTCCTTAAAATAGTCAGTAGCATCTATTTAAAACCATCAGCTAGCGTCATATGTAATGGTGATAAACTAGAACCATTCCCAATAAGATCAGGGGTGAAATAAGGTTGCCCACGATCACCATTACTATTCAATATTGTATTAGAAATGCTAGCTTTGGCAATAAGAGAAGAAAAAGAGATTAAAGAAATTAGAGTAAGTCATGAGGAAACCAAATTATCACAGATGATATGATGTATACTTAGAGAACCCTAGAGAATCAACTAAAAAACTATTAGAAATAATCCACAACTTTAGCAAAGTTGCAGGATACAAAATAAATCCACATAAATCATCAGCATTTTTATACATCACTAATAAAATACAACAGAAAAAAGATACAAAGATAAATTCCATTTAAAACAACTGTTGATAGTATAAAATATTTGGGAATATATCTGCCAAGGGAAAATCAGGAACTATATGAGCAAAACTATGAAACACTTTCCACACAAATAAAGTCAGTTCTAAACAATTGGAAAAATATCAAGTGCTCTTGGATAGGTTGAGCAAATGTAATAAAGATGACAATACTACCTAAACTAATCTATTTATTTAGTGCTATACCAATCAAACTCCCAAGAAACTATTTTACTGAGTTAGAAAAAATAACAACAAAATTCATCTGGAAAACAAAAGGTCAAGAACTTCAAGGGAATTAATGAAAAAAAAAAAAAGCAAATGACAGTGGCTGGAGTCTTTGGGTTTGTCAAACACTAGATCACTATAGTCATTGACTATTTTGTCCTGTGAACCTAACTATATTATAAAGCAGCAGTTATCAAAACCATTTGATACTGGCTAAGAAACAGAATAGTTGATCATTGAAATAGGTTAGGTTTACAGGACAAAATAGCCAATGACTATAGTGATCTAGTGTTTGACAAACCCAAAGACCCCAGCTTTAGGGATAAGAATTCACTATTTTACAAAAACTGCTGGGAAAATTGGAAACTGGTGCAAAAGAAACTAAGCATTGACCTATACCTAACACGGTATACCAAGATAAGGTCGAAATGGATTCATAATCTAGACATAAAGAATGCTATTGTAAACAAATTAGAAGAACATAAGATAGTTTAACTCTCAGATCTATAGAGGAGTAAGGAATTTGTTACCAAAGAAGAACTAGAGATCATTATTAATCACAAAATAGATAATTTTGATTATATCAAGTTAAAAAGTTTTTGTACAAACAAAATGAATGCAGACAAGATTAAAAGGGAAGCAATAAACTGGGAAAACATTGTTACATTCAAAGATTCTGATAAAGGTCTCATTTCTAAAATATATAGAGAATTAACTCAGTTTTATAAGAATTCAAGCCATTCTCCAGGAGATAAATGGCCAAAGGATATGAGCAGACAATTTTCAGATGAAGAAATTGAAACTATTTCTAGTCATATGAAAAGGTGCTCCAAATCACTATTGATCAGAGAAATGCAAATTAAAACAACTCTGAGATACCACTACACTAAGGTAGTTATATAAGGTAGAAAACCATTGTGTCCCCTGAGATAAGTATTGGGCTCATGGCTTCTACTCACCATTTGCTTTGATTATAGAAATTTGCTATAAGAAGAAAAAACAAGCTCAAAACTCAAAAGAATATTAGTTACAGTCTCAAGAGATTTTTATCTCTAATAGCAAATTCTACTAATCTCAGCTTAGGGCTAGATAACATTATTTTTAAAAGTTTACCAGGACTTACACATATAGGAGATTTTGTTTAACATGTAGATTCTTAGTAAACACATTCCTTGTTCAGAAACTATACATCCTAAACAGGCTCAATTCTCAAGACTGATGATCTTGCTTACTCTGATTGTTTCAAGAAAACTACCAAGCTTACAAATTAAGGGGAGTTGACAGAGATCCAAAAGAAATGGCTGAGCTTTCTGTTTTCTTCCTTAACTATTCTTACTGTTTTCATGGGCTGTGCTGTTTGATACCTTTCCCCACTCTGTGAAGAGGTGGGGGAGAGAGAAAGGTGCTGCAAACCTCATACTTGGAGGTGAACTGATAAGGCTTTCACCTCATCCTTCTTGTTCCACACATAGTAATTACTAATTTTAGGCTTAACTAGATGACAAATAACTTAGTTAACAATTTAAGAATTTTCCTAATTGCCAAATAGTCTTAGCTGTTCCTCTTAGTTTCCTCTTACTTTTCTTTTTTTTTTAATTAAAGCTTTTTATTAATTTTTCTACATTGACCTTTGCAAAACTTTCTGTTCCAAATTTTTCCCTCCTTACCCACACCCTCTTCCCTAGATGGCAGGTAATCTAATACATGTTAAATATGTTAAAATATATCACAAATCCAATATAAGTATACATATTTATACAGTTATCTTGCAGTACAAGAAAAACTAAATGCAAGCAAACATACACAGAAAGTGTTAAAATGCTGTTGTGGTCCACACTCAGTTACCACAGACCTCTCTCTGGATATATATGGCTTTCTTCATTGTTGAACAATAGGAACTGATTTTGAATTGCCTCATTGTTGAAGAGAACCATGTCCATCAGAATTGATCATTGTATAGTCTTGTTGCTGTGTATAATGATCTCCTGGTTCTGCTCATTTCACGGAGTATCAGTTCATATAGTCTCTCCAGGCCTCTCTGAAATCATCTTGTTGGTTGTTTCTTAAAGAAAAATAATATTTCATAACATTTATATACCACAATTTATTCAGCCATTCTCCAATTGATGTACATCCATTCAATTTCCAGTTTCTTGCCACTACAAAAAGGGCTGCCACAAACGTTTTTCCACATGTGGGTCCCTTTCTCTCCTTTAAGATCTCTTTGGGATATAGGCCCAATAGAAACACTGCTGGGTCAAAGGTATGCACAGTTTGATAACTTTTTGAGCATAGTTCCAAACTGCTCTCCATAGTGGTTGGATCCGTTCACAGTTCCACCAACAATGTATCAGTGTCCCAGTTTTCCCACATCCCTTCCAACATTTTTAATTAACCCACCATTTGAGAAAAATATCATGTGCTACTCAGAGGAATGTGATCCTAAACTGTTGCAACTGGACTTCTGTATCTGGACAAGAGTTAGGAAGACAACCTTGGCCTCTGCTCAAGGTGGGATCCTTCTGACTCAGTTTCCTAATTGTATCTCTTTGAATAAGAACCCATCTGATTATTCCTGAATTTGGATATAAGGTGGAATTGCTACTGCATGATTGGTTATTAAACTGAATTAAGGATGCTTTATCCTGTCATGTATGTGCTCTCAGACTGAGTTCTGAAAGACCAGTTTTGATGGTATTAAAATCATGGCCCTGTTTTTTCCTCCTAGAGCAAATTTCTATAATCATAGTAAATGGTCAATAGAAGCCACAAGCATAATTCAACTGTGTAATATCTTGCTATTTTCAATCTGAAAATGTGTAGTCATTATATCCTAAATAATTAGGTGAATAAGTATTTGGCCTAGTCATCTATCTGTTACTAGATGTTTGGGTCTGTATGAAATAAGATCCTTAAATGTTTCCAAAATAATGTAAAATTAACAAAATAGTCTTTGAGACCTGTTATTTTAATGTTTGTTGAAACTAAAGCTGAAATATCTGTAACATTTGTTTATATTGTGTGTCCTATGGCATAAACATTCTTCCCTACATGAAAAATTGCTGGCCAATGTATATTGCCCTCTCTACATCTTAAAGCAATCCTTGTGGCTTGGTCTTTCTATCTCAGATTATCCTAACCTCTATTTGTTAGATTTGTTTTTTATTCTAGATTTTGGTCAGTTATAGCTGCATTGACCAGCTTCAGGGATCTGACTCAACTCATTGGATACTTCAATCAGTTTCAGCTTACAGACCCCCCCCCCAAAAAAAAATGAGACCTTATAGGATGACTCAGCTAAATGTCCATTCTGAGCAGGAAGTAGTTTCAGGAGGCAAAATCATTACCCCATACCCCCAAAGGACTTTGGGCCCCATTGGTTTGAGAAGGAACTGGAACTGGTTGGTGAATGGACCCTAAATTATCCAGTGTCTGAGTGGTCTCCTGTTACAATATATTTGGGACTTAGGATGGGAAACATTGGGTTAAAATTTGGGTAAATATCACCAAAAAAAAATACACTCTAACAATTCGGTTTGAAGTTTGTCAAATTAAAGAATGTTATAGATGTAACTAACCACAGATAAGTAATTACAATGAGTATTTGTGTTTTTATGAAGAAAGAATATTTTATAGAACTGCCTGTGCAATTGTTACAAGGGTAGGATATTTAGAAAATGCAGATCAAAGAGTAAGTTAAACATATGGTTTGAGAATAAGTACAATAGGTTTACATTTCTTAGAAAGATTTGGAATCATGGTTCTTAAACCATGAGGAAAGTCAAGAATTTAAGGTAAATGGCAGATAGCAGTGCCTGGATAGAATTGGTAAAATACTCTGTAAAGAGTCTGAACAAGAAATGTGGACCACAACGTATCATTTCCATGATCTCTATCAATGTCTGTTTGCATTGGGTTTCCTTTCTCAGATATTTTTTGTTCACGTAGATACGATTGTTCTTACACAGCAAGATAAGTATGGGAATATGTATACATATATTCGACTTGTCAAGTATTTTAATATAATTAACATATAGTGGACTTCCTGCCCTCTAGGGGAGGGGTGGGGGTAGGGAGGAAAAATTTGTAACAGAAAGTTTTGTAAGGGTTAATGTTGAAGAATTACCCATACATATGTTATGCAAATAAAAAGCTTTAAAAAAAAAAGAGTCTGAACAAAAGCCATTTTAATGTCTTTACTACTAGTTGCCCCATCACCATTTTCTTTGAGTATGGAGAAGCATGAAAGTGAACTCCAAAATAGTACTTATAGGGAGAATTGTAGTGCTTTGTTATCCAAGTCGGAACATAACTGAGGAAAACTTTGACAATTTCTCAGGGATGAGCAAAGTTTGGATGATATTGTGGAGGCAGCACTCTCAAACCTGCTTTGTCTGAGAACTTGGGGGACCGCTGTGCATTGATCCAACCTGGCTTTTTCTTCTACCCTGTTATTCAAAGAAGAATGCAAGACTAAATTGGGAAAAACTAAGTCAAGGGTAGTATCTGGTAGATTCAATATTGGAAATCCAATTAGTTCTAAATCTAAGTAATTTCTATTCTTGTGGGTAACTAATATTGAATAAATTATCCTGGAGAGACAGTGAAGGGTATTGCTAGCTATTTGGATGCTACAAGCAGAATGTATAAACTATGAAGTTGTTTTAACCAGTATAACTACTGCTATTAAATGCAATATGCAATATGCATGCAAAATGCAATATAACTACTGTAAATGAAATTGCCTAAGATTTACCAAGAACCCCTAGACTCCCTACCTTATGTCATCCTTAACAATTGAATAGTAGATTACTTATTAGCTATAAATGGAGTGTGAATAATCATAAAAGCCTCTTGTTGTGATTACACTAAAAAACCAAGTGCTATTGAAACTAACATACATAATATTCACAATGTTGCTCATTGGATGCATCAGACCCAAATATAATTGTTTCCCTCAATATCTGAATGGGGCTCAATATGGAAACACTTATCTATACCCTATCATTTTAATATGTTTGCTCTCTGCTTTGGACTTTGGGATTTGGGTTAGAAAATCTTGTACAAACTTGTCTAGTAATGGTTTCCACTTGAGACTCTGAATAACTGTGATCATGAATCCTCCCAGTCAAGGAATTCAGATGTTAATGCTTCCTTGGAGTGGTGATGATGTATATTGTATAGTGGTCACTGTGTTTGTTAATTGTATATTACTTTTGTGCTATGGATTTCCTCTTCTTTTATGTCTTATTTAAATCAAGGTTCTAAGCAATAATAAACTTTTATCCATACTCTTTAAGACTATGCTTGTTGAATGACTATGCCTGTTGAATGTGAATTTGGAACTTAGATTAATCTTGCAATCAGGACCCAAACAAGGATCAGATGGGGTTTGGCTTAGGACCTATTGGTAACCAATGAGAATCAGATTGGTTTTGGTTTAAGATATGGTCCTTAAGAAAGAAATCTAACTAATAAACCCCAAGATATCTTGGAAAGCTTCCAAGGTACAAAAGAGAAAAAGAATGTTTTAAGAGCATCTGTAGGAAAGGGTATAACATTCTATGTGGACAGAAGGAAGAAAAAAAAAGAGGAAAGGAAGGGAAGGAAGAAGGATGGAAGGAGTCTTCCAAATGATCAATTCCAGTTTGTGGGGCAGTTTTACTCACAGAAGTTATTGTTTGTCCTTTGTTCCCAAAGAGAATCATAACTTCAGGAAGATGATGTCATGGCATTTTGGCTTCACAATTTGCTTGCAAATTAAGCATAATCTTGTAGTATGTGAAATGAGTGTAATTGTCCAATAATTTGAGCATTCTTTGTCCTTCCTTAGGAATGGGACATAAAGTGAATTTTTCCATTGGCCACCATTAAGTTTTCCAAATTTACTGGCAGAATGCAGCTCTCTAACAACATTACTTTTTAGGATTTTAAAGAGTTCATCTGAATTTCTGTCACCATTGCTAGCGTTATTGTTAGCAGAGCTTCCTGAAGCCCACTTGAGTTCATTTTCCAGGATGTATGATTCTAGATCAATAACCACATTACTATGATTACTGATGATTTTAAGATCTTTCTTGTATAGTTCTTTTAATGTTCCTGCTACTCTTCTTGACCTCTTCTGTTTCTGTTAAGTCCCATTTTTTCTTTTATTATGCCTATTTTAACATAAAATATTCCTTTGATATCTCTAATTTTCTTGAAGAGATCTTGTCTTTCCTATTCTATTGTTTTATTCTATTTTTTAATATTGCTCATTTAAGAAAGCCTATGTATCTTTCCTTGCAATTCTCTGGAATTCTGCATTCAGTTGGGTATACCTTTCCATTTCTTATTTTTCTTTTGTTTTCCTTCTTTCCTCATCTATTTGTAAAGATTTAGACAGTCATTTTTCATTCTTGTTCTTTTTCTTTAGAATATTTTTTGTTACTTCCTCTTGTACATTATTGTGGTTGTCCATAGTTCTTCAGACATTTCCATCTATCAGATCTAATTTCTTAAATCTATTCATCACTTCTTCTTCACATTCATAAAGGATATTATTTCCCCCACTTTCTTCAATTTAAATCTGAGTTTTAAGAAGCTTGTGATCTGAGTCATAGTTAGTTCCAGGTTTTGTTTTAATGACTTTATAGAAGTTCATCACCTTTTGTTGCAAAGTATATAATCAATTTGATTTTGGTATTGACCATATGGTGATATTTTGTGCAAAGTTACTTTTTGGGTCATTTGAAAATGTTTGCTATGAGTAGTGAGTTAAAGCATTATTTATTAGTCTCTGCCCTGATTAATTTTTTACTTCAAAGTTAAACTTTCTAGTTATTCCAATTATATATATTTTTTTTGCTTTTCTACTTTAGCCCTTCAATCTACTTTGCTGAAATGGACATTTTTTTGGAGGGAGGAAATGTTATTTCTGGAAAATATTATTGGTCTTTATACAACTGCTCAACTTTGACCTCTTTAGTATTAGTTGTTTTCCTGTTACGTTGAATGATTTGCCTTGAATTTGAACAAATATCATTCTATTATGTTTGAGATTATATCTCAGTACTGCTTTTTTTCACCCTTTTCTTGACTAAGAAGACTGTTTCATTTCTCCTAAGGGATTCTTGCCCACAGTAGTATATGTAATGATTACCTGAATTAAATTCAACCATATCATCCATTTGAGTTCACTAATATCTAATATATCTATGTTTATTTTTTCATTTCATACTTGACCATATCTAGTTCATCTTGTGTTCACAGATCTTACATTTCATATTTCTATGAAATACTGATCTTTAAAACATAGGATTTTATAGCATCAGCCATATCAACAAGTTGAGTTTCCTTTCATCTTTGGCCCAGCCACTTCTTTCTTTCAAGAGACACACATATACATACCTATATATTTATCATTTTTGTACTATACATGTAGTTTTCTTGTCAGATATATTGGAATGGTTTGCCATTTTCTTCTCTGGTGGATCACCTTTTATCAGAACTCTCTACTGTAACCTTTCAGTCTTAGGTAACCCTGCATAGCATATATGACTCATAGTTCCACTGAACTACACAAACCCTTCTTCCACAACAAGGCAGTGATTCAGGATGACGTTATAGAAATAAGAGTCTTTAAATCAATATTTTGCTGTATTGTATCATCAAATGCTTTTTAATAATCAAGAAATAATGAGTACAATAGAATCTTAAATCTCTATGTATTTTAGTCAATTGCAAGATGGCAAAGATTGAATTCATTGTACAATATCACTTGTGTAAACTGCTTGTCCTTTATTAATATGGATGTAGAATCTGGAGAACCTTAAAATACTTCCTTTGTTGGGGGGAGAGGGATGGGAAAAAACGAGATAGATCTATCTAGTTATCTATCTATCTGATGTTCAAATATGTTTTGAGATGGTTAAGACTCAGATATTTGCTATTTTATGGGTATTGTCTAAGCTATCTCAAAAAAGGTATTATAATCATAAACTCAGTAATAGAAGACTAAAGTCAACGGAGTTCCTGGCCACAATACACTAGACTCTTGATGGGAGGTAAGCTATAGACATACAGATACATGGCTCTCTTGGCCACCTTCCGAAGGATCAGCTTGCAGACAGAGAAATAAAAAAGAAATGTTAAAATCAAGGAAGATTCCCAGGAATCTCCAAAAATGTAGCCAACTTTTTTGAACTGGTTGGGAAAATAGCCGGATTGGACCAGAGGTAAACAGATTACTATGCTAGAAATCATCCATGGTCAGAATCATTGGAGGGTTTCACAAAAAGAAATATTTATGAGAAAGAGAAAAAAAATCAAGAATCCTACCCTGAAATTTCACATGGGAAGAAACTAGCCCCTTTTTCTTTGAGATCCATCATTCATGTGGAAAATTAGAAACTCAAGATGCAAAAAGACCAGTGGAAACAAAGTTGTAGGTGGTACAGATTTAGGATTTTGAGGACAGGGAAAAATGGCTGACTCTTGGAAGGCTCAACTCTTGGCTCTGCCTTTAGGCATGGAAGTTCCCTTCTGCCCTTGTCTCCAGGAAAACAAATGTTATGTATGTCAATAAAATTTTTAAAAATATTTTAAGGGGAGGTTAGATGGCACAGTGGATAGAGTAGAAGCCTTGAAGTCAGGAGGACTAGAGTTCAAATAGAGCCTTAGACTCTTAATATTTACTAGCTGTGTGACAGTGGGCAAGTCACTTAAGCCCAACTGCCTTGCCAAAAATATTTTAATAATTTTTTTTATTGATCTTTTTCCTATTTCTTCTTCATACTAAATCTTAAAAAGCAAAAACAATACCAAAAAACCCCATTCTAAAATCCCACATGCTTTTTGTCTGGCCTTGGCTTCTAGAGCAGGTGCTTCTAAAAGCACCAACTTAGTGAAGTTGAGCTGCTATGCTGGGGGCTCCTTATAAAGGGAGGAGAAATATTTTCCATCCTTTTCTGTGGCCTCAGGAAAGGCATCCTTAAGGAGGCACAGGGCCAGAAACTCTGAGCTCTAGTTTCTCTTGGCTGGGATCCCACCTTTAATTCTGTTCTCAACCTGTCCTATGTCTCAGGAAAGGCCACATTCTTTTTCCATCTAAATTCAGGAGGAAAGAAAAAAAGGAAGAAATGAAGGAAGGAAGAAAGAAAGAAAGAAAGAAAATAGAGAAAAGAAAAAAATAAAGGAAGGAAGGAAGAAGGAAAAAAGGAAGGAAGGAAGACGAAAGGAAAGAACAAAAGAAGGAAAAAACAGTTGTAGCTCTTGGATACATCAAATTGTTTATTTTGGATTTACAAATTTTAAATACTATTTAAATCAGTAAGATAGTTTTACTCATGTATAGAAAGAGATGTTGATTTCAAATCCTAATGCTGAAAAAGCAGCAGAATTAATTTTAAAATGTTGCTATAGACACTAATGTTGAATAATAGTAGTAGTAATTGTCCTCATCATTGTCATAGTAGTATTTAATTGTTATAGATATTAGCATTGGGGAAAAGTTCATAAATAAATTTATTTTTATACCAACTCAGCAAAAAGTTAATAGTAGTAATTTGACAGTTGTCTCTAGGACTATTATTTAATATGGACTTAATTACTAATGATCTTTAATACATTTCATTTAGATTTTTTATCTCCCTTGGGTTAGCATGATGTAAAGTGCTTTTCTTGATCATGCTTTCTGTGAGAGAACTGACAAGTATTTTACAAAATATTCATAATCTTAGTGATATAGCATAGGACGATTTTACAGAAACTGAGGTCTATAGAGGAATATAATTTATCCAAGTTCCCACTAGCACAGTCACTCAGAGAACTAACTAGTAATCCAAACCTCAAGTTATGTTTGTGCTGACCAACTCAAGAGAGAGTAGAGGTCAATCTTTTACTTGCCAAATACTCAGATAAAGTCACAATTGATCATTTGAATATACATTTCTTAATCATTCCCCCCCCCCATGTCCTAAAGGAGGGACAACTTTGGATAGCTGTCCTACTACTGATAGCTTCTTTCATCCAGGAACTCACTTTTAGCTTTATTTTAGAGTTAGTTTTCTCAGCTTTTACAACTACAAGAGATACTTTTGGGTAGTATTTTTGAAGCATATCCATAGCATAAGCAAATATCAACAAGCTATGGGACCTAGAAAAAGTGGTGTTATATGTTTGTAATTTAATCTTTCTCACTCCATCGTATTTTGAGTAGGAAAGATATTTACATTCATTTAATACAAACATGCTTTAAACTTGACAAGGAATTTGAGCATTAAGGATTTGCATGTATGTGCATCCATATATATGTTATATGTATAAGATACCTGAATGTAGATCCATTCATCTATCTATATATCTTTATACGTTGTGAGGATACCTATTTCTCTTTCTCACTCTCTTATTTCTCTCTCTCAACTATCAATGATCTCTTTCATATATATTTACATATGTACACAGTTGTGCGTATATATATTTATACATTCACATATATGAGAAAGATACGGATCTCTCATCTATATAAGGAGATATGGATCCCTACTGGTCATCTGTGTTTTTCTCTTCAACCTTGAGGGAGTTAACCTGACCCTAGATTGATAAGGCCAGGGTTTGACTAGCAATATTATCTTTCCTCCTATCAAAAAGGGGGGTATGCAGCTGAAGTTTTGCCAGAAAAGGATAATGGACAATGGGGTGAGGTACACATGTCATTACAAGAGTACAGACATTGGGTATCAAAAGAAGGGATGTAGGAAGGATTGCCATTGCAATTATGTCAAGACAGAGAAGTTCTGGGAATTGTAAAGAGAGAAAACATCAGCCATAAGACTATTAGCATCAGCACTGTGTAAACACACCATGGAAAAGAAGTATGGAATAGATGTTTTACAAATAACAGCAACACAACAAACAAAAAAAAACAGTTGAGAAAAGAGATAGTGAAACCTTACTGTCTTTCCCCCTTCTTTCTTTCATTACTTTATGATACAGGCATTGCTATTCCCTGAATTGTTATTTATTAAGGTTTTGTTTGTTTTCTTTTCCCTTTTTTTTTAAAAAAAAAAAACTATTTTTCTAAGATAAATGTGTTTAAACTTTGCATCACTATTCTATTCCATTAAGTAAATGCATCAAAGAAAAGATATTAGAGGTGTTAGATTTGGGATTTCACAACTGAAAAATATATCTGTTAGGGGAATTTCCCTTGTGGGGGGCTCAATTATTATTGATTCTTTTTTATAAGTTATTAAGACAAGAAAATAAATATAAGTCTAGACAAAAGTCAGCAATTTGATGGGAAGACTGACAATTATTTGTGACCTAAGTTATTTTTCTCTTCCCATTGTCTTCCTGTTGCCAGTTTGAAAAGAAAACTATTTCTCTAGAGGAGTGAATATCAGGGACTAACTACAGGGAAAAAAAAACCAAAACACCCCTGGGGGAGGAAGGAATAGACTACACAAGAAACTGTGGATAAATTAATGGGAGTGATTAATTCTTCCCACCAATCTATTATGTGTGTGTATGTATGTTTGTGTATACACCTGCACACAATCTTGTTGATTTCATTGCTGAATATCTTATATAGAGTTAATTATTTTGAACCTGTCATTTGATAAATTCTAATTAGATATTTTTAAAATTTAAAACAAAAGCATGTTTTCATTCATATTCCTATATTAAATTAAATTTAGAGATCACCATTTTTTCATTATATTTGAACAATCATTTATTTATAAATCAATCATTTCTCCATTAGGTTATGAGCTGCTCAAGGGCAGGGCTTTTCTTTTGCCTTTTTTATAATTCTTACCACAGCACCTAGCACATAGTACATTGTAATACATTCTTAATGACTGAATCAACCAAGTATTAAGTTGCAATCAATATGCTAAGGGTAGGGATATAATGATGAGGATAAAATAGCCTCAGCTTTTCTGGAATCTTTCTTTTATTTTTCAGTCCTTAGGCCTGTCATTGAAGCTAGTGTCCAAGAGAAAGATTTGATTTAATAGAGATTGGAGAGAGGAGATGTGAGGAAGAAAGAAAGGCTGGACCAACTGAGACATTAATGTACAGGTTTCTGAGTCCTACTGCTCTTCTAAGCAGTAACATTGGCTTATGGAGGGAGCAATGTTGAAAGAGCTAAGTAAATTCCTTATAAATATATAAACAGAACATTTCTGAGTCCTCTGTAGAGTTAATGTAGGAAAAAGAGTATGGCTGGGAATGAGGCAGGGAAAAGAGAAAACAAACCCCAAACTTGTGGAGGGAATGAAATTGTAATAAAGGTGAACATATTAAGCAGAGTAGTATAAGACTAGAATAATTTTCAGATTATTGAGAACTGAGGATGGAGATTTAGGAGGTATTGTCTATGACATTGAAATTAGTCAATTAACAAGCATCTGTTAAACCCAAGAATGTACTAAACAGTAAGGAAATGATGGAAGAAGAAAAGAAAAAAGAAAGAAAAATGAAGGAAGGAAGGTAACAGATATTTATTTAGCACATACTATGTGTTAGGCACTCTGCTAAACACTTTATAAATATTACCTCATTTGCTCTTTACAATAGCCCTAGGTGGTGTCATTATTATCTCCATTTAACAGGTGAGGAAACTGAGGCAAACAGTGGTTAAATAACTTGCCTAGAGTCACACATCTAGGAAGTTACCTGAGGCTGTATGAATTCAGGTTTTCTTTTTTTTTCTCCCCAGCAATATTTTGTTTTTTGAAATACATGTAAAGATAGTTTTCAACACACATCTTTGTTAAACTTCGAATTTTTTCTCCCTCTATGTTTCCCCTCCCCAACATAGCAAGCAATCTAATATAGCTTAAATATGTGTAATCCTTTTAAGTGTATTTCCATATTTGTCATGCTGTGCAAGAAAAATCAGACCAAAAGGGGGAAAACATGAGAAATAAAAACAAATAATAAAAGCAGCAAAACATAGTAATACTATGCTTTAATCCACATTCAATCTTAATAGTTCTCTCTCTGGATGTGACTGGCATGGACTCAGGTTTTCCATCTCCAGGCCCAGAACTCTATTTTTCTGTGTCATCAAGGTGCCTCAAAGAAATGAAAAAGTCAGTCCTTGCTTACAAGGAGCTCACAGACTTATGTGGAAGACAATCTTTATTCTCTGAACCACTTAGGACATGATCATAGTGGTATATTAGGACAATTACTCAGTTTACAATATGTAGGATAGTTTGGAAAAGAGTTAAATTGCAAACAGAGCTGGCTTTTCAGAGGTTATTTCAGTAGTTTAAGCTAGAGGACATGGGAGCCTGAGGTAAGGTGGTTTGAGTAGAAATGGAAAGGCACTCAAACATGAGTTGTTGCAGAGATAGAATCTACAGAATTGAACAACTAGTCCGAGGTGTAAAGTGAAGGACCCAGGAGAGTCAAGAATGATTCATTGTTTAAAGATCTGTAACTTCTTAATTTGGGATTAGGATTCTATATCAATAAATACAAAAATTTAGGAAGAGAGGAATTATCAAAGGAAAGAGAAGCTGACTTTTAGACATGTTTAGTTTGAGAACGTTAATTTACATATTTTCACAAGGTAATTGACATAGAGCTTTGGGGAAGAGGTTAAGAATGCAAATGGGCAGCTACGGGCCACAGTAGAGAGAGTACTAAGTCTGCAATCAGGAAGAATCATCTTCATGAGTTCAAATTTGATCTCAGACATTTACTAGTTGTGTGAGTTTGGGTAAGTTACTTAACCCTGTTTGCCTCAGTTTCCTTACCTGTAAAATGAGTTGGAGAAGGAAATGATAAATAACTCTAGTATCTTTGCCAAGAAAACCCTAAGAGTTGAATATGACTGAACAAAAACAAAAAGCTATGGATGAAAATATTTATATAGTATAGACTGGGGGTGGATGAGATAAGTAAGAGAGAGAGCATAGTGAGAGAAGTGAGACAAGGACAAAACTTGGGGCCACCAACATTAAAGAAGTGGAAGGCAGATGGTTAATAGCAAATAAAAGAGAAGGAATGGTCAAAAGGGAAAGAGAATAATGACAAGACTTCAAAGCAAAGGGAAAGTTTATTGAGGGAGGGGGATGATCCATGGTATCAAAAGCTGCAGGTCAAAGAGAATGAGAATAAAAAGAAAGGTTATTGGATTTGCAATTAAATTTTTTTTAATGTATACTGGGTGGAACTGGGAATTAGCCCTACTATTCTAGAAAGAAATAGGGAATTATGTTTTTTTTTTAATTAAAACTTTTTATTTGCAAAACATATGTATGGGTAATTCTTACAAATTTTTCCCCCCTAGTCCCCACCCCTCCCCATATGGCAGGAAATCCACTACATGTTAATTATGTTAAAATACTTAACAAATCAAATATATGTATACACATTTCCACACTTATTGTTGTGCAAGAAAAATCTTATCTATAAGAAAAAAAATCAGAGAAAGGAAACAATGCAAGCAAACATCAATAGAGAGCATGAAAATGTTATGTTGTGGTCCACATTTCATATCCCTCTCTCTGGGTGTATATGATTTTCTTCACTGAACAATTGGAAGTGGTTTGAAACATTTCATTGTTTAAGAAAGCCATGTCCATCAGAATTGATCATCGTATAGTCTTCTTGTTGCTGCTGTATAATGATCTCCTGGTTTTGCTCATTTCGCTCAGCATCAGTCCATGCAAGTCTCTCCAGGCCTCTCTGAAATCATCCTGTTGTTTCTTATAGAACAATAATAGGGAATTATGTTTTTTAAAAGTGAAGAAAATGTCCATACCCTCTAATCTAGAGATCCACTTCTAGTAATATCCCAACAATTATCCACAAGGTCAAAGAGAGAAAGTTACATATTCCTTTCATATGCCATAAGTATTAAAAAATATCGTAACAGCACTGCTTATGATAGTAAAAACCAGGTTTATTTGAGTTAAAATCCTGCCTTTGATATATTGCTACATTATCCTGGACAAGTCACTTAGCTTCTCAGTATCAGATTATATATTATATTACATACCAGTTTTTAAAACCTGTGTCTAAACCAATTGAAATACTGATTCATTTTTTCTAAAATTAATAAAACATTAGCTAACACAAGTCACTCAGCTTTCAGATGTCTGTTGTGTCAAAACAATCAAATGAAAAATGAAAAAAAATTCATCAATATATAATATGTAAATAACTGCTACACTTCTTGAATTCTCTTCTGCCCTCCACGCTCTCTAAAATTTAAGAATTTTGTATCTCATTTGGTATAGAGGAAAGAACATGTATTTGGAAAGAACATGAGTACTAATCTTGACTGACAGTGTTGCTTACTATTTCTGCAACCATGAATATGTTATTTTACTTCTCTGTAAAATGAAAGAGTTGTACTAGACGGTAGCTTTTTAGTTTTAGTTCTATGGCTCTATCAAGATTTTGTTTTTCAGTTCATAGTTGAAGAGCTGAGCCCACATTTGAAAAGGAGGGAAAAAATTGAATTATATTCAGAAAGTTGTACTGCACTTTTAATGATTCCAAGATGCAACTTGACATAAAATCCCACCTTGTTACCATGTAGAACAAGAAAAGTAGGTGAAGGAACTGAACTGAAATCTGACAGAACTGAAAATTTTGATCAAGAAAAGGGCTAAAAAAATAAAAGGTTAAATAAGTAGTCAGGTCTTCCTAGCTGTGTTACTCTAGACAAGTTACTTAACCCCAATTATCTCAGCAGAAAAAAATAAAGTAGTCAAGTTTGATGCCCCTACCTAATGCAGACTGACTGTTTTTGAAGTTATTTACGCTCTCTTTACTATTCCTACAGTAATTTAGGCCAAAGAAATGTATTTTTATGTTCAGAGATCCCTTGACTCTATATAGAATTCCAACATTTATAGAATTAACTTTCCTTTTCTTTTGATTTGGTAATTTATAATAAAATGACTCAGAGAGGTTGATTGCAATATGACACTTTATTAGGGGATGTTGTTTACTTATGATCTAAGCCATATTGCACATTCCCTAATTATAAGCTCTATGATCTGCTTATTAATTATATTAGTTTTTTTGTTAGAAATGTTAGTTCTCTGTTCTGTTACTAATAATTCTGCAAAATATATTTATATAATAATTGAGAGTTTTCTATAGAAAGCAAAAGAAAAATACTAAATATTATTCAAGGCATCTGTGCTGCCAGGTTTTACAGTCTCCATTATCCAATTTTATTCTAATTCAGAAATTTAATTATATTATAATTAACACTATCACTATTAGTCATTTTGCTAATAAACTAAGTTAAACGACTAGAAATAGGTCAGAACTATTCAGAAACAGTTTTAAATCATCAATCTGAAATAGTTAATTAATTCCCTTAAGATACCAGCTTGCTTTTTGGGAGATTACATTTGATTAATAGACTGTTCCACATGTGTAGCCCTTCTGTCCTAAAAGAAATTGTTAACTCCTAGGAATCAAGGAACTCACTGCCTCATGATGTAAAAGTTTCAGTGTTTCAAAAAGTTTTAATCCACTTTTCAGGGGCCAATAGTATGGAGCCATATTTCTCATGAATGATAGATAAGGCTCAGCATTCCATGATAGCTTCTTTCCTTGAATTGAACTTTTTTTTTTAAACCAGTGCAAGAAAGGCATCTGAGGAGCTATCTCTAGACACTAGTATTTCTATTTATTAGTTTTCGGTCAACCAGGCATTTGAGTCAAGAGTCATGTAAGCACAATATCATTAGCATTATAAGACTCTTTATTCTGCATGTTAAGACTTTCCTACACCATTTTTATAGACATGAACTACTTTTAAAGACATGAATAGTTTTAATTTTTGTACTGTCTTCACTTATGTATTCCTTCTCTCTCTATTCTTTAAGCATGAAGAACACAGAATAGGCATTTGGAGGTCAATTTAAAAATATTCAGAGATGTCCTGATGTATAAATTAAAAATATATTAAATTATTCAGACATAAGGGCTATTGAACTTGATTACTCCTCTAATGACAAGTAAATTCTTTAAACTTGTTAGTATATGATCCTATGGCCAGAAATACTGAAGGGAAAGTTGTTTAAAGGTAATGAAGGGATCTCAAGGCTGAAATTCTGATGGGACAGACATGACTGGTTATAATGAGGAAGAAAAGGGGTAGTCATTTTGGTAAAAAAGGTGATGGCATCAAGATGCAGAATGAAATGCATTTTGCATGGGAACAGCATGGGAATTTAGTATTTTAGACAGGGTCAACATGGGAATTTGTTTTGCTTGACTATGCATATTTGTCACAAGGGTTTTGAAATTTTTATTTTTCAGTGAGAAAAGAGGGAGAGAAAAATATGTACAATGGAGACATTCAACTTTTAGAATTTCTAATTTAGTGCATAATTGGGAATTTAAAATTTGTTCTTTTTCTAGTTTTTTAAATTGCATGTCCAATTCATTAGCCTGCTCTATTTCCATTTCCATTCAATTTTCTCTAGATATCTATCATATTTAGCTTAACTAAAATTCTATTCACTTCTTTAACTTCTTTCTTATTTATTTTTTTGGTTAGACTTATCTAGTCCGAGAGGGGAAGAGTAAAGTCCCCTTCTATTACAGTACTATTACCTATCTCTACCTACCAATTCATTTAACTTTTAAAAATTTAGGTCCTATAGTATTTGGTACATTATTAATATTGATAGGTTCATTGTCTATGGTACCTTTTTATCAAAACGTAACTACCCTGTTTGTCTCTTTTTTATTAGATCTATTTTAGCCATACCTTTCTCTAAGATCAAAATTGCTACCCCTGCCATTTTTTCATCAGCTGAATCACAATAAATTCTATTCCAACCCTCCATTTTAATTCTTAAATGTGTTTCTTGTAAACAATATATTATTGAATACTGATTTTTAATCCATTTTGTTCATTTCTATTTTATGGGTGAATTCACTCCATTCACATACAACATTTGCTATCTGTGGATTTCCCTCCATCTTATTTTTACTCATTCTTTTCCAACTCAGCCTCTCTTTTTCCCTTTTCTTTTGTTACCTTATCTTTCTTCTTACTCTCTAATTCATTATTTTATCTACCCCTCTAAAAGTTCCTTCCTTATATTCTCCTTCATTGTATCCCTCAGTTTTCTCACCTCTCTAAAAGTTCAAAAGACTTCTAAAGCTCTTCAGATATACACTTTGTTTCCTCTTTATACTAGATGAGATTAAGGTTCCAACATTATCATTCCACTACTCCACTTGTTTCCTCTTTATTAGTTCATCCTTTCATCCTGTTTTTATGATATGAGATGGAGGCACATAACTAAGGAAGTTTAAAAAATGAAAAAACACAGTTAAAGTGTTTTTTTTTTAAACTGCTCTCCCTTTTATCTCAGCCACTAGTGACACTTTGGGTTGGATCAGAATTTTCACTCTTCCAGGGTAGATGGGCATGACTACAATGTGGGATAACAGATAAGTTCCTTTTCTTCTCCTTTGGCTATTCTGTCTTGCTGAGCGAAGAGAGATTCAGAAACAAAGTGCTGATTTCTCTCTCTATGGGGTCCTCATACACCAAGAACCTGATAATAAAGGATACTGTTGTCAGGGAAAAAAAGGAACCTTTTCTCAAAGAACTTCATTCTATCAGATTTAGATTTAGAGCTGGAAAAAACCTTACATACCATTAAGTCCACTTCCCACTTTTGTACAAATGTGGAAATTAAAGCTGACATACGCTAAAGGACATGTCGAGGGTCACACAGTTAGCAAAGTTCTGCGCCAGCATTTGAACTCATGGCTTCCTGACTCTAAATCTAGCATTCTACTCACTATGACACAGTTCTTACTGTGCCAAGTTCCCTGCTGTAGAACTGTAACAGTTTTTATTTCTACTCAGTTTTTGTCTGCATTTTATCTTTAATCATTCATCTAGGACACATTCAACTGCTTGGTGAGACTCTCCTCTTGCTTCAATGTCTTTTGCTCCACCTTCCATAGGTAAGTCAAAGTTTGTAACATGCTTTTAAATAGATTGTAACATCTTTTAAAACCATCTAGGTCAACCCCAACATTTATAGCTGCAGGAAAATGAGAACAAGAGAAAGTGAGTGATTTGTCCAAGATTACTCAGGTAGTAAATGTGTCATAGGTAGGATCTGAACTTTGGTCTTCCAATCCCTAAACTAATACTCTTTCCATAGAACAATTATATCCCTTGTATTACCTTATATTATGTATATATATATATATTACCACATATATATTATATCACCTTGCCTCTGCATTTTGTGCATGTGTGTGATTTTTGATTCTTCTAGGATTTTGGTATTTCATGCTTTGCAGTTTAAAAAGCACAATAATGGTATTACAGAGAGGTTTTTTTATTGTAAAGATTGGTCTGGAATCATTGATTCTGTGCTATTTCTCAAATTTCTTGCAGCCTGATTGTGTACTCAATTGTGGAACAAATTTATAGTTATCACATTCTACTTAAATGCAGCTACTTGAGAAACTGAAGGTATTCATTATATATGCAAGAGAACTGGGATAGAATACTACCATTAGGACAAATTTGACACATAGGATTCAATAAACTACTATAGATGATTTAAAAATATCATATTGGAAGCCCAAAATAAATTTGTGCTAGGATCAAAAGTATACTCTTTGAAGGGAAGAATGGAGGGAATACTTAGCATACTGGCTGGCACAATTTAAGATGCTTTTTTGTAGAGGAAAAAAAATCTTTCTCAAAATAGCAAGTTAACCAAAGAGTAGAATAGGGAAACCCAGAGAAAATATCATATATGAGCTAGAAATTAACCTCTCTAAGAATTTGAGGAGCACTTTGTAAGGAAACTTAAAAATCATGAAGAGGCTCTTTAAATACATCAAAGTGTGGAAGTCAGCCAAAAGATCTATTGGAGCAAGGGGTTTTGAAGGTGCTTCCTTCAGCAAGGGACTGGTTACTTATTTCTGTTCTAACTCACTGAGTTCTTTTTTGGACCTTAGTCAGTTATCTAATGTCTTAACTGATGCAATTGGCCTCATATTATCTGTTGACTGGACAAACTATTTCTCATCAAATTATGGCTTCATTAAAGTTATTCACAAAAAAATAATAATGCATAGCACTGACCAAAGCAGATGTTTTGAACTCTCTCACTAGATATTTCCTTCCAAGTTAATATCATTAATGATTATTGTTTTGTTCCAGTCCATGAATCAATTCTTAATCTCTTTATCTATATGATCATCTAGTCCAGTGGTCTCCAAAGTAGAGTCCCTGACTCCCTGGGGAACTGTGGCACAATCAGAAAATGTGATCAACCAACTAGAGTAAGAGAATATAGATTGTACTCCACCATCTCCATAATCATGATATCCAGTTGTACTTGTATCTAACATATCCACTTCAACTCCATTGACCTATTTTTTGTTAAACTCTATCCCTACCTGTCACAGACATGTAGTTGTATAAACTCTCACTCTCTCAACTTCTTCCTGAAGGATGGGATTGTCAGAGCAGTTAAAAACCATGTCTAGAGTAGGGTTTTTTTTTAAACTTTTTCTACTCATAACCCCTTTTTGCCTGAGAAATTTTTATGTGATCCTGGATATATAGGTATATAATATAGGTATACAAATCAAACATTTGCTGATAATAAATCATAACTTTGCTATTGCCACATTCATTTATGAGACCTCATATGGGGTTGAAAACCACATTTTAAGGAGTTGGGGCATAGGGTACCTGCATCACTTCCATGTAGGTGAAATTCCACCTTTCCCCACAGTATATTCACATCCTGTCCCATTTCTCTAAATCACATTTAGGCTGTGGCAGATTTCTCTTATGGGAAGGGAATCTTTGGACTGTATGACAACGACTGCTAAGAATCCTACCCTTTCTCTCCTTTTCATACTTGGGGGAATAGAAGGTGTTGCTCAAGGAGGTATTGTGATCTGTATTGAAGATTTCATTGAATTATCTTTGCCTTATCTTCTAAACTTTCTATTGATGTTGAAAACATCATTATCCCTGCAGTCACCTCGGTTTGAATATGCATTAATAATGCATCTAAGCATTAGTTTTCCTGAGTATATTTCTGACTTTCCAGGCTTTGCTATCATGTTTCACTCCAGAATTTCCTCAGCACTTATTCTTTATTCTGGAACATCATTTTACCATGTTGACCAATTTTTTCCATTGGTGAGTTCCTTCTGGGGTTTCCATTTTGGGGAGAAGTCCAGGCTGGCCAACCTTCATCCTGGTTTAGACTCTGCTTGTGACTTTCTAGTTTTTCACATCATGCCTTCATGCCTTCTCCTCTCTACCCTTAATTTGATTTTTAGCTCCCCTTTTTTTGTGTTTCCTTCTCCCATAAAAAGGTGAGCTCCTTAAGGGCAGCAACTATAATTCTTTTTGCTTGCAATTGTATTCCCAACACTTAGAACAATGTCTGGCACACACTAAGTATTTAATGTTTTTTGCTTCCCTTTGTTGGTCAAAGTTTGTTTTTTTTTTAACCTCCACAACATATTTTACATATGTCCTTCATTCTTCTCAGTCACTGCCCTAGTTCATGCCCTCAATCTTGCCTGAATTATTGTAATAGGTAACTAAAAGGCTTTGAATCTATTGATGAATTAGAGGGATGTCTACCCAAAGCATGTGAAGACTTTCTCTGGTAGAATACATGCATGAGAACAATTTGGTCCATTGAAGCTGGCTGAAACAGACACTGTGGAGTGCTTAGACTTTGGTCAGACATTAAAGATGCCGATATCATCCACTGTAGCTCAGGCCATAACTGGTCATCTTGACTATTAACTTGCCACTGGACTTCAATGAGTCTGGGAGAGAGTGAGGATGACAACTTTGGATAACTCTCTCACTTAAATCCAATTCACATGCAAATCAAGACATAATCCTAAGAACAGTGGTCCTCTTCAAAACAAAGAATGAACAACAGACTATTGCAAGAGCCTCATAATTTTCTCCCCTGCTTTAAGTTTCTTCCATATATATACTGGTAAAAGTTTAAACAATTGGCTTTCCAAAAAGTATAAGATACTTAAAATTTAAGCTATATTATTAATATTTTATTCCATTCCTTTCTTAAGTCTAGACAATCTACAAAACAACAAATCAAACCTCGATTTGTAACAAATGTTAATTTCCAAAGTATAAATACTGGCAATGAAAATTTAACAAGTTTCATGAGTCAGTAGGACTCAAGCACACCCCACTCCATTTTGTCCTTCATTGAACTGCCAAAGTCATTTTCCTACAATCGCTTTCTTACTCAAAAATTCAAGTGGCTCCCTTTTAACTTTAAACTATGAGTACATTTAAAAAAAATCATCCTTTTAAAAATTCATTTTGTGTAAACTTTTTATTGTGCATAATTACATGCATATTGATAACTATTATTTATTAATAAGTAATTATACACATATTATGCTTTTGTTCTAAAACTTACTTTTACTCATTGATCAAAAAAATTTAGATGTTATTGATCTAGCCAATTTTTCTCCAAATTGTTAAGTCTATATGCATTTATTAAAGTGCCTTTTATGTTCCAGGCACTGTGCCAAGTACTAGATATGCAAAGAAAGGTAAAAAATAGTTCCTGCACTTAATAAGCTCATACTCTAATGGGAAAGACAACATGCAAACAACTATGTAGAAAAAAATTGTATAGAAATAAAATATATCCAGATTAAATTGGAAATGATTTCAGAAGGAAGACACCAAAATAAAGGAAGATTGGTAAAGGAAGCCTTGCAGAAAATGGGGTTTTAGCTGAGATTTGAAGGAAGCCAGTAGAAGTGAGTGGGGAGAGAATTCTAGGTATGAGAGACAGGAGATGGCTGGTGAAAATGCCTAGAATTGGAATAGGAAGGAGGCCCTCATCCCTGGATTTTTTTTAAAGGTTAATTTCTCCCAGTTATAAGTTAAGAAAATTTTTAGCATTCATTTTTACAAGATTTTGAGTTTCAGTTTTTTTCTCCTCTTCCTTCAAAGAGGATAGGCTGTTTTATAATAGTTTATATATGTGCTAGTATGTAAAAGATATTTACATGTTACTCATAGTTATGAAAGAAGAAACAGATTAAAAGGAAAACAAATCACAAGAAAAAATAAAATGAAAAAAATATGCTTCAATCTCCATTCCAAGTCCATCAACTCTTTATCTGGTTATAGATAATATTTTCCTTTCTGAATCCTTTATATTTGTCTTGGATCATTGTGCTGCTGAGAAGATCTGAATCAATCATAGTTGACCATCACACAAAGTAGCTGCTACTATGAACAATGTTTTTCTGGTTCTGCTCACTTCACTTTGCATCAGTTCATATAAGTCCAGATTTTTCTGAAATCTGTCCTTTCATCATTTCTTATTGCAAAATAGTATTCCATTACATCTATATACCACTGCTCATTCATTTCTCAATTGATGGATATCCCCTCAATTTCCAATATTTTGCCACCATGAAAAGGGCTGCTACAAATATTTTTTACACATGTAGGTCTTTTCCCTCTTTTTTATGATTTCTTTGGAAAACAGACCTTTTAGTGGTATTGCTGGATACTGGTATTGCTGGGACTAGGTGTGGCTGGTACTGCTGGAGGCTGAGGGGTCTGGCAGCTTAACTGGTGCTAAGCTGAGGTCCTACTGGTGATGACTGGCATGTGATGAGGCCAGGTGAAGAGTTTCTCCCTTTCTCTGCTTTACCCTGAAGCATATGGTGGTCTGGCAGCTAGAGGATGTCTGCCTACCTGGAGCTGAGCCAAAACACACAATGGTGTGGCCTCCAGACACATGAAGACCTGGCCCTGGAGAAGGCTGTGCTTTGGCCAGCCCAAAGTAATTTCCATGCGCATCCATCCCAGACTACACTAAAGCACATGGTGGTTCCTGGAGCTGGAGTCTGCCGATTCACCGGTTTTGCCAAGGCTGGTGAGCGCAGGGAAGTCCTGGTGTGGGTGTTTGCTAGCTCCACCGAACTGGGTCTCAGGATTTCTAGATGGTTTGCAGAGATGGGGCTTGCTTCTTGGTATAGGTGATGTGGTTTAATGTAGACATCACATGATGGTAGGCACCAAAGTTGGGATTCAGTCATGTGAAGAATTCAAAATTTGCCATTCTCTTTGGCAAAAAGTAGATTTATTTAGGGAAGAGGTTATCGAGAAAATGAAGAGATACAATAGATAGGGTGAATAGTAAATATGAAATAAAGTGGGAGAGAATATGAAAGACAAGTTCTTCAGTGGAACTTGCAATTACCCAGTAGAAAGGGATCACCCCATGAATTTGGGGCATGCCTTTAATGGACTAAATCCTGAGAGGTTCTTAGCACCCTAAAAGAATTAGTTAGCTGCATGGAGAAGAAGTGGGGTTGGGAAACATAATAGAGTTAGAGGAGATACCACATGGCATGGGGAAATAAAAGATACCATAAGGAAGAATGCAATTTCAGATTGACCCAAAGGAAGGCAGCAGCCACGGGATGCATAAGTGGATTTTATAGGGAAAATTTAACCTTAGGGACATGACTGGGATTTCTGACAGGGCATGGCCAGGTGAGACTGCTCAAGACTTCCACAGAGAATGAATCTCAGTGGTTTGATATAATTTGGATTTCAGAGTGGACCACTTCCCCAGAGGATGGGGCCATGAAACTAAATTGCTCACTATGGGTGCCTTCTCCCTGCTTGCCTCAGGGATCAATTCTTTAGTTTCTCTTTGTCCAACACACTATTCAGGACCTCATTTCTGGGGAAGCTTCCAGAATTAGACTGTGCCCTGTCCTTCCCTCCCTCCTTATCCCTCCCCTTACCTGGATGAGATGGACCCCTTCTACTGATCCTCCTCATTTCCTTGTTGGTTCCACAGTTGCCAAATCTGTCTTGTGATGCTATATTACGGTTGCTTGGAGATGAATATGGGAGAGTTACAGTGATTCACTGCTTACTCTGTCATCTCAGCTCCTAGAAGTAGCCTGGATATTTGAGTAAATGAAAAGGAGAGTGTGTGAAAACTGAGGGAGGAGTGATGGTGGTAAATAATGAAAGTCTTTACAAACTAAACATAGAGTTTTATATTGAATCTGGGAGACTATAGGAAATCATTAAAGTTTATTGAATATGGCAGTGACATGGTCAGACTTGCACTTCATTTTGATAGTTGAATTGTGGATGAGTTGTGAAATTAACCAGAATGTTATTATCTGGGACCTAGAAAGGTGAGGACTGCATAAATCAGAGTAGGGACAGTTTCCCATCTCCTTTTTCCTCCTCACATCTGTCCTATATATTTTTATACCTTCCCTTTCCATTCTATTCTTTAGATCAAGACATAATAGAACCATTTCCAGGTCTTGTCTGATTGTACTTCTATAATATTTGATGTTGTTAGGAGTTTTGAAGGGGCATATATATATATGTGTATATATATATATACATATATCATTTCCCTATATTTGAATGATAGAAGTTTATCCATGTTAATCCTTGTCATTGTTGATTAACATTTACCTTTTTATATTTCTTTTCATTTCCATGTTTGAGCCCCAATTTTCTACACAGCTCTTGTCTTTTCATCAGGAATGTTTGGAAGTCCTCCATTCCATTAAAGATTCAGACTGTAGCATTCTGTTCAGTTTTACTAGTTAAATTATTTTTATCTATTTTTGCTTTTAGAAATATTATATTTCAAGTACTATATTCCTTATTGTTGTGGCTGCTAAATCTTGTATGATTCTAATGACAGCTTCTTGTTATTAAATTTTTTTTCCTGGATACTTGCAGTATTTTTTTCTTTGACCTGGATCTGGGCTATAATAAAAGTAGTAGTAGTAGTAATAGCAGTAGCAGTAATAATAGTAATATTAATAGTAGCAGTAACAGTAGCAGCAGCAGCAGCAGCAGCAGTAGTTAGTAGTAGTAGTAGTAGTAATAGTAGTAGTAGTAGTAATAGTAGTAGTAACAGTAATAGTAGTCATGATAGTGGTAGTGGTAGTAGTAGCTATCACTCCTTACAACCTTAAATTTTCACAACCATATTGAGACATAGGTGCTATTATTTTTCTCATTTTACAGTTGAGGATACTGAGGTAAACAGACAGGTGATTTGCTCAAGGCCACAAAGCTAGCCATCTAGATGCCTTTGATCTTCAGGGATATTTTCAATTTCGAGTTTCTTTCAGGAGGTGATGCATAGATTCTTTCTATTTCCATTCTATCCTTTAGTTCTAAGAAATCGGGGCAATTTTCTTTTAAGATTTTTTGAACTAGGATCTCTAGACTCTTTTATTTATTCATTCATTTATTTTTTGTTCATGATATTTAGATAGTTCAATGATTATTAAAGTTTTTTCTCCTTAATATAGTTTATGTTTACTTGGTACCTTACATTGTCTTCTATATGTTCAGGGTTTTGACTTTGTTTTAATATTTATTGTCTCATGAAGGCATTAGTTTTTCTTTGATGCATTCAAATTTTCAAGCAGCTGGTGGCTTGGACAAGATTTTATACTTCCTGTGCCAAGATGTTAATTCCCCTTTCAATTCTTTCTTTCATGGTTTTGATATCTTTTTTTTTTCTCTAAAGGACTCTTATTTTATCTATAAGAAACATTTTAAAACTCTTTTTAAGAACTTTTGATTCAACTCTTCCAAGAATTCTAGATGAGTTTGCACCCAGGTTGTTTTTCTCTGAAACTTTGCTTATGGATATTTTGGAGTCATTCTTTTTTTCTACATTTTGACCTTCTCTGATACTCTAATAGCTCTTTATGATGGGATTTTGAAAAACTATTTAACATTTTATTTTCCTCATTATATGTAAATCAATTTTTAACATTTGTTTTTTAAAACTTTGAGTTCCAGATTCTCTCCCTTTCTCCCTTCTACTTTTTCCCCTTCCCCCATTAAGAAAGCACATGTGAAGTTATGTAAAACATTTCCATAAAAGTCTTGTTATAAGTAAAAATATATATTCCCCCCTTCTTCTAAGGGGCAAAATCTCAAGAAAAATAAGTTTAAAAATAAGTCTGTTTTAATCTGGATTTAGACAAAATCAAGGGTATAAGTCCTTTTTTTTAATAAGTCCTTCAGAATTGTCTTTTATCTTTGGGGTTTTTTTTTTTTTTGCTTTTTGCTGAGGCAATTGGGGTTAAGTGACTTGCCCAGGGTCACACAGCTAGGAAGTGTCTGAGACAGATTTGAAATCAGGTCCTCCTGACTTCAGGGCTGGTGCTCTAACCACCGCGCAACCTAGCTGTCCCCTGTCTTTTATCTTTGTATTGCTGAAAACAGCAAAGTCATTCACAGCTGATCATCTTAACAATATTTCTGTTACTTTGTATAAATGTGTTTCATTTTGCACTCTTAACTTCTGGAAGTTTTCCCAGGTTTTTCTGAGAACATCCTGCACATCATTTCTTTTAGCACAATAGTATTCCATTGCAATCACTTAACCACAATTTATTTAGCCATTCCCCATTAATGGGCATCCCATCATTTTCCAAATCTTTGTCATGAGAAAAGAGCTGCTATAAATATTTTTTGTATGTATAGATCCTTTTCCTTTTTTTTTTTTTTTGAAAATCTCTTTTGGGATATATGCCTAGTAGTGGTATTATTAGGTCAAAGGATACACATGGTTTTATAGCCTTTCAGGTATAGCTCCAAATGGCTCCACAGAATGATTGAATCAGTTCATAATTTATGGTGAGATATGTTATCTATTTTTTCTTCCTGATTCTTCCATCCAACTTTCTAACTGTAGGACCAATGTTAGGACGATGTCCTAACATACTTCTGGAAGAGTCTGGGCTGGTCCTGTTATTCTTTGCTTTGGATATTCATTGATTGTTGTGTGATTCCAAGATCTCAGAAAAAGACTGGGGACTTTCAAGCTTTTAAAAGGAATAGGATCCAGTGCAAAGACTAATTGTTACCCCACTGCTCTGACCTAAGTTCTTGACCTGGGTTTGGGTTTGAGAACAGAATCTAATGCACGCAGGCCCTATCAGCCATATGAAAAGTTCTGTTGATTTAGGAGGCAGAATCATAGGATATACTTTGTTCTAGGATTTCAGGCTTAGTTATTCCTTTGCAGATTAGGCTAAATTCTGGAAGTGAGATTTTGCTCTGCTCCTGCAGTCTGAGCTACACCACTGCTAGTATTGTTAGGTTCTAAATTTCCTTTCTTGGTACATAACCCAGAATTTCTACCCAGGATAAGTGATAAATCTGGTGAAGCACTGGGCTGAGAGTCGAGAAGACCTGAGATTGATCTAGCCCCAGTTACTAATTAAGCTGTGTGATCTTGGGCAAGTCATTTAACCTCTGTTCCCTTTCTCCTTATCAGCAAGATGGAGATAATAATAGCATCAGGGTTGTTATGATGATCAAATGTGATAATGTGTGTAAAATACTTATTTATTACAGTGTCTGGCACATAGTAGGTACAATATAAATGCTCATTCTCTTCCTTTCCCCTAACCAGAAAGATCACTTCTATGAGCAGATCCCTTTCTTAGTTTTCCTTCGGTATATGACCTGGAACTGTTGCCAATTTCTACCTGTCCCCATTGCAGCTCCCTAGTATGGGTCTGGCCCTTTCCTCTTGCATTAGTGGACAGCTTTTCCCTGGGCACTAGTGCAATGTGCTCTCAATCCAATCCTATACCCAGTGGTCAGAGAAGGGATCTTTCTTTCAGTGCTGAACTAGAGGAGACAAATGACTCATTTTGACGTTTTCTGGATTTTCCTACTAGGATTCACCCAGGAATATTTTCTAGATCTGTTTGAGGGAATTTTGTGCTGGGGACTACCTCCTACCATTCCTCTATTTTGGCCTTGCTTCCTTCAGATATTCTGACCGGTCTGTCATTTGAAGTCCTATAAACAAACAACTCCAAGTGCCAATCACCACATCCTATCATCCCTAGTGATGTTCATTCAAAAGGATGAAAAGAGTAAGGACCAGAAAGATGCTGAAAAAAAATATTTTTTTATCTTATTGGTGGTTTTGAACTTTAGTATGGTAGAAGGTGAGATTGACATGATTGGTTTATATTTTGAATTTTGATAGTTTTAACATTACATGTCAGTACTGTTCTTGTTCTCAAAGAATAATTAAGGATTTTAAGATATCTGGACATATCTTTGATGCAGCAGGAATCTCAAGTACTCTGCATGTTTTTGAAATTATTATATGTAGGCAGTTAAGTAATATCACCCTGATTAATTTACTAAGATAAAAGGTGAAGCCATTGATTTGGAGACTTTGCTTTTGAAATTCTGCCTTAGCATAGTTACTGGCTTATAGAAGAAGATGATAAATGCTAACTTATTGATTAATTGAGAGAATTGAGGATATCTCTTGGAACTTCATACTTGTCAGTTCATTCACATTGAGGAGGAGTGATAAAGTATCATTATCTAGACGATTTGATTGGGTCAGGCTGTTATGAATTGGAGATATCCCTTGGAAGCAATTTTAAAAATAGGAATAAGGAATCTTGATTTATGGATAATTGGGCAATAAGAGATAAAATCCTAGCAGATTTTAGAACAGATTTGGGTCCCAGAACCCAGGAGAAACATGTTACAACAGCCTTCCTATTACTCCAAACTACTCCAGGAGATACTATCAAGGGAAAATCTCGCAGAGGCACATTATATTTGGAATCAAAGATCCAATGCTAGAAGGACTTCAGAAGCCACCCAGGCCCATTTCCTCACTTTTAAAGATAAGAAAACTAAGGCTCAATGAAGGAGGTCAAAGGACTTGCCTAAGGTTATCTCTGATTGATATTATGTTTCAATGCTATAATTGAGTCCTATTATAGGGCTCCAGTTATCAGTTTATAAGTGTGGATATGTAGTACCTCAGTTTCTTTGCCTCAGTTTCCCTGAATTGTAATATCTTAGATTCTTTGCCTCAGTTTCCCTGAATTGTAATACCTGTTTCCCTGAATTATTATGCTATAGACCGAATAAAATATTATGGCCACCCCCCTTTCCTTACTCCATTAAGCTCTGGTCACTCTCACATTCATAAAACACCAGATGGCTTAGCTCAAATGCCTGGGTAGTATTCACTATCTTTTGCCCCAAACTCTCTGTCTCTTGCTCTTGACCTTCTTGACCCCCAACCTGTTAGAATTAAAAAGCTATGGTCATTCCTGAAATTATGACTTACCCAGTATTCTGCCCCCCTTATAGCTAGAGCCCTGTAAAAGTCTATGGAATTAATTGCTCATGGCTGGATGCTTTGAGACAAGAGTTCCATTCAGCTGACTAGTTTTAGCTAGCCCAAATTCTCCACTATTAAAATATTAAAAACCTAATCTCTGTCTTGCCTCAGTTTCTCCAGAATTACAGATTGAGGGCTGCTGGTCTTGAAATTAGGAACTCCTGGGCTCAGATCCCACTTCTACTGTACTTAAGCCAATAATACAAATCCTTTTTTTTTGAAACACTTGTCAGCTCAGTGACAAAAATCAGTCAAACTGGTGGCTTGACCAATTACCCTCTGCATTCATTTGAGAAAGTATGTAACAGGCCACATATTCTTTGCATTTAAAAGGTTTCTAGTGTTCAGAAAATCACTGCCTTATTGGGAATGCATATTAATCAAATAACATTATTGAACTATATACATTCAAATAAAACCTTGAACAAATTGCAGCATATTTCATTATCAATTTTTATTTCCTACCATACACCAAATGTACAGCACAGAACACAATTTTGTTGCTTTGATGTAAGAAATATTAATTGTATGAAGAAACAGTATACAAACTACTCCAAATTAAAAAATGCATACATTGTTGCTTTTTTTTTTTTTTTTACAAAAGGCCTAATTTACAGTATAGCTCATCAATGGAATTGAACAGAAAGTCAGTGCACATTACAAAACACATCAAGTACAAAGGAAGCAAATAAATACAAACATACTTCACAAAAACATCCTGAGCAAACAATCCAAACACAGATAAATTAAGCCGAAGCCAGAGAAAATAATAGTAATAAATACATAGATTGGTAAGAGATTTCTTTTAAATTAAATAAAATATATAAGAAATTTGTTAAAATATTTAGTAAATTAAATTTCAGTCTCTGTCATGAGTGAACTCATTTTGTATGCATTCAACAAGTATTGTGGAGCAAATATGTTTTCAAGGACAATAATGTTCAAAGCAGATTCTGTTTCGTGTCCCGTGTATATTAGACAGCACATATGGTAGCTTCTTTTTCAAACTGATTTTAAAATAAACACAGCTCCTACCTAAGAACATACATTTTATTTCCACTAAACTTAGATTTGAGGCCTCCAATGAGCCCCCACCCAAAAGTAAAGCCCCACTTAATGCAGAACAATAACCACAGTGCATGAGAGTGGAATTACCTTTGAATATTTCATTTTGTGCAGTTAACAGTAATAATAGTGGCATATATCAAGCCTGTGAATGCCATCACATTCAGTCTAAATAGAAATGAGGCTAATAAAAAATAAACACTTTTGTTGTAGCACAGAAAATTAAGCACACGCCAAGTCCATGTATACATTTACACTGAGGCACATCTGCACATGAGGTGTGTGTGCATACCAAAAAGGCAGTTTAGCTGGTTGTCTATACCTTTTTCTTAAAAAAAATAAATATAAAAAAACTTTTGAAACAATGTTTAATTACTTACAATCCCTGAAATAGACATTGCCTTTGTTATAGCAACTACTAAACTCTGATCCATTCAGAAATTCATAATCCAGGCTAACTAACACACACACACATCCTGGGGTGCTTGGGCATGTGTATGATAACACTTGCTGCCCCATGGAAAGACTGGCAAAAGGTTCATAGTTGTCTTGTTTCCTAAGGATGGGTGAAACCTCTCATTGCGTTGCTATGGTTTGGATTATGAACAGAAAAAAAAAATTAAAAAGAAAAAAAAATCGAAAACAACCCAACCTGCAACTAGATTGGAATCAGATTTTTGCCTCTGTTGCTGCATTTTTTGTCTCTTTTGAGTCAAACCAGTATGCTAAAGGCTATTTCAGGGGAAATTGGCTAACTACAAATGTTTCATCTGGATTCTTTTGTATTTACTAAGTTACACATCTTCATCAGTCTTGTCCCTTGTGTATCTGTTGCACCAACGTGTGGTACTAACACCTGCCTGGTTATTAAGCCTTCTTGCCTAGGGATAAGAATTGTCAACTATCTGAGATGACTTTCAAAACAAAATAAAAGAAAGTAAAGACCCCAAACAGCTATATCATCAAAAGAATTCTCTGAATTTCTTTAAAATATTTCAAATCATGAGAGTACATGTAGACTAAAAACCACACAGCCACATCAAATGCTTTGCTGATTGCTGCTATGTTTCATTATTGCTAACATGCTGGCTTCCAGCGTACTGTGCTTTTAGGAGTGCGAGTTTTCCCACTAGTGGGCAGCATTTCTCTTTTCACTCTTTCCTCTTCCCATATCACAATGACTTCAAACTATTGAAAAGAAAAGCAGTAAGCAATGAAAATCAATCTAGACCACAGACCACTCCTTTAGGTAACTGGTTCTTTCACACATTTTTTAATGATTATTTTTCCATACAAACCCAGCAAGTTATTAAGTTTACAGAGTAACTTTTCAGTCTATTTAAAATCCCATTGGAAAATAAATTAATAAAACACATATGTAAAAATATGGTAGGCTGTAAAATGCTGTTAAAAGATAAAAAAAAATCTTTGATTAGAAATAAATAAAAAATATAAAAAATAGTCACACACACTTTTTACATATGTTTTACATAAAAAAGTGCAAAGAAAGGAACAAAAGACACACATAGTAAAATAAATAAAGAATACTAATTGAGTGCATCGCTGTTAACCCAAATAGTCGATCACGTTTTTCTTTCCTTTTTATGTCAGCTGGGGAAAAAAAAATTAGTGCAATGTTGCAATTGTAAATGCAGCACGGCAACCTATATGCCTTAGCAGTACACGAACCCCTAACAGATCCATCTGGAGTTGACTGCTGTTAGTAATTTCTGTTGCCCGGCAGCTCTCACATCCTACACATGGATACCCTTCACTGCCTGTTTGATACTTTCCAGCAGAGCTTTGCATTCCGGGGAATAGTCCCGCTCCAGATTGCTGTACATGTCTGTGAGTGTATTTACATATGCTTCGAAATTCTGCTCACTGATTGGTCCCTAAATGAAGACAAAACACATTATACCAATCACAGAATCTCAAACCGATTCACAAGGTATATTAAATAAGGGTAATAGTGAAGCAATAATCTAGGTTAGTGAATGGTAAACCTAAAGTCACCAGGATTGGCAGAGGCCCAAATTACCATTAGGAAGTTAGGGGAAAGGAAGAGTGATTAAGGTGTACGGTGGGACTCATCTGCTCATTTTATATTGGGAAAGAGGGGCTTAATTGGATTAATGTAACTTGATTGTATGGTAAAGTACATTGTTGGCCAATTTAGAGTAGCAAAAGATATGGCTATCTACTGGACTGATTTTTCAAAACAGAAAAATAGACATGATAAACATCCTTGAAATAAGCTGCAAAATGACAAGGGAGTTCCTTCCAACAAAAAAAGAAAATTTTGATCTCAGACATACTATTTTTAGAAACCAAAAATGAAGGCTTATTTTAGGCCAGCCAGCTTCTTCAACAATCCATGGCTGGGGGCCAGAAGAATTAGGTATCATTCCATCTTTTCTCGTGTAACTAGGGCTGGGTGACAGTTGACAAGAGTATTTAACCTGTCTTGCTTTAGTTTCCTCACATATTAAATGGGAATACATACTCTGTTTTCCACAGTTTGAGGAGATAACAGATGTGGAAGTAATTTGAAAGGCAAGATACCACACTATTACATGATTTTATCATCATTATTACTATTATCATGTTTCACAGAAGTAAAACTTTCTTAACTGTTAAGATACTGATGAGTATGCGCCTAGTTAATATTGATATAATTAGTATTCTGTATCAATAAATCCCCAATCTTGGCTTCATTCACTCTTTGGTATAAGTGTATTGGGTTATTCTTTTTAGAAAATCATTTAACCTCCCTATGCCTGCTGTTTTCTTTACTTAGCAAATGGACATGGTAATACTTATTTGTAGAGCATTTAAAACATAAGAGATGAAACAAACTTTTAGGACCCTTGCTACTTTAAGTAAATTATATTGACTGTGGAGTATATATAAAAAGAAAGGAGGAAATAAATATCTAAAACAGGATTAGTTGTATTGTTAATAAATGATAGTGCAAAAAATTAAAAATCAGGAACAATTTTAAAGATGGTTAGAAATTAAAAATTATATTAGCACTTTTTGCCTTTTTGGGTAGTGAATCAAGGGATATCTTTACTGTAACTTGCAAGGATTTTATGTAAAGAGTCTCATCTTAGAACTGGTTGATGAGAGAGCTACATTCCAAATGGAAATAAATTTGAAGTTGATGTTTTGGTCTTAAATGGGGAAAAAATAAAAATAATTCTTTGATTCCCTAATTAGTTTGTTCTTTTCTATCCTAGACTGTCTTAAAGAAAATGGAAAAAAAAAAACTGGCTTCAGAAAAGGTATTTACACATATACTATTTTAAGTATATATAGACTGTTTTAACTGCACCAAAATACATATTAATGTTAATTAGCTAAATTAATATGTCGACACATTAAATATAGACAATATGCAAACATATATGCATAAATATATACACACATATATTTATATACTGTTTCCTCCCCCTCCCCATTTTAACCTTTTTATATTTGATACTGCCTCCAGAAATTTGTAATGATGAAAATTCATAGGTTAGTTATTTTTCTATAATGCTTTAGTTTGAAAAGTTTACTGCAGATATAAGCTTGATTTGTGATATTGAGAACTCCTTGGTAGGTTGAAAAGCTTAAGTACCTGAGTACTTTAATGTGTGTTTTATAAATAGAAGAAAAGAAAGAGTTTTCTTTTTCCAAATAGCTTTTTTCTTAAACTCCTTTAGGTCAGTGTGTAGGACTCTTCTATGTCTGTTTGGGCTATTTAAACGGGTTGTCTTAGATCTCCAGTGTATTTGGTGCTGGAAGCAAAAGGATAATATGTTACAAGAACATTTTCATAGGAAACTGTTACTTCCTGGCTGCTTGCCAGACACATTAGCTATGTCTTAGAGAAGTAGCTGTAGGTTCTTTTAAAGTATTCAAATTGAGGACAACAGTTACAGAATTTTGACTTCCTGTTGTGCTTTTTCAAATAGAATTTGTGTTCGATAATCATTTTCCTTGCATTGGAGTTGTAGAGCCTTTATTATTGAAGGGAGAGCTACTGGCAGTAGTGTATTGTATTCATGTATTTTAATAAAAAAGAAATAATCTCAAACTTCCCTATCATTCCCTGAAATTCAGCTTTACATTTAATGAGACATTTCTTTTCCAGCTTGTACATTATATTTTAAAAATTAACTTAACATGATCTCATTTACTGAAAAGGTATTTTTTCTGGTGTCAGAAAACTTTAGCCTTGGTAAAATTTATAACAATAAGTATTTATGAAGTTCACACTGAGAGGGATTAATGGAGGGTGAGAAAATTATGAAAATGTGTCAAGTTGCTCTCTGATTACTAAACAGGATTCCCAAAATGCTGCTCAGAGGTAGTCCTATACTTAATTGTGAAATCGAAAGCAAAGTTTGGGAGTTTATATTTACCATCTGTGGAAGCTGAATGTCGGCAAGACTTGAGATGAGGGCTTGGCTCAGACCCGCCAGCTCCTTCAACAGGCTCTCATTGTTCTGTTCAATAAGTTTGTTTTCTTCTTCTATTGTTTTTAAATTACTTTCCATAGATGTGATCTAAAATGGAAATAACTTGAGGGAATGAGAAGTTGAAGCTTGAAAGGAACATACAAGGTTTATCTCCAATGAGAAAAAGCATCAAGATATTTATAAAGTTTAGTTACAGATTTTTAAAAGACATTTATCACTTGCATCACAAATCCTGTAGAAGCTCAAGATAGGTCAAGGCAGTCACTTTATTTCTAAACTAACCTGCTGCTGTTGCACACAAAATTACATTTCACAAATTTGAGACTATCCCCTGCTGTGTAGGTGAGCATAATCTTGATTTCAGATGGATCAAACTCCCGATTTTCAAAATGTGGACAGCAGGGGTTATGAAAAAATTTGAGATGAGAGGAGGGAGAAAAGCAACTGATTATATATTCTTCCTTATTGCTTTTCCTGGTGACCTTTCTGATTTGATGTAGGTAATGGTGCTAAAAATTCTGGATGACTTCAATTTTATTTGGGAAGAAGGTAGTTATACATACTTGATAAAATAATAATAATAATAATAGCTAGCACTGACATAGTATTTTAAAGTTACAAATAGTGTCCTTGCCTCAAAAGGTATATTTTCTGTTGTTGTTGTATGTCCTTCATTCTTGAAGAGGACAGGTTATCAGGGAAGTTATGGTATGCAAGTGAATTGGATTTAAGTGAGGGACTGAGAGCTGTCTAAGACCTTGGTTTACAAGGTTTTCCTTCTCTTCTCGAGAGCTAGGTGGTATGGGATAGTCCTGGAGTCCTTAAACACTTAGCTGTATGTTTCCAGGCAAAGCAATTTAACCTTTTTCTATGTCAGTTTCCTCAACTTCAAAATGGGGAAAATAATAGCATCTACCTCCCAGAATTGTTGAGAAGATCCAGTAGATAAAGTGCTTAGATAATGTCATATATAATAGGTATTTGATAAATGTTTTCTCCTTGTTTTTCTCCTCATAGTAGCTGTGGGAAGTAGGTGCTATTATTATTTTCATTTTACAGATAAGAAACTGAGGCAAGGGGTAAATTAAATACCATGCTCAGAATAACATAGCTATTAAGCATAGGAGATTGGATTCAAACTTATATCTTCCTAATTCCAGGTCCAGTGCTCTATCATGTGCAACCTAATTGCTCTTAGACAATGGGTAGTATGATAACATGGGATTGCATGGACAGAAAATCTAAGTGAGAGTCTTAATTGGGAATGATTTAAATTCAATTCAAGTGCAATCAATATTAAACAACTATTATTGACATAGTGTGATGCAATAGAAAGAGAAAACTTGAAGTCAGCTTTGAAATCTGGTAGGAACGCGTGTTGGTTATTTACTTGTGTTGAGTTTCAGTGTCTTCATCTGGGAAATGAGTACTGTATAAGTAATACTTTTACTCTCTATCTGAAAGGAAGCTTTTTTTTAGGAAAGGGACTGTTTTCTTTGCTTCAGCATTTTCTTCTAAAATGTCTGACACACAATAGATGCTTGTTGAATTGAATAGCTTTGCAGTGAATTAGTAAACTTTAAAACATTTTCTTATTATTGTTTTTTAAGAGAATTGTGCAAGGGCCTGAGAAAAATACAAAGTTTGGATAAGATATTATTCCTGCTTTCATGGAGCAGAGACTGAAGTTTATTTCCTCCCACCCCGCATATATCATCTCATAGTCACATAAAGGTTATTTTGGAAAAGAAATTATTTAATAGAAGGAGAGATATACAGACTACATTGAAGAACCAAATAACATCAACTTTTTATAGTACATTTATACTTATTAGAGATAATAGGATGAAAAGTTTTATTTTAAAATATCTGTTTGTAATTATTCATATTTGCATAGATAGAAATTGTAGTAAATTGTGGTAAATTTGCAAAAAAAATTATATCAATTGATATTGATCATTAAGTTAGGGATGAGATTTTTTTTATCATGATTTTCTCTTGGACATATTAAGAACATATATCTTCCAGAAGTTGGACTGTCAGTATTACTTATTATTACTATCATTATTATTATTATTTTACAACAGCTTGTCTGCATGATCACTATTATATAATTTTTATATATTTATTATTAAATATTATAAATACATCCATGTGTCATATTTATTCTACTGGGTTATAGGATCTAAGAGGGCAGGAATATATATTTAATCATTGGTTGATCAATAGAAAAATGGATGAGTGAAAAAGCCTCCAAGATACCAGATCAATTTCAACAAGACTTCACCTGGATATAGTACTTCCTAGTTTAATAATAACCACACACATTTATATAGTTTTTTGTGGTTTATGATATACTTTTGCTCACAATACCCCTTAAGGCAAATTATACAAATATTAGCCAATTAGAAATGAAGACTCAAAAAGATTAAATGACATGCATGTGATCAAACATTTGTTGAGTGTCAGCATCAGGTTGCAAAATCAGGTTTCCCCAAACTAAGTCCAGTGTTATACTATTTATGCCACAGTTCTTTCTAGCAAACTCATGTATTAAGTAGGGCAAACATTATTACTCACTGCTTATAGATTTAGTTAGGAGGAGAAATAAAATGATTTGCCTTTTGTTTTCATGCTGTTTCTTTTAATAATAATCATATCAGAAAATAGATGTTTTTTTCATTTTTCAAAACATTTGTCTAAAATGGGAAATTTTAAATGTAGCAGTCAAAACTTTAATTTACTAACATGCTTATTTTAGTGTTCAGATATTTGTACTCTGATCTCTTTGCAGAATATATTAAGTCTCTATGTTAATTCTTGTTAAAAGATGATGATGACTATGATGATGATGATGATGATGATAATGATTTTACCTGGGTCTGCAGTTTCATCATGTCTGCTTCAATTTTAAGGTTGGATTCATTCAGTTCCTTTATTTCTTCATCCAAATGTCTAATTTCCTCATCACTCTCTAAACCTGTGAAGAGGCAGGCAGCAGAAATGTGAACCTATGAAACTATCTGATCATTATAAACCCAGGCAAATCTAAAATACAAGCATTTCCAGTGCAAGTTAGCATCTTAATGGGAATTGCTAATTTTTTGATAGAAAAAACAACATGTACATATATCTGGGAAGTGGGTAAAAGTGGGTAATATGAGTTGGGTTATGTATTTTTCTTTGTAAGGTATTTTATATATTCTCAGGCATCTAAAATTGTCAGGGAAAAATATTCTGGCCAATGGAATGTTTTAGTTAGCTTAATGATTCTATATATATCTTATATGATGACTTTTCATTTTAAAATGCATTTAACATTGGACCATGCTGGTCATAATTTTAATATTTAAATATTCCAAAGGCATTTCAGGATCTTGCTTGCAGGACCTCAGAAATGTCATTGCGAACATCATTTGCCTTCTTATACAACTACAGATACTGGAGACTGAGCTGAATCTGCCCAGAGTATCTACCCTTTAATTTTAATTAGCAATAGTTATTTAACTCGATTTAATTCTTCTAAGTTATAACTTTTACTCATCTATAGAGGTTTTAGACATTGATTTAAGGTTCAACTTTTAAAAGTTGCTTTTTAAAATTATGTAAATTTGATATGTTTATTCATAAATTTGTGTTGTCTTGGTTCCCTCTCCATAACCTTAAGGAGACTGAGGAATTTTGCTCTTCAAAGGAATCTGGTTAATTGAGCTTTTTGGTTCTCTAGAATCTGGATAAATGTGAGCTTACTGCATCCCTAAGATTAATTTCAGGAAGAGTGAGATATTTTAAGACATACAGGTCAAGTTCTTTAGCCTGATGTTCAATCTGCCTGGTCTCAAACTCTCTTTCCTATTTGATCCACACTGTATGTGGTGAAACTAAAATTCTCTGTGCTTGTTGTCTATATTCTGAATGTTTAAGGTATGTTTAAAGGCATCATAAAATAAAAGAACAAAATCCCTTGAAATTTTTTTTCTTCAAATAGGATAACAAAAAATAAACAAAGCTCCAAACAAAACACCAAATTCACAACTTTTGGCAATTGCATGTTAGTAAAAATTATATAGTATATTGATTACTCATATATTAGAAAGGAAGAAGAAGTCATAGATGGGAGACATAAAGAAAGACTATGATCTAACAAAAGCATTTGCCACCTGGATAATTATAATATGATTGGAAATTGAAGGTCATAGAATTTAAGAGAGACATCTAGGAGTGGTCTTCCGCAGGAGTATTTCTTTCATTTTGGTTGAAATTAGGGATAGCAATGAGATGGGAATCAGTGAGAACAAGACAAAATGAGCATTTTTTAAGAACTCAGGCTAACTGAAGCAGAAAAATATCATTTAAATGATTTATCCTTCACAAAAGTACCTCTTTATGGCATGGAGTTTCAGTGACTCACCATCGTCTTTGGGTTAAAATACAAATGCCTTTTTTTTTTCTTTTGGCATTTAATGCCCTTTTTAATCTGGCTTCAGTTTATCTTTTCAGAATGATGACTATTCCCTTTGTGAACTTTCTCCTCCAATCAAATTGACTTATTTGCTTTTCCCCATTGAATCATTTCCCTTCTGTAAGAATGTTCCTTTCCCTTTACTCCACTTCTTGAAAACATCAAAAACTACCCTCCTCTTCCCTTCCACTGCATGCCAACTACCTTTAAGATTCAGTTCCTGTCCCTTCCTTCAAGAAGCCTTTTCTGATTTTTACTACTCCCTCACCCCATCACTATACATTATTTTGTATATATCTTGTACTTACTTCTCTTTGAAGATATTATATTCCTTCAGGAGACTATAAGCTTCTTGAAGGCAAGGATATCTCCCTTGGTGGTACTATAGATAGAGTGTCAGGTCTGGAATCTGGAAGACTCAAGTTCAAATTTGACTTTAGACACTTACTTGCTGTATCTAATTTTGGCTAATCTCTTAACTTTGCTTCAATTTTCTTATCTGTAAAATGAGGATCACAATAGCAACTCCCTCTCAAGATTATTTCAAGAATAAAATGAGATAATAATTGTAAAGTGCTTAGTATAGCACCTAACTCATAGTAAGTGTTACACAAATGTTAGTTGTTATTATTATAATTATCCCCAGCTCTAGTGCAGGGCCAAGCACATAGTGGGTACTTAAGAACTGCTTGTTGATTGATTATTGAATGGAGGTGATCCTGGATTCTTGAAGGCTTTACTAGTGGAACAAAACCTACACTAAATCCTTTTAAGTGGGACAGATTTTGATTAAGGATCTAGTGATGAGTTTACTACCTGAATTCAAAGAGGTTCTTAACTAAAAATTTTAGACTGGGTGATTAACTGGTTTGGTCACCACAATTATGAATATATCTATAAGTCAAGAGAGATTTGAAATTTGTTCTAGTGGAAGGAGTGCTTGCAATGAAGGAAATGTTTTGAAATATTGAAGAAAAAGAAGAGGATGAATTAGGCTTAGAGTTGAACCATGGGCCAGTTTTTTGTTTTTTTTTTCCTTTTGCTGGTAATGTATGGTAGAGTGAGACTTGCATCGAGGCAAATACTTAGTATCTTCTGAAATCAGAGAGACATGATGTCTGTGATGCTTATTTTGGGGTACAATAAAGTGGTCTGCTGGGCATCCTCACTTTGAAGTGGATGGTTTTGGACAAATTAGGTTGCTTACCAATATCTGTAGATGAGCAAAAATTATAAATCAAAAGGAATAGAGTAAATTAAATCATAATTGATAACTGACATCAAAGTGAAAGAAGGCATCAATTTAGCTTTAATTGGTTCTATTTAAAACTTCTTTATAAATTGATATCTTATAGAGATCTCATTTATACTGATATTTTAATTGAGTTCTATCTCCAAGTGCATCCAGTATGCAGATTGAATTTAGTAATTCTCTGGCTTCCCACTGATAGGAGACTAAAATACAAATACCAGGAAGCTTTGACATTCAAGGAACTCTAGAATTTGACACCCACTTACCTTTCCTCAATACCACTCACTTTCACATAATAATGATAATGATGATAATGAGGGGCAGTGTAGCACCATAGATAGAGAGCTGGCCTGGGAGGCTTTAAACTCTTCTTCTGACACTTTCTGACAGTGTGCCTTTGGTCAAGTAACTTAATTTTTCAGTTATCTAGGGAACTCAATGATTATAGTATGTAGAAAGCTGTTTTGTTGATTAATGGAAGGAGATTCTTTGGTAAGGATTTTAATGAAATCACAGATTCTCCCTCTGCAAATATAACTAATAATAGCTCATATTTATATATAAAAAGCATTTACTGTTTTAATAGAACATCTTATTTGATCCTCACAACAGCCCTGTGCAGTAGATCTTATTTTTATTTACTATATATATTCTGGTCCAATTGGACTTCCTCCTCTTTCCTGGTTTCTTGTACTTTCCAGCTTCTATGCATATGTATAGGCATCCCACAAGTACAAGTCTTTCCCAGAAGCTAAGTCATACATTCCTATTTTAGAAAGTCCAGGAAGGGGGGCAGCTAGGTGGCAGGGGCATCTAGGTGGCACAGTGGATAGAGCACCAGCCCTGAAGTCAGGAGGACCTGAGTTCAAATCTGGTCTCAGACACTTAACATTCCCTAGCTGTGTGACCCTGGGCAGTCACTTAACCTCAATTGCCTCAGCAAAAAGAAAAAAAAAAAAGTCCAGGAAGGGACATAACTTGAAGAGAGCAAATGTGAAAAACAAAAACAAAAAAACCTGATGGTGTTAGTTGGTAATAAATTCAGTATGTCATAAGTATGAAATAAATAATTCTTGTCAGGAAAAAGTACAATATCAGGTTGCACTAATGATACTATTGTATGCAGATCAGTATTTGAATATTTCAATCATTACTTTGATAAGTCAATCTATGATCTCATGGGTTCGGGTACTCCCTCCACTTATACACATCACAATCTGTCTTCTCTTCCCCTGTGATTCTTGTCTCTGCTTTTTCAGAAAATTCTCCGAATTTACACAATATACAAGATACTTTATAGTTACTAAGGTATCATTAGACCTGTCCAATTTATTTTCCCTCATCTTTGTTTTGTGAGCAGTCCCTTTTCTTTTCTGCTTGTACATTTTAGGATTGCATAAGGATAAAATTGAAAGAGTGCTGGATTTATGATTCAGAGGATCTAGTTCCAAACCTGTTTCTGCCATTTACTATGTCTGTTATCTTGGGCAAATAACCTTATTTATTATCAGTGTCCTCATCTGTATAATGAAGGTTTTGGAATAGATTACTTTGAAAGTTTTTTTTTTGTTTGTTTTTGTTTGTTTGTTTGTTTGTTTTGGAGGGGAGCTAGATGTCACAGTGAATGCTGACCCTGGAGTTCAAACCTAACTTTAAACTATTTTCAGACACTTAGTAGCTCAGACTGTGGGCAAGTCACTTGATCCTATTTGCCTTAGTTTCCTTATTTGTAAAATGAGCTGGAGAAGGAAAAGACAAATCACTTCAATGTTTTTGCCAAGAAAATCCCAAATGGGATCATGAAGAGCCAGACACAAGTAAACAACATTCTTTTAAGGTTTAAACATATGATCCTATGCCATTTGTACCACATATTGAAATGTACTGACACCTATCATAAATCTTTCTTTTTTCCTGTGGGTCATCTGAAATTCTGATCTTTCTGAGAATATAGTATTCCATGATTCATGGTAAAAATGTCAAATTAGGGCTTGGTTATAATTTTACAGGGTGACTAGATTGTGTAATGGATAGAATGTTTGTCCTGGAGTCAGGAGAATCTGAGTTTAAATTCAGCTTCAGATACTTACTAGTTATGTAGGTAAGTCACTTAACCTATTTCCCTCAGTATCCTAAAATGTAAGATGGAAACCCTAGAGAAGGAATTGGAAAACCATTCCATATCTTTGCCAAGAAAGCCATAAAAGGGGTTATGAACTAAACCACTTAACAACAACAATAATTTTACTGTACTCTGTACTGTTAGACTATATCTGAAGTAAGACTGAGAAAGGCTTAGGGGCAACTCTATTTCTTTGTAGCACTTTTTGACGGGAGAGGGTACCTGGCTCTAGTATTACTAGCCCATCATCCCCTAGCCAGGTCTGGAGAAACAGGTGTGGAAATCTAGACCCAGGCCCTTCCTTTAGTCCCAAATGCAGTACTATCCACTCCTTATCCTACCCATTAAACAAGGGAGAGCAAGAAGACATGCACTTTTGACTCTTGTCTGATAACAACATGATTTTGAGACTGGGAAATTATTTTTCATGTGCTATCCATACCTATGTCTAACAAACTCTTCCCACATGTATTTTGTATTTCCACATTACTCAGTCATTGGCTGCCTGAGAAGACTACTCTCAACTTCTACCTTTTATTCATGTAATTTCCATCCTCTTTATCCCTATTGTAACCATATCCCACTTCAACCATATGCGCCCCTTTTACTCTGCCCTCTGAAATTCCTGTCCCATAGTGAATATATTTCTTCATTATGGACTTTTTTCCTTTTATCAGCTTGTTCTCACCAAGATTTAATTCCCTTAAGATGATTCTGAATCCTTGCCATCCCTTCTAGAACTATCTCTCATCCTTCCCTCTCAAATAAATATTGATCCTTGCTGGAAAGTGAGAACATTCCTTGTACTCCACTGCTACTATGGTCTCTCTCTTTTTCACCAACACTCAATATCTTTTATGTTTTGATGTTTACTTGATTTAAACTTTCTACCCTATTCCAATGATAATGGCTATTATATATTTTTTGTTGTCCAGTCATGTCTGACTCTTCATGAACCCTTTTGAGATTTTCTTGGCAAAGATAATGGAAGGGTTTGCCATTTCCTTCTTCAGCTCATTTTAAAGATGAGGAAACTGAAGTAAACAGGGTTAGATGACTTGCCCAAGATCACACAATAAATGTATGAGACCAGATTTGAATTAAGGAAGGTAAATCTTCTCTATTTTCAGTTTTTTCCTCATGAACTTTAGTACCTGAAACTCTGTCTAGCAAACTCTTTTCTTTATACTAGAAGGCTTTAAAAGTCATGTTAGCAAACATGTTAATGTTTGTCAAGCTTTCTAATTATTTACTGCAGAATGAGTTGGAGAAGGAAATGACAAATCATTTTAGTACCTTTGTCAAAAAAAAAAAAACCCAAAATGGAATCACCAAGTGTCAGACATGACTGAAATGACTAAACAACAAGATCTGATAGAATTTTGGGGAGGGAATAGTTGGTTAGTTAAGTAGTTAGAGCACTGACAGGGTTGGGAATCAGGAAAACTCAACTTAATGAATTCAAATCTGGCTTCATACACTTAACTGGTTATATGGCTCAGGGAAAATCACTTTACCCTGTTTGACTCAATTCCTCATCTATAAAATGAGTTGGAGAAATGACAAACCATTCTGGTATCTTTTCTAAGAAAACCCCAAATGGGGAGTTAGATACTGTTGAATAACATGTGAACAACAACAATAATTGTAAAGGTTAGCAAATCTGAGATTCTGTTCCATTCTGATCCTGAGGGAGAACCAGAAAAACTATGTAAGTTACCTTGAACAAATCACTTAAACTCTCATTTTTCTCAATTATTCAATGAAGGGTTTACACAAAACGATTTCCAAGAATTCTCTAGTTCTAAATCTTATGATTTTATGAAAATTATTGTCAACCCTTTGTTCTCTTTCTAATTGTAGTTTGGAACATAGTCTAGACACAGGTAAAATAAACCATCAGGGTTAAAATCTCTAATTTCTCTTCTCAATTTATTATAAATGTGAACTCAATAAATATATCCAAATAAGGAGGCAGATGGAGTGGTTTAGAAAGCTGAAGTCTGGAATACTGGACTTCAAATCCCACCTTAGACACTTACCATCTGTGTGACTCTGGGCAGATAACTTAAGCTGCTTCCCCATTTGTAAAACTTGGATAATAATAGCACCTAGCTCCCAGGGTTGTTGTGAGGATAAAATGATATGATATTATAAAAGTGCATTGCAAAAAATAATTGTTGGTTTTTTTATTATTATTTATTATTATTATATATATATCTTTAAAAGAATGCAGTTCTTTCTTCCTTTTTAAGGCAATAAGGGTTAAGTGGTCCAGGGACATATAGTTAGTAAGCATCAAATGTCTGAGATCAGATTTGAACTTTGATCCCCCTGATGCCAGGGCATGTGCTCTAAATATTGTACAACCTAGCTTTCCCAAAGAGTTTCTATTTTCAAACTTTTTCAACTCTTGGTAATGAGAGGTATAATTTTCCTCTTAAATTTTATCTCTTTCAAGATTCATGCCTCACAGTTTACATATACTGGGACTCAGTGAACAATTAATTATTATCTATCCATCTATATTTATCATGATTTATAGAATTTTATTTCAGCTTCCATGTTTCCAAAGTAAATTCTTCATCTTTTCACTTGTCCTCATGTGTTAGTCCTCTATACTCTTGATAACTTAAATTACTGCTCTCTGAAATTCTTAACTTGGGTAAGACCAAAATTTTAAGGATATGGCTTACATTGCTAAATACAGAGATAGTTTACTCTTGAAATATGTGGTAAAGCTTAAAACACAGTGAGTTTTTGAATGTAGGAATAGGTAACCTTTTGAATCTGCTTTTTTAAAAGATAGTAATCAAATAAATCACCATGTATTACTTAAAGTAGCATTAGCTCTGACTTACAAGTAGCTAGTATAGTAGAGATCATTGGGCTTGGCATCAGGAGACATGGATTTGAATCCTGATTTGGACTTTTCAATAGACTTTCAATTGTATTACCAAACCTAAAACTGACTTGTTTGAAATTTACTAATTATGTGACCCACAGTGAATCATTTCATGATGCTGAGCCTCAGTTTCCCTTTCTGTAAAATGCATTTGACATTTCTTATACTTTCTACCATCATAGAATTGTTATGAATAAAGTGTTTTAGAGACACTGAAGTTCTTTTCAAATATCTACTAATTTTATTGATAATAAGTAGGGAGAATCTAGTAGTTGCTACATCTAGTAGTAGAAATGTCAGACAGCATTTTTCCTTCTCAAGTCAATGAGTTAATATGATACCAAGAAACTTATGACAAGGTAATAAGTCAGCTTATAAAATAACAATGTTTTCTGACTCAGGACTTCCATTGAGCTAGATTTACTAGTCTAATAGAATAGCATTTGACTTTTATCATGGCAAGGGGCATTATTTAGAAACAAATTATTGTAATAATAGCCTAAAATTGGCTTGTTAGGAAAGAAGTAAGATTAAGTGTAAGATCTACTGTTTTCCTTTTTTAATACCATCTAAGAAAAAAATACCTTAAATAGCTAGTTTGTTGGACAATTTTTTACTCGAAGAGTTAGCCAATCACATGATTTAGTGCTCATATGATAAGTGGCTTATGAGTCCATAAGGAAGGAATAGAGCTAAAGAAGTTCATGGTCTTTATTATGTGAGCCCTTGGAGTTCTGTAGCTGAGAATAATATCATTTTGACAGATGGCTCATATGTAAATTTTTGTGTTTCTTTAGGATTATGGCCACATGAATATATATTTTGATTGATATGGGTAACTTCATATTTGAACTCCTGGAGCATAGATATAAATTTTTTTAAGGAAGCTGTTTTAAATTTTATAGAGTTTGTAATTTTAAAATTTTTTGATAATTTTGTAATTTATGGAAGATTCTAGTCCATAATTTTTTCTTTCTCATGGGAGTTTTTTTTTTTTTTATTGTTACTTCAATTAAGTTACTAGCTGTATGATCCTGAGCAAGTCACTTAACCCCAAATGCCTCAAAAACAAGCAAACAAACAAGATAATTTTCTTGAGGGGGAAGGATCATGTAAGAGGCAATATTTAAGCTGGTCCACGAAGGAAGATAGGGACGCTAAGAGTTGGAAATGAGGGAAAAATACATTCCAGACATGGGAGGACAGTAGAGGCAAAATTATGTAATATCAGATAGAGAAGATTCAACAAGTTACTTGGACTGGATCATAGAATGTTAGAAAAAAAAAAGTATTATGTAATAAGCCTAGAAACATAGGCTAGAACCATATTGTGAAATATTTTAACTTCCAAACAAAAGAATTTCTAGTTTTTTCCTAGAGGCAATAGGAAGATCCTGGACATTCTTGTGCTTCAGAATGACTGTTTATTAATTTAGTTCTTCAAAGCATTCATAGAGGTAGTATTAGACTTTTTTCATTCGATTCAATTACTAATGTGCTCAATGTAACATATAGCTTTATATTTCTGATCCAAGTCATTTGTGTGTTTAGTTGACACCTTTAAATTATATCTACTTTTTTTTGATTTTGGGAAAATACATTAATGAATATTGAATATTGGTTAACTTGAAGGGGAAAAAAGTTAACATGCCCTAGCAGTCTCTCAGAATTTAATTAATATTCTCCTTTTACTAAACAAGAAAAAATTTTATGAAAGTAAATAATATGCTTAGATCAACTATTATTAAGTATATATTAAATTAATAATTAAAAATATAAATATAGATACTCAGAAAAAGAGACTGTGAAGATAGGGTGTGAATAATAGTTAGCATCACTGAATATAAACTAGCTATATCCTTGAGAGTGTTATTTATTTAGTTTTTTAAGCATCCTGACATTCGAGAGAACAGAGCCTACACTAAGCATCAAAAGCATCTATTCTTTGCTCTACATAGCTAATACAAACTCTTTCAATAAGACTATCATGAGCACACATCAAGTGGCAAATAAGTCTCCCAAGATAGCACTTTCACTGTGCTTTTGTTAAAGTCTCAAATAGGCTGAATTAAAGCTTCTGAAAGGAAACCATGGGACATAAGCACTTTATTCCCCTCAAGTACTTTTTTTTTCTTGGATACTCTATCTCACCCCACTTTTTTAAAAAACCAACATACTCGGATTAGTAAGAGTGAGTGATACTTCCTACAGAAATAAAGTAACAGCATTTCAAAGAGTAATTTTCTGTTGTATACCATTCATAGATCAACAAAATAATCAAATCTCTTAAAAAAAAAAGAAATACTTTGCCATTGTTTTTCAAACATTTCAGGAGAAAGATCTGTGGGAATAAAACATTGTCAACCTAACATTTTAGTGTCCTTTTGCTATCAAAATACTCAGGAATCAATGACAGATGAAAATTGTCCAGAAATTTATCCTTAAATATGACAGGAGATCAACAGTGGGAAAATAGACATATGGTTTAGCTAACCTGAAACTCATCTAGAATTACCATGAAAAAATGATCAACTTGAGCCTGAGGGGTGAAAGTACTGTGGATTTTCTTGCTTCTGCCCATTTCCCTTAATTCAATGGGTCAAATGGCCATTTCTTTCTATTCCTGGGGCCCCTAGGGATGAATATACAAAAAGACAGAGAGGCTTCTTTTTTGTATATTTATCATTTTGAGTTGAAATCATGGCAAATATACTTTGTGGAGGCAAGGACTTTCAATCCAAACAAGAGCCCATTTGGACAAAAGATACCAAGAAAAGAAGCCAAGATTATCTTACCACCACTTGCTTTAAGCTTGATAGTCATTAGTTCTTCTGAGATCTTGCCCTTTTTTATGGCTTGTGCATTTAGAGGACATCCAGACAAGCTGTGAAAAGTAGATTAAGCCAGTGTTTGAAAATGAAGCAATTTTATTTGGTTGTATTACAATGTTTTTATGTCTCAGGATATAAGGCCATGACATTCTGCCACTATTGTTGTGCTCATTTTTTTATTATAATTCAATTTCTAGAAAATGGGAAAAAATTCATAAATTTTCAAAACATTTTCCATGTTTTTTAAATATATGAATGCCAACCCAATACAAAGAGCTTACACTGATCCATGCCTATGGTTTCATTTCTTTTGTTAAGAAGTAAAATTTTGCATATACATGGAGAGCATCATCTGATAGCTGTTGGTTGACTTTCTAAAAGTCAGTTCCAGATACAATATTTATTATTAATAAATTCTGTCAGCACGATTGTTTCTGATAGTTCTGATACAAATACTAGTTTCACTTTTCTTTATAGTCATTCAAATACAAACAAAACAAAATATCACATTGGAGGTTTGATTTAACATTTAATGTCATAAAAAACAGGGACTCACTCTAGAACTTTGTGGATATTGCCATCATTCTCTTGGTATTTTGCTTGTTATATAATAGAAAACAGCTTTGTTTATGAAACTTCTAATTTCATTGCCTTAGTTGCAAAATTTTAATTAACCAGTTTTCAATTCCTACTTAATTTAATCAATTTTGTTTTAAAAGCTCTAATAAATACAATAAAATGAAACTTGGTTATCTATGAACCTGGCGATATATAAGTATTTGGTTAGAAATATCTATTAATTTTATAACTTATAATTCCCAACATTTTTATAATTTATAATGTTTTATGATTGACTGAAAATTACCACAAGATGCAAAATGCTGGGAAATTATATTTCAAGAAAATTCTAGAATAATCTAAATTATACAGAAGTGACATTTCCTTCAGTTTCATAAAACATAAGGAATTCAACAGATTTTGATCTTTTGGGGACCCATCAGTAGTAATACAAATAAAAAGGCTATTGTACCAGATGATCTCTGATTATTCAACCAATTTTAATTAGATAGCACTTTTTTCCTCCCTGAGGCAAATGGGGCTAATTGACTTGCCCAGGGTGACACAGCCAGAGTGTTAAGTGTCTGAGCTCAAATTTGAACTTAGGTCTTCCTGATTTCAGAGCTGGTGCTCTCTGCCCCAGCACATTTTTTAAATTTTGTGTGTGTGTGTGTGTGTGTGTGTGTGTGTGTGTGTGTACTTCAGTGTTAGGAAATTGTAAAAAAAACAACAACAACAACAATGAAGTGGACTTTTGAACAATATTCATCCAATTCTCAAGGTGTCTCCTATAACTATGATGATTAACTTTTAGTAGACATTAAATTATCTATGCATCTTTAACAGAAATTTATCTTGTTTTATTCAAAGGATGACTTTTTGAAAAGGTAATTATAAGTTTTACTTTTAAGTGGATTTAATAGAATTAAGGAAATGGGTTATTTAAATCCATTTAATTGTAGGAACAATCTTTCTGTAGAGGGAATCACTAATCTCAAAACAATGTATGTTTTTTTAATGCTTGTATATTTAGTATATTTTTATTGCTGTTATGTAAAGCCCACATTATTGCTACTTTTTGGATGTATAATAGTGAATTGAAAGAATCAATGCAGTATAAAAAACATTACCACAACTTTAGAATTGAGTTCATTGCTGTAAAGAAGAGAATTCCTAGCTTTATTTCTTCTATTTGATATTGTATATCTTTTACAAACTAACTTCCAAAACAGCAATGGATTTACAAAAAGTATTTTGTACTTCTAAAGGAAGTTCTTTACATTTGAAGTACAGATCTGTTTACTAGGAACTTTAAAGGAAATTTGTTTTATAGAAGATAGTGAGATATGAGATTATATTGAAAGAAGCCTACATATCTGTTTTTGTCTGTATATTAAGTATATATACATATGCAACATATTTATAAATCCAAATCTTGGGAAGTCAAATTTTCAAGACTATATCATTGAGTAAATTTGATTGTCAATGTTGCTTCTATGCTGATTCAGATTCAACTGTATTAAGCACTTAATTAGCATTTGAAAATCTACTGCCAAAAGTTTTATTTTTTTTTTTAAACTTAAGTAGTACAATAAGTCCCTGTAAATAGGTTTCAGTGCTTTCACTTTGAATCAGCAAGGGATTCATTTTCTGGCACCAGCATTTTAGTTTTAGAGTTGAAATAAATGGCCAAAAGGCAAAGCTTTGCCAAAATTCCATAATGCTACTAAATATGATATCTTGCCTGAATTTTTCACTAAAGTTTTTTTTTTTGATCACTCAATCAATCAAAGCCCTATTCTAGTAATCACTAAAAGTAGCAATACTGGACAATTGGATTGACAATAAAAATAATAAAATGTTAACAGTAATAATAATAGCTAACATTTGTGTTGTGCTTTAATGTGTATAAAACATTTTATTTATAGTATGTAATTTTAATTCTCACAATAATCTTGTTAGGTACGGGTTATATTAAACCCATTTTATAGTTGAGGACATGTAGACAGAGAGGTTGACATTACCAGGTCCATACAATTAATGTCTAATGTCTTCCTGATTTCAGGTCCACTGCTTACTATGTCCATTATGTGATCTGGTCAGTCTTGTGTTTCTGACCTCCTGAGCACAATGATGGAATCATATGTTCATCAGAAGTGCATTTCCTTCTCATCAAGGAGTTAGAAGAATAACATTTTGATAGGAAGCCTTCTCCAACTTCTCTTAACTTCCCTCTGGTAATTTTTTCCTATTTATCTTGTGTAAAACTTGCTTTGTATGTATTTACTTATTTGTTGTCTCCTCCATTGATTATAAACTCATTAGAGAGATGTAAACTGTCTTTTGTCTCTTTCTGTATCCCCATCATTTAGCCACAATGCTTGGCACATATCAGGTGCTTAATAAATGTTTAATACAAAAACGTTCACATGCTATTCAGGAAAATACAGATATAATTTATGTCAATTTGTAGTTAAGGAAGATTTTTTTTTGCTTTTATTTCATCCTGATGATGATCTGTAGTATTTATGCCATTTTCTGTAAGGGTTAGACTACTGAGTCTCATTATCTTCACAATGGACAAACAAATAATAGTGTTTGCCTGTGACCTAGCTAGCTCACAGTGTTGACAGAGAGAAAAAAAATATGTAAAGTGAAATTTTGCAGTTACATGAATATTCTAGAGAAGTTGTTCAAGTCATTCCACTTGATTAATGCAAATAAAGACATACATATAAAACATCAGTATAATTTTAAAACAGGAAAGGCAAAATATCGATGATAGATAATAGAAAATATATGGTAAATATTAAGATGTGAAAAACATTCAAAAATAGCAATAATGCATTTCATATTTTGAGATCATCTCCCTGCCAAGATTTAAATTTTTGACTAGTTTAGCCAACAAGCATTTATTAAGCACCTACTATATGCCAGGCACTGAATAGCAAATTAGTACTATGGCAAACACTGGATAGAAATTAACTACTGCTTTGTTTTTAACTTTTACTCCCCTTTGAAGATTTTACAATACTTATTTTGCAAACTATAGTATAGTTGTAGTTCAATAACAACAAAAGCAACAATGACAAAAAACCAAAATGATAGTTACCTTCTATGGGTGACAAAAACATTATTTACATGACCCAATCCATTGCAGCCTGGCAGGGGACAATGTGGTAGTTCTTGTTTGTTCAATTTCCAGGATAAAGAGGACCCATTGAGAGGATTTTCCTTCTGTCTTTTGGCAGCCAGAGGACAACCAGAAGCAGTACGATGGGAAGTGTATTTACCTGATATGTGACCTTGACCATCACATCCCAATACAGGACATCTGGAAAAATGCAAAAAAGATAATCCTTGCTAAAGAGACTGAAAAAGGCTTAAAGGGCAATAGTAAGATCACATCTTCTAATAGATTTATAGGATATCATAGTAAAAATGTATCATATACTACTATATACTAGTATATATTTAACTATTTTAAAGAAGAGGAAATTGAAGTCCAAAATTGCCTACAGTTACATAAATAATGAGAACCAAAACTAGCTCTCTGCTCTCCTTGCTTTTGAGTAACAACTTAAAATGAAAATTTTTCCAGTTGAGAAAAAAAATGATTTTTCCTTAATATCAATAGGAAAATATTTATTTTTAAAAAATAATGATGGTTCCCAAAGAGATTATAAAGGAGAGACAGGGACCCACATGTGCAAAAATGTTTGTGGCAGCCTTTTTTGTAGTGGGAAGAAACTGGAAGCTGAGTGGATGCCTATCAATTGGAGAATGACTGAATAAATTATGGTATATAAAGGTTATAGAATATTATAATTCTATAAGAAATTTTCAGCAGGATGATTTCAGAGAGGCCTGGAGAGATTTATATGAACTGATACTAAGTGAAATGAACAGAACCAGGAGATCATTGTACATGGCAATAAGAAGATTATACAATAACCAAATCTGATAGACATGGTTCTTTTCAACAATGAGATTAATTGAGGCCAGTTCCAATGATCTTGTGATGAAGAGAGCCATCTGCAGACAGAGAGGATTTGGTGAACTGAATGTGGATCACAACATAGCATTTTCACTCTTTTTTGTTGTTTTTGCTTGCATTTTGTTTTTTTCTCATTTTTCTTTTCCTTTTTTATTTGATTTTTCTTGGGTAGCAAGATAACTATATAGCTATATATATACATATGATTTTATATATTGGATTTAATATATATTTTTAACATGTTTAACATATTTTTGTTTGCCATCTGGGGGGGTGGGAAAGGGGCTCAAAATTTGGAACACAGGATTTTGCAAGGGTCAATGTTGAAAAATTATCCATGCATATGTTTTGAAAATAAAAAAAAAGAATATCTCACTATTACAAAAAAAAAAAAAAAAAGAATGATGGTGGTGCAATGGATACAGCCTTAGAGTCAAGAGGACCTAAATTCAAATCCAGTCTCAGACACTTGACACTTACTAGCTGTGTGACCCTGGGCAAGTTGCTTAACTCTCTTTGTTTCTCTTCCCCCTCAAAAATAGGGTGATGAAAGGATATATTTGTTTTTTTGGAAATGAGAGATTATTGACCCCAAGTCCAAACCCATCAGCATTTCACTATGGGACAGTGCAGGACTCTATACTTTTCTATTTTAGTTTAATTTTCTATAAAATGTTGATTGCTCTATATCCGTGGTTGTTGTGGGGAATAAGTAAAGTTACTGTACAAACTGCTCAATAAAAGTATATGCAAGAGTATAATATTTACTTGGTTTTATAAAGTTAACTTTTTCCATGAATCCACTTATAATTTTATATGCTTTCTACTTTAATTTGTCCTAGGCAGATGAATTGCACAACACAATTAGATAGTGCCATGGAGAGCATAGAACCTAGAATCAGGAAGACCGTTGTTGAAATCTACCCTCATATACTTACCAACTGTGTGACCCAAGGTAAATTATTCAAGCTGTGCATGTCTTAGTTTCTTTATGTATAAAATGGGGATAATAATAGCACCTGTTTTCTGGAATTGTTATGAAGATCACATGATTTTATAACTCTCTCTCCCTCTCTTTGTCTCCACATATATATTATATATACATTTACTCACATATATACATAATTTTGGTTTTTTTATTAAAGCTTTTTATTTGCAAAACATATGCATAGGTAATTTTTCAACACTGACCCTTGCAAAGCTTTCTGTTACAAATTTTTCCCTCCTATCCCCCACCTCTCCCTTAGATGGCAAGAAGTCTAATACATGTTAATTATGTTAAAATATTTGACAGATTGAATATGTGTATATATGTTTATACAGTTATCTTGCTGTACAGGGAAAAAAAACTGAGAAGGAAAACATAATGTAAGCAAACATCAATAGAGAGTGTGAAAATGCTAGGTTGTGGTTCAGACTCAGATCCCACAGGCCTCTCCCTGGGTGTATAAGGCTTTCTTCATCACTGAACAACTGGAACTGGTTTGAAACATCTCATTATTATACATAATTTTGTAAGCCTTAAAGTGCTATATAAATACTGACTGCATCATTGTTCTAATTTACTCTAAAAGCCTTAGAGATATCCAAAGCTATTTGTTATTTTAATCAAATAACTCATATTTTCAGATTTTCAAAATGCTTTGCAAACAACAACTCTAGAAGTTAGGTAACACAATTATTTATATTTTGTAGATAAGGATGATGTAGGCCAGAAAGGTAGAGTCAGTCACTTGCTTAGGCTTATAAAACTAATAAGGATCATGTCCAGGTCTTCTGATTTCATGTATCTCTTTCCACTATAAGCATGCTTTCTCTTCATATGTCACAACAATTTCAAATGGTGGAGAAAACTCTTCTGTTGATTTGGGGCTTTTGTCCCAGCTTTTCACACTACTGAATTCTAGAATTTGGTCCTTTATTTTTGAGTTAATTGTCCTTTGATTTCAAGGAATGTACAAGCTCAGGAAATATGATTAATAGTATTTTCTCCCAATGTTTGAAATTACAAAATGCTATAAGAACTGGGAAAACATTACAGAACCCTGAATTAGCCTGTTTCTGCTATAACCTATTTACTCCAAGCTGAGGAAAACAGTACATAAAGGAAATATTAATGTTAGGAATAACAAGGTGGTTGCAAATTAATGGAATAAAGAAAAATGCAAAATTCAGAAACAAATTCAGAATGGGAATAAGAAGAGAGAAAAATGAAATGTGGGTAACATGGTACAGAATGGGCAAGATAGATGAGGCAAAGATTATATTTCAAGAGAAAATGCTTCTGTACAAGCCTCTTTGATGGAAACTCAGTGATCCTTTTTTCTATTTACTCTTCCTTTAGAAGTCTCTTCTGTGTTGATGATATATTATTACTGAAAATGATGCAATCAGGGAATTGGAATTAATTCAGTGTTGTGAAGAAAATAGTTTTAATTCAGACATATACAACACTTTTAAAGTCCACTATTTTGGGATCTTTTAAGAAGATGAAATTAGATTTGTAATTTCCCTTTTGTCAAAATTGAAATTCAAGAATAAAGTGTTGTTATATTTATGGACAAAATTACAATGTTACCTTTTTAAAATCACAATCCCAAACCTATTATTTTCCTTGTTTTAAAGCACTTTGTAAAAATTGTTGGCATGAAATGATTTTTCTCAAAACTCCAAGTTTTAAAAATGAATTTAATACTACATTAATTTCAAGGATTCTTATTAGATATTTCAATAGAACTTGATTTAAAAAATTCCCCCACAATTTTACATATTCTTTAACTACATACAAACTGAAAGTAGACTCTTTTTTTGTTATTTTCCCATAAAGGTTGTCACTTTAAAAGAATAAATTGTAAGAAAGAGCATTTACAAAATGTCCTTTTGATGTTAACCACTGTACTTACTTAAGTTCAGGATCTTCTTTATCTTCCTTTGTAGGAATTACTTTGACACCACCTTTTCTAGCACGGGGGCAGCCAGACAAACTGAAAGACATACCCAAGAGAAAAAAAATCCCAAATAATAATTTTACTGATTTTGTTTTTTGGTGTATGATGTGACTTTTCTCTCTCCCCAAAAGAATCAACTCTACCTTCTATGGGAAGCATAATTTCCAGTAACATGTCCTGAACCATCACAACCAGGGGTTGGGCACCTGGAATATATATAGAGGAAAAGTATTTTATTAAAATAGAATTAGAGTAGGTGAATAAATTTTCAGCTTAAGAAGCAATAAAACTCTTTGTTTTTCAAGTAAAATTAATTCTTTATTAATTTTCACTCTTCATGATATATACTTCAAAATAACAAATTGCTGTGAGTTGAGATAGGCAAGTTACTGGCAGCTTCTGAATGCTTTTCATCATACCTATTTTTATTAAAAATATACAAATCCTCAAGAAATAGTGCAAGTAGTAGAAAGTACACTGAAATCAGAGTCCTAAGATTTTGATCAATCCTAACCTTCTTAGCTATTAACTGTTTGATAAAAGCAAGTCCCTTTACCAAGCCTCAGTTTTCTGGTCTGTAAAATAGATATGAATAATTATACTTGTACTTTTTGCTTCATAGGGCACACTCTGAGTTACAAATAAGATAAAGTTCTAAGGAAATGAAGCTGCTATTATTTAATCTATGCTTCTGAATAAGATCCATATACATGAATTCTGTATTCTTGAAGCAACAAATCTTTCAAAATTTGTTTTGTGAATCATTCATTTTCTAAGGCTGTAATTATAGTATCTCATGAAACTTTGCACATTAATATGATTAAAAATAAAGTTGGGTAAATACACCTCTTGGCTCTAGTTAAGTGGCAGTTCTGGAATACTCAGCAATAACAATTGGAGTGATTCAATCATTTCCATGTGTCAAAGGGTCAAAGAAGAAGGAAAAGGCCTCTGGCCCACCACACTCATCAAAATATCCAAATACAGATGCTAGTGAAGTTATTCACTTTCTTTCTCTGTCTTTTTCTTTCATTCCTTTTCCTTACCTGATCTTTCCTATCTGAATTCTCATCTTAATATTATCCCCTTCCCATTTTGTCCAGTGAACAGAGATGCCTCTGCTATTTTTTGCCTTCCCCCTCGCCCCGCTACAGTGTAATATTATTTTTCTTTGTTTCAAATATGGTGATGCACACAGGGGAAATAGCAAGGCTCCAATATAATACAAAGGGCAATGAGTCCACCCTCCTTTAATAGCTAAGCTTTTATATTTTCACAGGAATACTTATATTTGATGCCAATGGCAAACTTTTTTCAAAGCAGAACTTTTCTATTTCCCTCTCTAGAAAAGGAGGAGGAATATTAATTTTTTGGAGGATATAGTATCAAAGCAATAGTGAGGCAATCAAAGTCCAATCATTCTAGTAAACCTGTAACTTGTCCTAATCCAACATTTTTGGTTATTTATATTCTATTTCACAAAAAGGCTACTAATGCTAGTTTTCTTTTATTATGATTTTACTAAAATAGTGGTTTACTAGCATCTTGTAATTATAAGAATACCCATGCCAAATAATCTTGCTTTAGGGTTCTTTTTGAAAAAAATAAATAACATGGCCAACAATACATCTGAATTTGGACTTGTTTGTAAAGCAAGTAAGTAAAACTATCATATAATTTGAGATTTTTAAATCGATATACTATATATATGCAATATATGTAGCATATAGTATATCCTATATTCTCTCTTTCTATACACACACACATACACACACACACACACACACACACACATATATATATATATATAATTTATTTTAAATGTATTGTTTAAGTTAATTTTTGAAGAAACAAGTAGCAATAATTGGGATTTCATTGTTATTGTTATGAGGCTTAGGATAATGGAGTGAGGCATTGTAGCATTTTTTCCCTTACTTTCTTATCCATGAATTACTAGATCATCTTTAGAGTTGCTACAGATTTCACTCTAGAAAAATAACAGCAGATAAAGTAGTTTTAAGAAACCAATGTAATAAAAATTGTCTATGTTTACTATGTCATAGAAATGATAACTATCTAGTAAATCATCTTTCTGGTATCAGAAGCTTATTTTTGTTAAGTATATTTAGCTGTCACCAAAATATATTCTTTTAAAGGATTTTTTAAGAAAATGTCTATGGAATTAACCTTAGAAAATAAGATGCCATTGTAAGTAGGTTATCCCATATTGGCAGTGATCATTTCTGAACAACACCTGGTCTTAAAAACATTGTGAAAGGTATGTATGATCAGACAAAGAGCTTGGTCAGTCATCAAGAAGAAGTAATATATAAAAGCTGTATGAGTAGAATTCTATAGTAGCATTATGTATTCTATCTATAAACATTTATTGAAAGACCTGAATAAGAAATACACTGGATAAGATGGCATGGAAGATTTGCCATATGAGACTAATATATAGCTCTTTAAGAATTACAAGGAACTTTACATATACTTCACTTGAGTCTTTCAACAACAGTATATATCTATACTTTCTCCCAAACTCTCTTTCAGAGAGCCATTCCTCATAAAAAAGAATAAAAACAATTGGAAAAAATAGTTCAGCAAAATTAAATAAAACATTGACAGATCATTAAATGCCATTTTTCACATCTATAATCTTTCACCTCTGAAAAGAAGGGATTATCTCTCCTTTGAAGCTGTTCAATCATTAGAAATGGACAATATTTGGTTTGCTTTTTGTTTTTTTAAGAAAAATTGTGTTTCTTTTCATTTATATTACAACTATTCACTTTCAAACTATACTTACTTAAGCTCCTGAGAGTTGGCAGCCATAAGAGATTTTAATGTCTTATCAGCTAAAGGGCATCCAGATACACTAAAAAAGAAACAAATTTTGTGAATTCACTAAATCTGATAATGGTAAAATTTACTCAAATATTGTACTTTTTAGATATGAAGTATATAATACATTTCACTCTTATAAAAGTAATGGAAAGTATGCTTAATTGGGAGCCAGGAGACCTAGTTTCTTGTCTGAGCGTCGCCATTAACTAGTTATGTGATCTAGGGCAAATCAGTTAATCTCTTTGGACTTCAGATCCCCCTGCTATTAAAAGAGAAAGTTGAATTAAATAATCCCCTCTAGGCTCTAAAAGCCTGTAACTATGTCCTTCTCTGTCCATCATGATGCTTCTCTATCTGGAGGTTTTAATATTTTCCATCTGTCCACCCAAAGATCTATATCTGTATTGAGTTCCATGAAAAGACAAAATACAGTTTCTAAAGTGGGTTTTTTGGCCTTGATAGGTTATTTAGTAATGTAGCCTATGTGGTAGATGATTTGCTGATATGTAAATTCCTTTGTCTTCTATGGTACTATTTAAATCCTTTAAAATTAACACAGAAGAGAAAGATATAAGAAGATCAAATACTCAACTAGATTATAACCTGGTTCATAAAGACAGAAAATGTTTAAATGAAGTTTCATAGTTTACAAAGCATATATCTACAAAACATTTAGGATTAACTCCCCACCCCCACCCCACAGTAGAGGAAGTTCATTGATCCCTGCTTCTGTCCTGAGTAGTATCTTGCTAATGTCAATAAGAATGTGTAAAGTAGG